>VXAA01000855.1:46387-200142 GCA_013399115.1 Anseranas semipalmata
GCTCCGCGGCCCCACTCACGCTCCACGTCGTGCAGCTTGGCCCGCTCCTCCTCCAGCTTGCCCTTCAGGCTCTCCGCCTCGTTTTTCAGCGATGCCAAGGTCTCGTTCTCGTGCAGCCCCTCGGTTGCCATCTTTGCAAAGGAAGCGGGGAGAGAGACGGATGGGAGAGGGAGGGAGGAGGAGTTTGCTCGCCCGGCTCGCAGGGATGCTGCCGAGGCTCCTGCTGCCTCAGCAACGGCGCGGAGCCGGCCCGGCTCCCTCCCCCTCCCCGCGCTGACGCCCAGGGCCGGCCGGGGTGCTCCGGCCCTGCCTGCAGCCAGCACCCGCGCTGGGCGCCGGCCTCGCCTCCCGGCCGCCGCCAGGTGAGAGCTGCCCTGCGTCCCACGCCCCTGTCACAGCCCAGAGGGTCAGTGGCCCAGAAGTACTTGCAGAAGTGGGGTTCTGCTTTGTGCCCGAACTTGGTTGTACCAGAAGTCCGCATCTTCTGGTGGAAGGGAAAAAAATAATAAAAATCGGTCACCCCAAGGGCATTTTAAAATGATCCTGTCCAGGCTTCGCAAATCCCAGCTCAGCTCCATCGTTCCCCCACAGCCCTAGGCACAGGGGTAACCAGGAGACCCTGTCACTCACAAGGTCCATGGGCCAGTTCCTGTGCCAGCAGGAGGGATGTACCGGTGTGAACCCTTCTCCCTACTATGCTTTGAATTCCTTGTTTTTAA
This sequence comes from Anseranas semipalmata, assembly GCA_013399115.1. NCBI lineage: Eukaryota > Metazoa > Chordata > Aves > Anseriformes > Anseranatidae > Anseranas > Anseranas semipalmata. The sequence goes on from VXAA01000855.1 coordinate 47,107, forward strand.
TTTTTATCACTTTTTTGTTTTTTTAACCTTTTTCCTCCCCCCTCCTTAAACCAGCCACCTCTTCACGCTGCACACAGATATGCAAACTTGTGTCTGTGGCCTTCCCAGCCACTGGAAAGGACCAATTTCCAAAAAACCAAAGGGAACAAATAACAGCGCTGTATCACGTCAGCTTCTGCTTGTGGGCAGACACAGAATGTGCGCTATGTGCACAGAGCAGCTTACAGTTCCAGAGAAAGAACTGCGGCAAATGACCTTGCAGCTTTTTGTTCCCTGGGAGTTCCTTGAAAACGTCCTCTTCTTTCTTCAGCAATTGTCCTTGATCTGCACGGAGTAACTTTGCTCATATTGACTCTCATTGTCTCCCTTTAGCCAGAAAATAGACAACCCAATGGCTATTGTTCAACCTGGAGATGTTCCAAGATTGGGAAGGGAGATAAGAAAATAAGAGTTTGCAGCTGTTGTTTAGGCTCTGGGCACATCCTGGACACAGTACAGGTCTCGGAGAAAATAAGTCCTTTCCCACACCGGGCTTAGCAGCAGTGTTACTGTCTGACTGGGATGCATGGGCAGAGCTGTTGAGCTTTTCACTGTCAATCCAGAGGCTGAATTCAGGCCTGGGTCTGGCCTTGTGCTCAAGGTCTGTTTTACAGGGGCTGGGTTACTTAGCTGGAGAGTCAAATGCAGTGAATGTATTTCCAGGCTTCCCCCTGTCCACAGAAGCTGGTGAGACAGCCCTACCAGCCTGATGGCCTTGTAGGCAGCTCTGGACTTATTTTGATCCAGGTACATCCAGTATCATAAAAGAAAAAGGAGGCACTATAATCTATGGAGTTGACAAACTGCTGGATATGTTTCCAACACCTGGACAGTGCCCAGAGAATAAAAAAATCAGTATTTTTAAAGTGATACCAAAAGAACAACAACAACAAAAAAGCATCTTTAAGCAGGAAAGTGACAGAAAGCCCATATGTTATCTTCATGTCTTAAAAATTAAACCTAGTGATATTAAACTCAATAATGCAGCTGTGTCCTGGGGGAGTGATGGGGAAGATTCTGAAGAAGAAATTTGATTTTTGAACTTCCTATTTCTGACACCTGATAAATGTGAAGGGACTCAGAAGGTAAATGCAACAAAACCTATGGGAATTTTCTTCACCTTGATAGGAACCTATAAGCTGTAAGGAATTTGGCTCAGATAAAGCCTATCTATCAGACAGCTGGCGCAGCAATGACAGTGAAAAATCCAGACTTTCTTGCCTTACTGATGTGAACAGTCTCACTGCCTTGAGAAATTGGATTAAAAAGTCTACGAAGACAGTGCAGAAGGTGAGAGTCTTTGGGAACCATACATGTTCAGACTGATACTTGATACTATTCCTGAGATGAGAGGGATGAGCAGAGCCATGAGGTGAAAGAGAAATCTCTACTGAACAGTGAGCTATACAAGTGTGTGATATATAGCATGTATTTCATCAGTCTATGTAAAAATACATATATATATATTTAACTCACGTAACCAAGCTGCTTAGCTACCCATGTAGTCATTAGCTAACCATGCAAAATAACAACAACACAAAAAAACAGGTGAGGCCATTTGGGAGCTTTAAATACAATAAAGCAGGCTTGGATTAATTTAGAGGATAATATACTACTAGGTCAACATTAAAAGAAAAAAATATTACCATTTAACAAGCAATCAAATATTTTTGAAAAGCTTCCCTTTTCATAAAAACTAACAAGGCAATATACTTTTGCCGTAGCAATTAGCAATTGCCTAAAAAAACTGTAATTAGTAAATAACTTGTTAACACAAGATTAGAATTTACTATGTTTAATCTGAAATGACAGTTCAATCTGCAGCAGTGGATAAAATACAGGTCCTCTTAGTCTGAGCTCTGATTTCAGGTGAGTTTCAAAACACATCAGCACAGGCCAAAAGGCTGTGAAAACATCCTATACAGAAGGCGTGATATGGGGACTATATGGAAAAGCAGTAGTAACTGAACTCTGCAATGTTATGATCCATTAATTGTGCAATAATGACTGGTACATGAAAGTGTTTGTTGCTGTCACTTTGTACTGACCACCAGCATTTGCTAGAAAGCTGACCACTTCCAAGCTGGCTGCTACATCCTCAGAGGCAGTGAGCTTCCACGTTGCCCAGAACAAGGACAGCTTTGTGTAAGACAGTTTTTGTCTCTGACTCTTCCCTATGGAGCAAAGGCAAGATGACCCTTGGCTTCAAATATTTTGCGGTAACCACTCTGAAAATAGTCCACTTTCTATAGAGCATTACTCTATGGAGCTGCTACAGAAACATTCAATCACCAAGAATTGTGGCAGAAACAGTCATTACCACAATCGTAAACCTACCTTCCACGCGTGGCAAACGCACTGTGTTGTAGTGATGGGAATATATTCAAGAAAGTTGGTACTGTTCCATCTATAGGAACACCACGGAAAATGAAAGGTCTAATTGTGTCACAAATTGTTGCCTATCTCAAAAGGTAGGTATTTAAAAAAAAAAAAAAGTCATTCTTTCTAATTCACCAGCTGTTTTTTTTTTTTTTTTTTTTTTTTTTTTTTTTTTTTTTTTTTTTTTTTTTTTTTTTTAAATTGTAAGCTAATTTACTAATACTTTTCTGGGAAGACTAAAACAGCAAACACATTGAATTTCTATTGATTAGCACCAATTCCAAAATGGGCAAAAACCCAGAGGGAAAAGATGTTTTAGCCTAAAAGGCAACTAATGGAAGTAGGATGATCTCAACACTAGGAATCAGCAATTCCTAACAGTTATCCCTCAACATATATTGTTTGGAGGAAAATCAAAAAGACTGGCTGATGAAAATGCATTTGTGCAGCTGAGTCCAATCTGCATCTGAAATTAAGAGATGCATGTGCAAATCAGCAAGTTGCAAAAGGCGCAGCTGATTACACACCACATTATGCGCACCCATACACAAACACCTGCCCAAGTGTGGCAAGGACATATTGTGCATTTTGATATAAGCCAAAGCATAGCCACAGCTCTGAAAAATCAGTTTCAAAAAGTAAAGGATACTATTTTCCTATCCATATGCATTTCAGTACTAGTGCAGACCTCTCTGTGTTCTGGGCAGTTGTTTTTAAATCTCTTTTACAAAATAAATATGAAGAAGCAAGCTAAAGTCAGATCTACCAGAAAGCCCGAGATCCTACTGCAGTGCTAACACAAAGCCTAACAGGCTGTTAAGTACTGAGGCAATTCTTCCTGAAGTCTCAGTCTGCTTCCACTTAGCAGCTGTTTCTTTTGGTAGAAGTCTAACTTCTATAGTGCAAATAATAAGGAGAAAGTTGCAGGAACTATAAATAACAACAACAACAAAAAAAGCCAGTTTCCTGCAACTTCAGTGTGCACTTAGCAAGGCATGCAAAAATTTACTAGATAAATCGCTATTTGTAGGCTGCTGGCCAAGAAGGACCTGAACAAAGCAGCAGTTTCAAAGTCAGGAGAAGCAAATAAATAGGGAAGGGATTGTCTTTTGTCTTATAGGCATTATATCTAAGTTTCCTCCTAAACAATGTGACACGTGACTGTGCTGCGTCAGTCAGTGTACTGTACACACTGCACCATCTAAAATCACCAAATCAGAGCTCTCATCTGTCTTACAATGTTTTCTAAACACAGTTAAACCTTTCAGCATTCCTGCAGAGATCATTTCATCCGACACTCAAATACAACAACCTATTGGGCACTATTCAAGTTATGGCAACGACTAGTTCTGGGGAAGAAGCAGTGAAGGATGTCTTCTCCACATGATATTACACAATGGTTCAGGTGATGAAACAGAATTACTCCAAGTTGGAGTATAATCAGGACAACAACATTCCTCAATTTGCAAAAGCAGTTTTTGAGACCAGCTCTTCAGGAGCTACATATGTACCTTAGCTTTGTATCTCTTTTAAAAAAAAAACAAACTGTGACTGCATCAGGACAGTGCTCCCTACCAGGAGAGTGGGTTTTCACCTCACCAGTAATTGCTGAAGATTAGAAAGCCTCCAACATCATTCCTTCTTCATGCAGGTATTCCGGCAGGACGTGCTGGTCTGGCTAGCAGGTTTGCTGTTCTCCCCCATTACTACCTTCTGTATGGTACACATACAGATGGTGACAGAAGAGCCTCCACTATTGTGCAATCTTTTCTCACTTTATCCTCATTGTAGCTACCTCCAGCTCTGACAGATCCCCCACCCAAGTACTGTGCATGGCATACAAGACAATATGATCTCAGTATGAAGTGTGGGCCACGAGGACAGCACTCCAGCTCTGTCTCAGTTAAGCTGAAACAGATCAGATGAACTTCATATCCCCCAGTCTCTGCTGAGTCAGCTTACTGCAATAGTTTTGTCTTTTTTAAGCTCTGTTAAAGGTAATGGGCAACACTCAAGATCATAGGCTGAGCAGACTTGCACGCATATACCTCAGAGCAGAGTTTAGACAGGCAGATAACATTTACATAGCTAAGGAATGCAGTGCCCTAGGGAAAAAAAATCTCATGGCCACTTTCCAATCAAGAATCAAAAACCATATCCTTGAACCCTGAGCCATGTCTGCTCCAGGCTCAAGGAATAACATCAGGTGTCTGCAAAGTGTTTATCTGGATTAGAAGTAGCCAGCCTTCACACCTAGCACTACTTATTTGCTGTCCAGAAAAATCCAACAGAACAGACCATTAATACATCCAACTCCTATTTTTTTGCAGTCTTTTCACATTCCAGGTGATAAAATCAGTAACATACCATTTCCACACATAGTGAGCAGTAGCTGAGCTGTTCTGATTTGATGTAAACAGCCCTAAGGGGCTTCTCTTTGGAGCACTTGTCACATGGACCAAATACAACCGCTAAAAAGGTCTGGTCACACATCTTTGCTGTACAAGAGAGCTGAAAGAGAAAAAAAGAAAGTGTTCCAGTCCAGTGCAAAGCTTCCTGCTACTACTCTGATAGCTAATGCAGCTTAGACTGTATATAGACATCTGTAGACTGGATAATCTCACTCTGTGACTAATCGCTCAAGTTTGATGAACTGTCACTATATGCAAGACAGTCACATGATCTGCAGATTATATTTTTATGAAGAAAAATACAAAGCAAAATATGTATTTTGTTATAATGTGCAGATTGTACATTGATTAGTGACATGCAGATTCTTAGCTTTCACTTAACTAATGTCAGTAGACAGTAACTAGAAATGCTTAACAGTTGGATTTGTGAGAAATCTGCACTGATCATTATTTATAGTTTTTTTCAGTGCATTATTAAATAGTATAAAAATATATAATATATAAATATAAAATAATATATATAAATATTATATATTATTTTTAAAGCTGAAAGATGGGCTAGGATTCAGTCAGCAGCTACAAAAGTATTATGAACAATGTGCTGCTTGAGCAGAAAGTGATGCTTCAGCGTGCTGAAAGCTGGGTTATTATGAACCCCCTTTTTGTTCTCAAGCCAGGCATTTCTAGGATCAAAGCACTATCATCACTGGAGAAACTTTTTAAGAGTTAGAAAAAGAAACAATAATATCATAATGTCATTTTTCTCTTTACATTTTTCATAGGGAAATATTACATTTTCCCTGTTCCATTTTCTCAATGAAAGCTTTTAACAGTATTTAGATATTTAACAGTATTTAGACATATGCATAAATAATGAGTTTATGGTTAAGAGTCAGAAGAAGCTATTGCAAAGGAGATTTAAAAGGAATAAAATAAATTGAATGAACTATGCAGATTTCAGAAATTGTTTGGCTGGAAATTATATAAAAAACAAAGTTTATTCTATGCACCTCCATTCTGCTGCTTATTCTTACATTTTTCAGTAGACTACTTGAAAAATGAGATGATAAACTCAGAAATCTGGTCCTGTGAAGTCAATAGAAGTTTTTCTGCTGTCTCCAGGAGTTGCATAACTTCATCCCAAATTATGTGGGAAGAAACCTGTCCTAACATGAACGATGGCATATTAATCTGAGATTTGCATGGAGCTTTCAACCAGCTATATGCAGCCAATGGGGTTTATATCCCATTTGCTGAAAAGCAACAAATATGCCCTGAAGTTTTTAATGCATTCTTTTGCAAACAGTGAACCCGAGACCCCAAGCCTCTATCCTTTCAAGGAGCTTCCCTGTACTAGTCTTTCTAATATCTTTAAAGTGACTATAATAGCAGGGCTCAACTGTGCTAGATTCTTAAATCTGGATATTTACAACTGAATAACTTGTTATTCAGAGATTCTTAGAATTAGTGGTTGCCACTGAGGGCAACTCACGTGACACAGATTTATATACTTGGTATGAAGCCTCAAGACACTAGCCCAATTAGACTTTGGGAGAAAAACTTTCCCTTCAGAAGAAGTGTAAAATGAAAGTATCACAGAAAAAATGTCATCTTAGTTAAACAAAATATCTTTATTAGACCTAGAAACTTTAGATAAGGATCTGTTAGGCTTGGAATAAATACCTTGGGCAGAATTAATCTTCGATAAAATGTGAGAATTTACTGGAGTAACATACAAGGTGAATTATGCCTGATATCAGTATTTTACTTCAGATGAGATTATAACATACAAATTTCACTGCAAGAGAAGCCAACAAAATTTCCAAATAATTAAAAAGCAGTATTGTACCTGAGATACTTTATAAAATAGTATACAAAACCATCACTATTACAAACAGTTTAACCCCAAAAGGTCTAAAAAGATTACTTCTTGTGTGCTGCAGCCTGACATTTTAAACTTACTAGGTTTTTAAAAAGTTACAATAGAAGTATAAAAATGGCAGCATACTGAAACATTACAAATACGCTACTTGCAGAGAAGTTCTGCACAATGAATCTTGTTGGTAAATATCCAAAATTGCCTACCTTTTCAAACAGCAAGAACCTGGAGATTCTCAAGATGAGTAAATAAGCCGTGTGCAACTGCTAACGTAGAAAGGCAACCTCCCTGTTAAGGCTACTTAAAGGGTATTTAAAGCTTAGCCTCTCTAGTTGCATCACCTACATACTGATGATTATAGTTTAGAGGCTTTATTTTAACTGCCCTCTTTCAGAATATAAAACAAAGAATACAAACTGTTAGGCAAATATATCTTGTCTGCCCGTTCCATATTGCAGCAATTTTTGGATGGTTTCCAAATGTTAAAATTTAAACATACTGGGGAGGTGACTGACTACTGTTTTTTCCAACTATCAAATTGGCATTCTGACAAATGACACTGACAATGTTAAATCTACTTCATATTCTTAAAGAAAATTCTAAGTCAAACATGATTAGTGGTGTCCATGCTGGTTCTTCCTTGGATATACTTTTAGTGTTCACCTGTTTTAAGACAGTAACTTGAAAATCAACACGATTAAAAAAATTTCTGCTTTATTGGATTCTTCAAAAAACTCTGGGGAAATTTATGAAAACCTGTCTGAAAAATTTAAAAAGTGTTGAAGGTCACATCTGCTGTGACTCCACTGAAGTCACTGAACTCATGCCATTAGATGTTTGCATTTGATAATCAAGACAATGTAAGGCAAAATGAGAAGGAAAAAAAAAAGAGAGAGAAATTAGATCTCACTCCAGCACAGATTTAGGTAGAAGTAACCCATCCTGATTTTTTTTTTAATCAAAATATTATGGAAACACAGGATGGAAAGGGATCACCTATGCTGTTGAGTCCAGTTGCCAGAAACTGCAGGAGTCACATGCCTAAACCCACTCCTTAAGCAATTTCAGTGCTTTCCCACTGCAGTAAGGATCATCCAGTATCTTTCCATTTGAATGCAATAGCTTTCTCCTTTGCTATCACTGTAGGAAAGTTAACCTCAGTAATGCCTCTTTAATATATCTGCCCTTCACTAATTCTGCTCCTTATATTTTGAAGAATTACAAAAAAACAGATTTTTTTTTTTACCAACATATTGGTTGAAGGCATTAACATCAACAAAAGCACAATAAGTTTCTGATAGCATACAGTAAACACTGATTTTTTTGAACTTTCTTTTAAAATATATTTTGTTCTTTGCATACACAGTGTTAACAGCATATTTCACATAAACCCCTCAAACTAATTTAGTAACAAATTGTCAGAACAATTTTCCTTGATCAACAATTTTTTTTCATACAGACATACATACCTTCAGACACTTCTATGTGACGTGGATTTAAGAGTGGACTGTGATTTTACTCATACTGTACCAGGTAACAGACATACAGCTCCAGTAACTGTAAAAAAAGCTATTATTGCAAATTATAGCAACTAAACTTGCTTGTATTAAAATATTTACAGAAATTCACCAGGAGCCAGGGTCAATATAACCATTCTGACAGGAAGATACACCATGTTGCAGTAAAGTAACTAGACCAGTAAATAAAAGTCCAGGGTGCAATACAAGACTGTCAGTATTCACTAATGTTCACGTAATTCCAAGTAAATTCTTTCAAATGATTCTTTACTGAAAACATAACTATTGCATCACTCAAAACACTACAAATTGATTTAAAAGCTACTTTATTTAACAGATAAGAATACTAGTCTACCTACACATCTGTAACATTCTGTACAACTTTTATTGGTATTGAACAAAACACAAAAAATTTCCTTCATGTATTTTTCATGCATGTCTGTGGATATCACTATGAATATGTCACTGTTCATAGTAAATACCAAGGATGGGAAATAGCAAAAAATATTCCTTCTTTATATTTACAGATTTTAAACACTCTGCAATAAAAAAATAAAAATCAATCAATCCTTCCTGTAATGTTTAAATTAACTAAATAATTAGAATCCACTAGGTATTTCAAAACTTTAGTACTCTATTTTCAGTTATGTCTAATAGCCTAGCTACTGTGGAATTTCTAATGACTGTCATCGTTGTAGTAAAGTGAATGCTGGTTCTCCGGTTGTTCTGACAGGGTCTAGTATTAAATATAGTTGCTATTCTTTGCATTCTGCCTACAGGAAGAAGGCTGAACAAAGCAAAAAGGGGACCACTCCTGCTTCTAAGGATCCCGCAATTTAAATGAAATAAATAGAATGCCAGGAATTAAGCTTGGTTTATCAGTAAGACCAGACCACAATAGCTGCATACACTCTTACTCAGTGTCTGAACTGGGGGAGAGAAACAAGCTAAAATGAACGGGAAGATGTGTACATGTGAGCATACTCAGTGTATGTTCTGAAAGACACTGCATTAGAAATGGACCCAAAACAGGAGATTAACTCAATTTTTTTTTTTTTTTAAAAGAAATAAGCTTGTAATTTAAACCTGGTTCACAACAGGAATTTTATGTCTGATTTTTCTACTCTCATGACTGATATGAAAATCCAGACATGTCACTGAAGAGAATAAAACTGAAATCTGCCTTCAAAAAAACATCCAAATTCCTCCCCTGGCTAAAGAGCTGTCTGGTGTGCCTGAGCTATAATGCAAGCATTCAGCCTGAGTGAGCCAAGCCAGCATGCCTGGGAGGACCTTCCATTCCCTCCTCCTACAGTCTTCTTGTGAACTATTATGAGAGACTTATTTCATGAAATGAATAAAGGCATAAAAATGTAGAAGGGTGAAAGCTACTGTAAAACAGATCCAGTATATCAAGACAACGAAGAGAATTACCTTCAAAAACAATCTCATTACAGAAAGCAAAGGCAAGGAAAACTGTAAAGTAATAACATCTATCCCATGGTAGCCTTCCCCTATGACTAGTGCTTTACGGTTACTGACAGAGAACCAACGCAAACCTGTTTCCTCATCAGGTTTAGGCTAAGAAACTGTGGTCAGCTTTATGTCCAGCTGATGATATAATGTCATCATTGTAAGACTATAATGAAGAATGAAGAACAGTAAGAAAACAGAGAAAGAAATTGCAAGCTGAAATTATTCCTACTTTTTAAGTCTTGACTTTAGAACAAGGTTTTAGTGGCTTAATTCACTGCAAGCTACCATACCCATCCACCAGCTGGAGAAATGACCCATGAAAGACTTCCCATCTTTATTTAGTCTCTGAAAAAATACCAATGCATTGGTTTTATTACACCCTTGTGAGAAAGCCAAGTTTGAAGCTGCTGGGGACTTGTATCGTTTCCAAGGCATGTGGAGAGGGGGTGAAAGGAAACATCACTTGAAAGAGATATTTGGTATCGAGCATCAACTGTGGAACATCCTCACGATTGTTTAGCATAGCCTGAAATTATACCAGAAAGGGTAAGAGAATACTGTATTACAAATAAAAGGAAAAACATTAACATTGTTTATTTCTCATTGCACATCTTGCTTTTGTGTAATGTTAAGTAGACTTCTCTTGATTAGTTCCAAATGTCTAGAAGCTGAGCAACTTAGTCATAATTTGACATAAAGGTCAAGTATAAATCTGTAGCATCAAAACCAGCGCGTATGAAGTACCTTGTAACTTGAATACGAGAGGGAATAGTTGCAGCTCTTACCTGGACTTTACGAACAAATGATGGAGCCACTCTTTTCTCAAAATCGTCTATCGGAGTGTATGAGTTGAGGATCTTAACTATCTGCTCAAATTACAAAAGACTATTTTAGTATGTCACAAAAAGTGAGCAGACAAAAAGAACAAAATATTAATATGCCATCTTTATTGGTATTTAATTAAAGTTTCAATACGAATTTTACAACAAAGAGAGAATTTTGACTGGTCACCTAATGATTTGTTACATATACGATGGTTGTTATGACTCATTTCCAAAAAAGTCAGCAGGATCAAGGAGATGTAGAAAAAGCTGAACTGACTAATGGAAACATCATCAACAAAAAAGCCTCTGACAAAGTAAAGAACAATCCACTGTGGAATAAAAAGGTGAGATGGAACAAGGCAGACGGGTATTCACCACAGAAGCAGTTAAAATACTAACAACCAGGAATAAGGAGTTAAAAAGAAATTCAATATAACAAGTGGTGATGCAGAATGCTGAGGAATGCTATTTTTATAAAATGAAAGGCCAATAGCTCTTTGCAACAAATTATTTTAGATAGGTAAGATTCTGTAATCAGTGCCAGAATAAAACAAATGGTTCATTACCTGCACAGTGGAAAGAGATGTGCAGTGTTCACATATTTCTTTGGCATCATCATCTGTGATCTTTTTGACCTGAAGGAGCCAGGCTGCTTGAGATAGAGGCTCCAAAGTTTCTTTGGCATTACTGCTTTGAAGATTCTTGTCTTTAAGCCATTCTTCCAAATAGCTGATATTACATCTGGGTTAAACCATGAACAGACAATAGAAATGTCAGGTTCCCTCTACCAAGCAAGTTACACTAAAGACAAAAGCCTTTGTTTCTCTAATGCAATATTCATAGTCATACAGTTTAAGTTAAAAAACCATACCTGTAATCATAAAAATTGAACAATTAATAGCCTGCTGATCTTTAAGTTTAATCCCTTGTATATTTTAATTCTTTTTGTTTATTTATTTATTTTATTATTTCTTAAAGCTTGGACAATAGAAAGCAAGTTACTAGTTTAGCTATTTGTTACAGAAAAATACCAATATATACTGGCATTGGCAACTATATTGTAGCACTATGTATCTTTAAAATATTAATTTACCATGGAGCTTATACAGGAGATTAGAGCAATCTTTGCACATTACAAATCACACTTATAACTGAAGACCTAAAGGTTAAAGAAACTTTCTTTAACCTTTGAGAACCCTCAGTGGCTCTGTCTCTATACTTTTCTCATTGCAGAGCATGAAGAGTTCACGCCTGCTTTTGTCTATTTGCCAGACAGGGGATGCTGTACTCGTTTACTCTAGTAAGAAAGAATTAAAAATACTATTCATCATCATGAGCCAACAAGCATAGGACAAATGCTGTACATAGGACTGATTTCAAGCTCCAGACTGACATTTTCTCTGTCTTTTCCTCCATCAGTGTTTCCATGGATAGCACAATTTTTATTATGTTAGGTTGAGAAAGCTTAGCTGAAAAGGCAAAGATCTATTTTTTCAAAAAGAGAAAAAAAAAAAAAAAAGTTGTCTACTTCCAGCAGAATGCTCACAGAATACCCAGTGACTTGGAGATAAAGGACTAGGTTACATAAAAATGTTAAAAATTCATTATCAAGCAACTGCTTGCTGAAAGTTTACTGGCTTTACCTTATCTGCATTCCTTTTCTACAAGAGCACATGTCTTTGCGGAGGAAGAGACTATTGAGGGTGACAGCTCCAATCAGAAAGAAAAGCTGCTTCACTGCCTGTTTTAGAAGCTCAGAGTCCAAGCCATTCTGGCACATAGTACTATAAAAATAGCTGAGTTGTTGCAGGATAGAGGTCATTGTGTAGGTATCTGTGTCATCTATACTAGAAGAACGTTTACGGAACCCTGTAGGTTTCAAGCCAGAAATTCCCTGGAGACTTTCATATTCCAGCATGCCTGGTACTGAAAGACAATAAAAAATAACTGGTAAGGCTAACACTCCTAAGGCTCCTTTTGGTTACATCAACTTAATTCTTAAACGAAATATAATTTCAGGATATTTTAAAATTTAAATGATACAAGAAAAATAAGACACTGACACAGGCTTCTAGAGCACGGAAATTTTAAAAAGCCTTTTCTTTCTGCAGAATGCTGCTCTGTTTCAAAGCCTTATCCCACGCAAGGAAACTGTTGAGAGGAAAAATGTTGAGAGGAATGTAACATTCAGTGGAATTTATATATGCAGAAACACACATGCAGGTGCACATGTATATATCAAAAGGAGAAAGAAGTCTGTCCCATCCTTTGCCTCCACATATAATCTTTATTCATGTACTTCACAAGCTACATTTAACTCTGCTTGGATTTTTGCTGTCTTACCGATCATGGGTTGAATGTTGTTCTCCATTACAATAATGAATTGGTGATAGATACGAATGGCCAAATCACTAAGAATTTGTCTATATTCCGACAGATCAAAATGCTTCAAACAGTTCTTATTCTGACGTGGAGTGTTAGACTTCATAAATTCCTACAATTAAGTTGTAAATATAATTATTAGAAATCACATAACATTATAATTATAAAATGGTATTATATTCTAATGCATATATTAGAGTAATCCATTCTGTCCTAACTTGTGTGAAGTCTCGAGTGTTCATTACAAACATAGATTAACACTCTAAATTCTGGATTCGGACCTTTCCATACTGTTGGGATTAAATTACAAAAGATTGTTATTTATTAAATTTAAATGTTTTCAATTCTTCATTGCTGTTTAGATGTTATCGATATAACCACAAGAGGGAGTAACTGTTGTTTAGACAGTACGCAGTAACTGTGATTCAAAGGCTTTATGGGACCTATTTGCTTTAATCCCGAAGAGTGTATTCTTATGTGCCTATGCAATTCTGTTTCAGTCTACCTAAGTTAGCGAAACTTAGCACTAAAATATAGTAAGAGTTTGCAATTTAAAATAATTTTAAACCACAGGATAAAACTTAGCTTAAACAAGCTAGTTAAGTACAGGAAAAAAAAAAAAAGAGTATTTTATTATATTGCTCCTTTCCAGAGGATTTCTTTTGTAATCTCATATTGGTAGCAGTAAGTCTCTTAAGTGGTCACAATTATAAAAAAAATAAAACCCTTTTATATATATGCAGCTAGACATCTAAAGTCCAGCTCACACTAAACTCATGTACAAGAGTTCAAATTACATAACAGTTTGCCTTGTTATGTCTTTAACTGACTAGCACTTTCATGCTTTCTTGATTTCACTTGATCAGGTAGTTCTATACTGTCTTAATATTTGTGTAAGACATATATCACAACTGCAAAGCAATACAAATATGTAAAGATCTTGAAGAAACAGTGGTGAGCTGGTGAATAGTTATCTATTGATTATCTCTGTCTATTTTGCCTATTGAATTAAAGTCTGACAAAGGTAAAGTAATGAAATTATTTGATGAAATCACTCTTACCTCCTCCCCACTGTATTGCTTCAAACAGTTAAGAAAATAGTATGTATTGGAAAGCCAAAACGACAACATCTCAAAATCTTCTGAATTTTCCTGAAAATGACAGAGCAATCTTATAATGACATTGCCTTATGAAGTTAATTTAATTTCAAAACTGAAATTTAAGACCACAACAGAATTGGCATAATAGCACCCATCTATGGCAAAAGGAACATGACAGCATCTGTAACACGCTAGCCGAACAAATCATTCTGTTTTTTTCAGGCTAATGTATACATCACAAAGATCTCTCTCTTATTTGTTAAACACTGCTTAACTCTTATATGAGACACAGGCTAAATACATCAGTCTGAAGCAGTTTTACACATTTCTATGTGCAATGTTATAGTGTTATAGTTATATATTTTCTTTTCGTTAGCTAAATATGCACAAGCTTTTCTTACAGATAAACTGATGTATAATTTTTTTATTTTTTTTGTGAACAAACTACAGGCATTCTCTATGTAACAAATTTAACTGCATAAACTATGATCCATTCTCACCTGTGCTACAAAGCGTGTCTGGTGTTTTACTGCATTCCAAATCCACAACAAAGCATTCACATAGCTGAAGTTGTAATGTAGATGAGACAACAGCCAAATTCTTGTTTATAACTTGTTTTTGTAAACTGGCTGGCAATGTAACTTTAATCATTTGGGTACTAATGCTGAAGTACCAAATGACACGTCAAAAAAACATTACACTAGAAAAACAGAAGTACAAAAACCTCCTAAAATTCTGATACCTGTCTACTGACAAATATTCTAATCTTCGTTTCTGTCCATCCAACTTTTACCGGTGTCAAAAGCACAGCTGCACTTAAAACCTAATTAGCTACTCATTTTTAGATGTAAAATACTTAAAATGGTTTTGTCAACAAGCTTTTCAGATAAAGATAATTTCTGTTAATACATATGTTACTGTGTTCAGCACATTGGAACCTTACTTGGAGGCTTTACAGGGATACTACTATAAACACCAAAAAAAGTGTCACTAATAATAATTATTCATTATAAAAATACTAGCAAATGAAAGTGTCAGCATTTCTCAGGTACTGTGCATGCATCTTATAAACCTTACATTAAAATCAAAAAGTACAGTACAGCGAAACATAATTCCTACCTTAACAACTTGTTTGATACCATCAATGGTTACATTTATGAAAGATTTCAGCATGTCAGCATCATTCAGATAATCTGCATACCTCACACACATGAATAGGATGTGAGCTGGAAGGCCAGGTATCATATTAACTACAACTCCACGTGGCTTTAAATCTGCATAGAGGAGAGTCATCAGGATTATTATATAAAAATACAAAGATCTAATGTGTCATTCTGAAAAAGACAAGCACAATTGCGTTCATTTCTTCAGTGATCAGCAACTTGATAACTGATATACCGACGAACTGCTTCTCGCTGAAAACTTGTATAACAGCATTGTTCATGTAGAAGTATTAATTAAGTTTTCCAGAGAGAAAAAAGAATATTGTAGCAAATTTTGGGATACAGGATGGGTTATGCCCAACAGGACAACTTCAAAAACTGGCTTGCATTTAGCTGTCTGAAGTAGGGCCCATCAATTTCTGGCACTGCTTAATGATACACCTGTGTTCACAAAGAAAGAAACATTCACGAGGTTGAAGTAGGTGAAAAGGAAAGGAAGATGTTATTTCCAAGCAGCAGTTAATAAGGGTACTAATGTACATGGAAAAAATGTTGAGTTTACTATTAACAGCAAGCTAATGGAAAAAGCTGGCTTGTCAGCAAGATTGACACTGTGAAGTAACTGAGAGAAAGGGCAAAATTCTCCTACAAGAGAAATATGAAAGTACAGTTCCCTTCAGTGAAGGGAATGATACGGAAAGGACAGACAAGATTAATACATCACACATGGATATATGCCCAATGACTTACAGATTCAGTAGATCATAGAATGGCTTGGGTTGGAAGAGACCTTAAAGATCAAAATGATGACTAGGATGACTAGGAAGAAAGTAAATGACTTCCTAGATGACTAGGAAGAAAGTAAATTCAAAGTCCCTAGATTACTCCTGAGATTTATAACTTTCTAAGTGACCAAACAGTAAGGAAGATAATAGAGTCAGAATTATGTAGAGCCAGACAAAAAATTGTTACACAGATAAAGCACTTTGTATTTTAAATGACTGGCAGTAGGAAAAGAGCAATGTAGCATCCCCAAGTTGTAACGGTAGTAAGAGAGTGGGATAAAGCCAACTTTGAACATAAATGAAACACAGCATCTTGTAGCTTTTGTTGTATTGTTCTACACTGAACATCACTGACTACTGATAAAATTCCAAGTGTTACTAAAATACCAAGGATCAGATGTTGAATAATCCTTTCTTCATCCTCTCTTTTGTACTCCATCATTCCAATGTACTCTTTGGACAAAGCTGGCACATGAACTTCGTTGGCTGTCAAACATAAAGCACTGTTAACTGCAGGTAAATGACTAAGTCATCATTCACATGTTAAAACAAACTATTGGAGAAAAGCAGTTTCTCTGTAATAAAGAGAGTACAGGCCCTGTTCACATTAATGTTCTTAGCTTACAGTTCCAAGCGCTGAGTTAAATAACATTCATATTATTCATGTGAATAGTTTAACCGGATTCAGTGGAATTACTTACATTAATAAGGCAAATAAACAGCAGTGACACATCTCTACATTAGTCACTTCTGCATCCTTTTGAAGTGTATTCTACAGTGAAGAATTACTTGCTATATATGAACTTAGTACAAACTAACTTCATACCAGTAACCATCTGCAATCTGAAGACTAGTGGGAGGAGATACTCATCTGATGCAAAACTAACATTCTGTTGGCTCAGAGACAGCTTGTGTGAGGGTATGTATTAACTTTTGTTAACAGAACCTAATGCCTCTGAATTAAACTTTATTGTATAGTCTAGGTCCCATATGTGCCTATTATTTAGCTGGAAAAAAAAATACAGGAAGGAGCTTTTATAAAATTTCTGTTGATGGTTCCCTGGTACTTTTTCCTGAGGTTTTAAATTTCTAACCCCTCCCCAAACCCTACCTTTTTTCATTTTTGTATATCTACTTTCTCTGCAACACACAGAACATCCAAAGCTATTAAAAAATATATAATCACATAACAATGTTTTACCTTTTTCAATAGTCTTGGTAAGAGTTTTGATCTGATCCTCCAATTTTTTTATTATTCTATCTTTCATGTCTAGTTTTTCTTCAAGATCCTGTAATAATCAAACTCAGTGAGTTTTGATCAATCAAAATAAAGAACTGCCTTCTACTGCTACATGTTATTGCCACAATTAAAGAGCATTATAATGTATTTTTTACTTACATTTGGTGGAAGAAATATGAAACTTTGTACCTTTTTTCTCCCCCAACAAACTGAGAAAACATCCTGCCCATACCATACAATCACGATTTCTTTTTTTTTTATCTTGCATTACAGATACAGTTTCTTAATGAGGATTTCGTTTCCTCACCATGTTTTCCACAGTAAGTCGAGTTGTTTCTTGCTTTATCTTGCTTTTTACTTCATCCTGGATTTCATCTTGCTTCAAACCATTGCTCAGCCCATCAATTTCTTTGGTTATGATGTTCAATTTCTCTTTTCCTTTTATGTCTATTTCGTTCTGGGCCTCATTTGTTCTAGAAAGAGACAGGAAGCTTTCTGTTTTACTCTTCTGTTAAAGCATAGTCATATCATACTTGCCCATTACCTATTTGCTGTACTCAAGGCTGCAGGGCAAATCTTATTTTGGATGTGGTACTTCAGTTTTAAGTGATTGTTACCCCCAGCCTACAGCACTTACATCTCTTACATTAAAAAATAAAAAAATAAAAAGAAATATAAATCTATTTACCGCCTTAGTGTTCTGTCCCCTTCTGGCTCATGATGCAGCTGATTAGACATCTCTTTCATTTTTTTCAGCAATAATTAGCAACAAAACCCCAAACAAAAGAAAAACAAGATCACATTTGCTTGCTGTTCTGTACTAATATTTAGTCAAAATCTTTTCCTACACTCATAATTTTTTTATCTAACACAGTTGAATGATGTCATATAATGCATCAGAGAAATATCTGATTACTCCACACAGAAGATTAGATGTGATAGGGAATTTTGACGCTATTAACTTCTTGCAGTTGGCAATAAAACTATTTGCAAATGTAAAAAAAAAAAAGAAAAAAAAAAGTTGCCTAGGAAAACACTACAGTTAGAGAGAGACAGAACCCTCAGCAACACATGCTTTCCTAAATAGAGAAGAACTTTCAAACAAACAAATTTAGCAGGAACACTCCCCTTTGTCTCCTACTCTGAATTTTTCAACACCCTCTGAATTTCACCTTATGGAGTACAACTTAAGTTCCAAAACATCCTTCCTTTTTCTGACTGTTTCCAAAGAGCATACTCCATTACATACATTCTTAGCACAGCCCTGCCAAATACACTTCCAGACATCCAAACCACAGAACTGAATGACCTAAAAAAAGTTCAAAAATGAAAAAAGTGCGCATACTTGCATGTATTTTTGTTTAAAACCAGAGATGTTAACTATACAACACTTTTTTCATGGCATTTCTTACACTTTACTGGTATGTAAGTAAGTGATCAGGCAATGAAGTAATGCTGCTTCAGCTTTTACAAATTCAAGTCTAGGGAATTCATCATGTACATCTCAAGTACATGGACAATAATGGTACTTTACCTTTCAGCTTTACAGCCTGTTCTTGGAGACGGTTTTCAAGATCTAATTTTTGATTTTCAAGTTCAGAAACTTGCTGTTTAAGATCTGGGATTACCTTTTAGAGAAAAAGGACATTTGCTATTTCAATATGTTCATTTTGAAACATCTGCGATAGTACCTATGACATCAGAAGATCTTCAAATGCAAATAGTTAAAGACTGGGAAGACACTAGGGGGGAATACTGCCGCCCACTTGCCTGACTTGTGTAACTCTTCTGGAGGCATCTGTTGCCGGCCACTCTTAAAAATGAAATAGTGAGCTAAGTAAATATTTGGACTGACCCAATACTACCATTCTTATGTTCTGTAGTTTAAAGGAAATTACACAATTAATTTTTCTAGCTCGATTAACTTTGCAAAAAAATCAGTATGTTATAAAATCATTTTTTAAAAATAACATTATAAGTAACTTTTCCTTACATTTTCAATTTTATTAACTTTGTTTTGAAAATATTTCTATAGCTATACTTCACTTAGCAGAAAAATAATATGGTAGATATGGTCTTCTGGAATAATAGCACTTCTTTGTGTTAGATAGGTTTTTACACAGTACTAATAACCAGTTAAGACTCTTAAGCTTTGCCTGCAATTTATTAGCAACTTTACATGGTTAGCTGCCCTCTGGTGGAGAGTACCTCAAAGCTACACAAATTTATTACTACTATAAACCCCTCAGCAGGCATCTGTTTTCTCACTGACAATCAAATCATAGAACTTTTCAACCTGAGAAATAGAGATAGCTTTAAAGAGGCTCCAAGATCAAAAGATGCTAATTTCTATCATTTGACCACAGGGGGAGAATAACATAACTCAATTCTGAATCTGAATGCCTCAAGTACAATGAAAATCTGAAGCTGGTTGTTGTGCGTTGACCAAGTCAGAATTTATAAAACAGTATTCTGCCATTCTGTGATTAGAATCAAATCTCAATTCAGGTTTATGTAAAAAAAAAAAAAAAAAGAAAAAAAGAAAAAAAGAAAAAGGCCTCTGTGAGGCTGCCCCAACAAGCTGTACACTTGGACAATAACTTTAGCTGCATTCTAACATGTTATCCCTGAAGGGAAAAAGCCTGTATGGATGTGCAATCTTAGATGGCCACATCTGTGCGAGCCTTGTGAATTCAAGCACACGACTTCAAGATTTTGAGGGCTTTGTGCCACAAACACTTTTCGATTGAACTGCTAAGTAACAATAACATACTTTGCTTTACTACACCTTGATCTTACCAGGTTTTCTGAAGTTAGTCTGCTAACTTCAAGTCGAATACCATCATTTATGTCATTTTCCTCTCGAAATAATTTTTGTAGATGATTAATATCTTGGCTAAGATGTTCAACTTTGCAGTTCAGACATTCAATCTCTTTTTCATAGATTTCTTTCTGAGACTGGAAGTGACTTTCCAATACTCTATTTAAAAAAAAAAAAGAGAGAGAAGGAAAATTGCAGATGCAGTATGACCTCAGTGCAATGGGTCAAGTTTCATACAAAGTGAAAAAAGTACAGTGTTCAACCTGCAGATATTCTGTTACATCACCTGGGCATGAAAGGAGTTGGAAGTTATGTGCAATACCTCTGAGGAAACATTTCCCAGACTGACACATGCACACAACTCACTAACTTAGTAAATTAGTTGAAGTGAGTTTAAGCTACTCAGCCAATCATATAACATAGTGTTTGTTAATTTGTTAGACAGATGTTCAGTGTCACACTGTCAAATAAATTACTCACTGATCTTTCTGTTTATCTTCTAGATCACAGCTTGGAGTTAATGAAAACACTGAAGAACTTGACTAACCTCGTAGCTTTTTTCAAGCCCTCATAAGCAAACCACAGTTCTCCATCCTCATTTAAGTGTTCCAAATCTTCTGTAGACAGTCTAGAATACAAGACAGTATCATTAGTGTGCAGGCACACAAAATCCATTTCTTACTTTTTTTAAAAGAGATCTCAGAACAAAATTACCTGCTTCTTACATCTTCAAAATCGTAACTTTCAAGAAGCCGTTTTGTAACTTCTGACATCTTTTCTGGGAAAAAGAAAGTTTATCATGTGAGTAATTTTCTCCTCACATTTCAAATTAAGTATCATTATAAAAATCAAACCAACCTCTTCCTGAATCTGTAAGGTTCTTTCCTGGTACTACCTGAATACGATGAGGGACTTGGCTCTAATTTTGAACAAGTAAGGAGCACCACTTAGATACACTACCAACATTTATTTTTCATTTGTTTGTTTTTAAAACACATCAAACTTTCACTGCAAAGATACATCTTTCTGTTCTAAATCTAGACAACTGCTACAGTTATATAGATGATTTGTCACCTAGTGCTAGCCTACTACATTAAACGCTGCAGATACAGGTTTGCCCTGTAAGATACACTCTTAGCATTATTATTTGCTCTTGTTAGGTACCCTTTCTTAAAGAGACCCCAATTCAGGAAGTTATTAAAGCATATCTGACAGTTATGAGACCTGAGGCTAACAGTAGGCTGACTGAAGGCCAGATAATGTATTATTTCCATAATTCTTGGGTCACTATGAGATACTTGTTAAGTTCCAAGTGAAGTTTAAATTACTAGTATTGATTTCTAAACACAAAGGAGAAATATTTGAAATCAGAGTTTCTTCAAAGGGGTACCCCAGATCTTGGTATTCAGTGATTGCTTTGTAAAACTCACATGGTTTTTGTTTTGCCCCTTGCAAGTAAAGCTGTGAATTAAATGAAATAACTATGGGATGAGAAAGAGATCTGTTTTGTTTTGTTTTTTGTTTGTTTTTTGTCAAAGCTAGCAAACATTAGCAAAAACATCAATTTAAACTGGCTTGGTGCACATCATGCTTGGTAGGTTCTCTGAATTATCTACTGTGTAGCTTACCCCTCATTTCCCTCTTCTGTGACTGGGCCTGCTTTTCAACATCCAATTTTTGTGTCTGCAGCAGTTCAATTTCCTTTTGCAACTCAGGTATTTTCTGAATCAGACAGAAATTACAGAATGAGACTGAAAGCAAATGACAAGGGCTAAGTATCAGTTAAATCATAAAGATAATTATTAAATAAGAACAAGTTCATAAGCTAGAAGGCTTAAAATGTGTTGTTTAGAAGTGTCTGTTTCTTAGGCACCAGAGCAGAACAATAATGTGATGTAGTGAAAAAGCATGTATTTGTGTCATGGAATTGACTCATAGGGAAAAAAAACTTAACTTTGCACAAAAATAGTATTTTCATGGGCAGATTACAAAGTACATTTATGAAAAATAAACATGAAAAACTAGGAAACAAATACATTTTTGGGAAAAGGAAGAAAAAAAAAAGATCCACACATTTAAATGTATAAATATTCAGGCACAATTAGTCCTAGTCTTGAAATCATGCACTTCTTTCTGTGAGCAATAACTTATATTGAGTACTACATGAAAATGATGCAACATAGTGATGTATCAAATACAGCTTATTAACTACAATTTCTTCCAAAATGTACTTGATGAAAAAAAAAAAGAGGATAATCTATAAATAAAACATCTACATTGTCTACTTGCTTTATCCAGCAAAGACTCCAAAACGAAATGAGTCATACTTTACCTGTACTTGTTCTGTAAGTTGTCCTACTTCCATTTTCAGGCCATCTTGAACGATCATTTCTTGCTGAATTTGTTGCTGTAGCTGAGTTTTTTCTTCTTTGAGAACCTTAATTTCTCCCTTGAGCAATTCAATCTCCTGTTCATAGTCTTGTTTCTGGTTTTGGAATTTTTTCTCAAGTATCCTAAACAAGCCAATGAAAAGATGGTTTTATCTTCCTGCATTCAGAAATGAAAGAGAGGGCTTTGTTTATCTTTTAATTTGAAGGGCATGTTTCAGAGAAGAAAGCTTAAATGAACCATAATTGCTTGAAAATGATACCCTACATCCTCAGAATCAACCTAAAAAGTGTATGATAATGGGATAAGAATGTCCCTGGATTTCCCTACATCCTATTCAGATATTGGGACTGTATTCAAGACAGAACTGAACTTTTCCACTTAAAGGTTAATTCTCTAACTCTTTGAGAGTTAGCCTACTTGAGCAGCTCTCTGCTACATTTACGGCCACAGTCAGCACTGAAGAAGGACATAGCAGCAGAAAGCTCTGTGTCCTTCTCAGTAACACAACGGAAGAATCTTGGCATTTTCTGCTAGCCCCTGCTGGAATGGACTGGCTTCCAACATAATATAGCTAATCAGGAAAGCAGAAAAACTAGCAAAAAAGTCCTCTTAGTATACTCTGAAGTTATTTGTAACCAAAATCAGACTGACCTGAAGCACCACACTGCTTCCAACCCTCAGAAACAGTGACTTATTGCACTCTTCAAATTTCAGAGGACAGCATTTCTTTGGTACCTAAGGTTCTCTGTCTCATATTGGTAAAGAGTTGCTGTAAAACTCTTCCATAAAACAGTAATCATTTTTTGATCTGAGAATAGCATGCTGCAAAGCAACAAACATATAGTACTAAATAGTATTTTTAATACTGCAAATAGTATACCAAAGGGGAAAAAAATAGTTTTTCCCCTATATTTTTACCCTAAAACATTTACAGTCACTGCCTTTCCTTGAAGCCGAATCTTTCAGTTCTGTCCTTTAACAGTCACTTCACAGGAGATCTGACTGGTATGTCCATCAGCTGCTTTTCTAAACCTGACTGAATACTGAGGATATATCCAAAAGCACCATCATGCTCAGGGGCTCCTTTTAATTCTCAAAAGATACATGAAAAGACAGGAAACTTCAAAAGCAAGAAGAGTCTCAAATCTGCAATATAATTTCCTGCATGTGACTGACCCACAAGCATGTGCTCTTCTTCAACTGTACGTAAAGTACTTCAGTACTTTACTGTTCGAGAATACTGACAGATAGAAGTGATGTGATCATATTTACAGCAGGAAAAAGGCAGGCAGAGAAAGAAAAAATGAATGTTGCTTCAAAAAAATTAAATTCAGATTCCATACAGTCTCTGACTTTCTTCTTTTTGTACATCATCGAAGAGTTGCTTCGTGAGGTCATCCATTTTCTCTGTCAAAAAATATTGCAGTATTTCAAAGACCTTCAGGCAATTGTGTGCAATTATTAAAACATCATTTATCAAAATAAGAGGATTTTGTTTTAATAAGCAATCCTTAATATATTTTAAGCTGAAATTATCTAAAATGTCAAGAATTATCACAGTAAACTTGATAAGTAATGCTACAGAATAAAATGGTTCTGAAGCACCAAAATTTTATTCCTCTAAATTATACTTGATTTCACGTGCTGCTTGCATCCTTCAAAGCTATATTCTTAAAAGCAATCTATTAAAAGAATGAAGGACAAAGAGGCACTTTGAAGGAATGCACGTGCTACCTCTGAGACAGGAAACGGAGTAAGAGCAGAGCTTTTGCTACTGAAAAAACAAATTTAATTTAATTACACTAAAAGCATTTGCACTACACATTCTAGGCTAGCTTCAGAGAACAGAAGCTTAGGGCCAACTTTTAATCTACAGTAAATTCAGCACTTATATTGTTTTTATTAGACCAGAAGTCATTTACATTTGCTGTAAACGTGACTTTACAAATTTCCCCCCCTCCTTTAAAACTCCTGTTAATTATTGTACCTTTCATCTCCTCAGTTTTTTCTTGGAGCTTTATTTCTAAAGTCTCTTTCTGTTCTTGTAATTCTTTATTCTGATTTTCAAGTTTTAAGATTTTCTGTACACACAAAAAGTAAGCAAAAGACATGAATTAAGAAGGAAGAAGAAATAGGTCACAGAATGTCTTATGTTTGTAACAAGCATATATGGACTCCATCCTTCCCCATCATCTTCCAAAAAGTGAATTTACTTACTAACTCTCAGAATCATGCATTTGATAAATCCAGCAACTGAAAAACTTATTTCAACTAAAATGCAAGCACCAAGAAGGTAAGGAAAATTTACCTGTTCAGTGTCCTCTTTATATTTCTTCTCTTTCTCCTCATATGTTTTCTTTTGAGCAGTTAACTTTTCAAGCTCTAATTGGAGTTTCTGAATTGTATCCAAGTCATTCATATGAGTTGAAGCCAGACTGGTCAATCGTTCCAGCAAGCCATGATTTTCTCTACTCTACAATAATCAAGACAGGTTAAAATAAAACAGAAGGATGCATACTTGAAACTTTTTAATAGCATTCTCTATTTATATATTGCCCTCAAAAATTGCTGCCAAAAAAATCAGCTCTATACTTCAATAAATCAAACTACGCTTTTTGTGCAGAACTCTTCATGGCCCAAGATAACTACTTTCAAGCAACATGTGGGCAATACAATCTATGCTTTGCCTCTCAAACATGGAGGAAGCACCTGACCTATTTTTGCTCACCATTCCAGCTCAACTGTGATTATTTCAAACATGGATTGTTTCCATCAACTAGATTAAAGCTACCATCTTAAAGATAATTTGACCGGTATGTCTCTCAAAAATAAGCTATGAAAGAAACATAATACTGAATTCCCCCAAATTACTACATATATTGAACCAGAGCAGTATCTAACATTCTTCATCCTAATTCAAGTAATCCCATCCAGAGATTGGACTGACTAGTTACGAAACAGTAACAAATGTTAACTCTTCTCATTAGCACAGCTAACCCAAAATCGTGGTAGTACATACTTCAAAAATATAAGGAAACCTCAGAAGATTCTTCCTATCCTAGATGTAGGAAGAATACTATATGTCTGCTATTGAGGATTATATCCCTTATGATATTCCTATGTCTTGTCCAGTAAGCTATGGATACTGTAATTCGTGTAAGCCTCTAGTCAACATGAGAGCGCTGAATAAAACAGATACGACAAAAAAAAAATTAGTAAAAATCATAAACTGACTGGTGTTCCTCACCTGTTCTTCTATCTTCTTCTGCAGTCTCTGAACTCTGTATGAAAGCTGGATATTCAACACAAACCGCCGAATATTCTGAAATCTGCGCCTGGCAAGCCATGCACGGGCATATTTCTGAAGGATCACAGCCTTGTGTTCTTCAAGCATCTTTCAAAGAAAATATTAACGTTTGTCTGTAATCATCTGTGGCTCAATCATCATCAATTAAAGTGTTCTGTGAATCTACATACATTTCTATGCTTCTCTCAGAAGTCTCAAAATACTAAGATATTCAGACTGTAACACGCATCTGAACTGTAGTAATCGCACTAAATGATCTGCATCAAGTATAAAACACTCTTAGTTCTTAAGAACTCTTACTAGCTCAGAGATTAGATCTAAGCTACTGTGTATCAATATTTTACAGAAAATGTGTAGAAAAAGAGTAGAAGATATGAGAACCAGACATGCAAAAGGTAAAGTAATATGGATCATTGCCCTTGTCTCCATCTTTCTTATAGAGCAACAGCTGTTTCCAGTTCTTGAAATGAGAATTTTTAATAGGCTGTACCTTCCGGTATTTTTTCCTTGCTAGAAATCCTCTTGTATAAGCTTGAATTGTTACAGCAGCCACATGGATGAGCTGGCAAAGTTTACGGACCAGGTAACCTCGGCAGTATTTCTGAATAATTATAGCTGCCCATGTTTGCTTCAGAGCTCTTGCAGTTATGGCTTGCCTTAATTCAAAAGACAATAAAGTTCACTTAGGTCACATTAGATTTCTCATGATCATTCCCTCAGTCAGACAAATCGCAAAAAAAAATAGTTTGGTTGACGATGAATGTCACGTAGGATTATTTCCTTTTAGTGAAACACACAGGTTTTAGTCTTACTTACATGACAACAGTTGCAATACAACTAGTTTACAATAACAAAAGTGAAGTTGTACCAACCAAGTACAAGATGGAGGTGCAGTTGGGACCAAAACAATGAATGTTCCCCAAAAGGAGGGGGGTGTACTTACTGAATATCTTATTCCATTTAGATTGCTCCTAGAAGGAAAAGCTAACTATACACAGCCAAATCTCAATTCATGTGCTGGAAGCCCATGGTCAATCCCAGCTCATAACTGCAGGGTGCTAATTAAACCCTGAACTGGGGGAGAAGATTCCAAGAGCAACTTGAGAGTATTGTATGTGAACTCTCTTATGGGTTTCATGTGTGCTGATAGCTAGAAAGGCTGGGATGCCCTCCTTCCAGGCCACATGCATGAAGAACCTCATGGAAACAGAACATGCAGATTACTAGAGCTCAGTAAACTCACATGGCACTAGTTTATTTCAGGGTGATAGTTTCTAGAAGCAGAAGATACTGAGAACAGGCACCCACTATCTAAAATACAGCTTTTTTCTTCAATGAAAATGGAGGAGAGGGAACAACCCACAACCTTTCATGTCTTTTTTCACAAGAAATTGTTCTGATGGTGTCTTTCTGAAAATTTCAAAGCCTGGATACATCCATCTCCCTTCTCTGTCTGCTTTTTGAATGACTGGTACAGTTTCTTGGCTGCACAATGCCTCATAATAATTTGTACAGACTAATCTGTAGATTCTTGCAAACTGATTTTCCTTTCTGCTTCCTGATTTCTTCTCTGGCTCTAAAGCTAAGCAGAAACCCCAAGCCAACAACTGGGTCACACATCATTAGTTAAGGACTGATCTCCTCACAGATAGACAAGCCTTTCAGGAATCTGGCAGACATTTCAAATCTGCTAGAGTACCTTTCTTCATATCAGCCAAACAACTTGAACATTTTCAAGTTCATAATTACAATAAAGAGGAAAAAAAATCTAGATTATTCTTACATAAAAATTACGCTTCCAAATTAGCGCTGGGCATGAGTTTGACCTTCTAGATTCCTTCAGGTATGCCCTAACAGCAATCTAATTTATTAGCCAAAAGTACCGTACAGTCCGCTGTCCACGGAAGTACTGCTGTATTATAATAGCTGCTTGTTTTATGCAAAGGAATTTCTTCCGCTGCAGCCAGCCTCGAACACTTTTTTGGATCATGATGCATGCATGTCTCAGTTTATCTGATCGCAGCTTTTCTAAGTAAGCAACCTGTCCTGCTCTGAAGAAAATTTTTGTTCTCCCAAACTGATATTGGTTAGGATCCTGAAAAAGAAAACAATAGATATATTAAATTTTCATTTTGTTATTGTAGTCCAGGCACTCTATTCCTTTTATAAATTGCCACTTTAACCAACCTATTCTGAAATGACATGATCGTGCCAAATAAGAATATCCTCTCTGCCTTTATTATATACAGGAGTATATGGCGGAGGGGAAATCCAGAAAGCAGGAAAGAAACAGAGAATTATATCCAAATTCACATCTCAGTGGCCTCAAATTAAAAGGAGGATATGGACTTATCATCAAGGCCTTGAAAGCCATGTCTTCATCGCTCTCCCAGGAATATGGTTCCTCGGACTCGACACTACATTTTGGTGCACATCTAGCCTCGAGTCAGTGAGATCTGAGAGCAAAAGCTCATGCAAGAAGCAGCTTTTAAGCTCAGGCTCTCGTTCTTGGTCTCTTTTGGAGCTATGTTACAAGTACACCTCTGTTTGGTCTTGTACATCCCTGAGTTAGAACTGTCCTGACATACTGACGTGAATCACCGGCTTGACTTGGACCTGTCTCATCAATACAGACTTGTCTAACAAACAGGAACTGTGTGCCTGTCAATGAGGTGATGGCCTCTGCCTATTCTTGGTGCTCCATGAAACCTACAAATTACTGAACTGCAGCCACCTCTCACATGGAAGGTAGTGAATAAATGCTAATGTATATCTCTTGTTGTAGAGTCATGACAGAAGAAGGGGAAAAAAGAAATATCTTCAAGGACACCTAAAAGGCAAAAAGTGATGAGGTATTTCTAAAGCTAAGAGCAAGAGGACCATGGTTTTTCCGGTCTGTCTTGGGGGAAAAAAAGAACACCACAGTAAACTGAACAGTAAACACAACTTACTTAACCTATTTACAAAGGCCTGTTTAGACTCTGTTGGGATAAAAGTTTTGTTTTTAACACACAACATGCAAAATAGCACATTTTTAGAACAGTTCTTCAGTATGCTGCATAACACCATCCAAAGCCCTCTTGTGTGAATAAACTTCTAACACTTGGTAAATTTATACCATTTGCTATTTATTGGCTTACAAATATAGGTAGAATATCTGCCATTTAACAAGTGAAGATTAAGCACGGAGAGGTTAAATCATCTGTCTATGGTCACATCATGACTCAGCATCACAACACAAGGTTATTGACTTGCAAGCATATGTTCAACACACTAAATCAAGAAAGACAGTAATAAGGTAAGTATGTTATCTTTCCTATTTAAGTTCCTATACTGTTCTTGGGACTTTTATTAATAACAGATGCTGTAATACATAATGGATCAGTGCATACATACTAACCTGGATTAGCCGCTGCAAAACAATCTTGCAAATCTGCTTCTTATCATTTAAAGAGAGTTCCTGCTGTGTCATAAGAATGCTGTAACGGCTGAAAAACTCAATGTAAGTCCATCTGGAAAATAAAAAGTTAGCAAATGCAATTCATTTTAAAAAAAAAAAGTGCCCTTTTTTTTTTTTTTTTTTTTTTGATATATAGAGACCCACTGCTATCCTTACCTGGATGGATAGCTCTGTGCACTAATTCGAATAGTTTCCAAAACACCACATGCTCGCAGTTGCTGAGCCACCCTTTTTGAGTCAAACCTAAAAAAGCAGAGTTATATTTTACATTTTTGCTGAGCTTGGCATGCAATAATAATTATAACAATGCCACTAACTGTATTTCTATTTCTGCTCATAGAACACAAGGCTCCCTACTTTTTGTATGGTGACTTTTTTTTTTTTTTCAGTGATAGGGAGTATCTGGGCTTTCTTTTTCTTCCTCAAAAAAGAAGAAAAATATATTTATTTCTGTCTTATGAAAACTCCTTTTTCCTTTCAATATTAAGTGTGAAAGCTCATATCACCAAGAGGCAAAGAATTGTGCTAAGGCAAAAAACATGCACAGAAATAAATTCCCTCAGCAGTCTATTGGGAAGTAACTCTCTCTAGATACTCTTTAGCACACGAAGAATATTTACTTAAGAATAAGTTGGTTCAAGATTACTAACAAAAGGCATGGAAAGACCTTTTCCAATTCTGGACCAGAGCTGATAGGCTCATAAAGAGCTAAGCTACAGTGTTGATCCGGTACTACCAAAAGAGATCCCTGTGGTTCACAGAAGACTACATTGTACTTTCAAAAACTTACAGTATGCTCTTCTAGTCTAATTCAGACATGGTTTTATATTATCCAAGCTGTTTCCTCCTTCACTGCTATCACAGAAAACAACCAGGTCTCAGTGCAGGGATAGCGAAACTGTAACATTTGTAACATGTTTTGCATGGAGAGATTTTGTCTAGCTCCAAGAAAATGAGCTAATACTACTAAAAATTAATTTAGAAACACACAACAAGGTTTGCCTCTTCCCTCCTCCTCAGATATGACAAAGGCGTATATTTCATTTGTCAGTACATTACCTTCCAACTAAAAGCTGTATACATGAAATTAGAGAGATTCCACATGTCTGCCCACAAAACAAACCAATAGCTGCATCAAGGTCAACTCCTACTCACAGTTAGTGGTTATCAACTGGACACAGGAATTATGCAAACAAAACTATTTGGCATACATGACTGTATTATGCAAACACAACTATCTGGCATACATGACTGTATTATAACATTAAAATGAAATAAACTTTTGTGAAAAAGCCAAGGCTATGTTCAATACTACTCATACCTCTTCTGACTTCTAATGTTATAAATATTTCTGTGGAAAAAAGGGAAGCTCGTAAAAAACAGCAGTGGCTTTTATTCCTTAAATATGAACGGATAGCAATACATACCACACAAGAGTAAAAACAAGTATACAAAATATCCATCAGCTTCAAAGGTGGACAACCTTTCCCCCCCAGATGTCATGACAAATACACAAACGTCAATATCTGACTTGAAGATCTTCATCATAATAAAGAATTTCTAAGATATCAATAATTATTACCGAACTATTCTATTTTTGTAAGAATACATTTTTTTTACTTCAGCTATCTTGAAAGGAAAAATATATTCTGTATGTGTTCAACAACAACATGCAGCTAACGTGAAACAGAAAAATACTCTTAATTTTTAAGATAATACAACAGCTCAACACCACTAACATACTTACTCAAAAGGCTGCTTCTCATCATTTGGCTTTATGCATCGTACATAATGAGGGGTGGTTGCGTTAAGTGTCTCCATAAGCAAAGACAAAGAACTCCGGAACTAGAAAATATCAGACATAACAGTTTTGCTAGCGAAACATTTATAGTAATTAAAAAGTCAAGCCCTTTAATTAATAATTAATAATAATTAAAAAGTCAAACCCAAAGGTTTTTAATTCTTTGTTATGTTTTGGCTGGACACTGAGAGATTTTCTTAGGGTTTAGATCTTAAACACAAGAAACTTAACAGTCCTATTATACCTACCAGTCTCCTATATATATAAATTAAACTTACCTACTTATATCCAGACCTGGAGCACTGCATTGTTGCTGGCTCTTGCTGTACTGAAAACCAGATACTCCCTGGCGAATAGTACCATATTCTCAGACTACCCAATACACTTTTGTGAAAGTACAAGCATCACAGACCAGCATGTTTACACAGTACCTTACTGCCAACAGTCATCCGGAGTTGCTTGTTAGGTGACTTGAGAACAGGTCTTGCAGATTTGATGCTTATTGTTGAACTGAAAGGTGAAACGGACACTGGATTGTCTTGAAAAAAGCTTGCACACAGATGAAACTAAAAGTGTGATGAAAGCATCACAGGTAAATACTGTGGAATTGTAATAACATTTAAATAAAAATTACATTTACTATAACTTAGAATGCAAAAAACATCTATCTTAATGCCTAGGCCAGGTATTCTAGGACTTTGAACTGGATCTTTAAGCCACAATTAAACAACAATTGAAGAAACACAACAATCCTAAATCTATTATGAAGCATTCAGGCACTTCACAGACAAAACTCAACAATTGTGAAGTAGGTCTGCAAAGGCCATTTCAATATGAGCAAACATGGATGTAAATACAGAATTAAACACAAAACCACTTAAGTTTTTATTCTTATACTATTTCATTTAAATTAAGAATATGTTTTTTTGGTCAGATTAAGCTGTTTTTTTAATAGCAATCCTACAGCTTGAAAGGTACAGGGCCTTCAAGCAGATGGGAAGTGACAAACCGATACAAGACATTTGATGTTTCCCCTGCCCTGGCATTCCCTTAATCTCTTCTGAAAAATAAACAAAGGCGGCTGTTAATGATAAGCCACCTATCAAAGCTACATATAAAGACTACAGGAAAAAAAAAAAAAGACAAAAAACCTTCAGTTAAGTGAATTGTTCAGTTTCCAGGATTCTAAAATTCCAATATCTTCCTTAATGGAAAATATATAAAAAAAAAATACTAACATAACTAGCAAAGTAAATGTTAAAAATACATACTTGAATAATATTAATTAAAATTAATATGCAAACTAATTGATTCAACCTAAGAATACGTATGTTAAGAACATGTATCTTTTTATTAGAACAAATCTTTTACAATCAGATCTGAATTAATTTCAATGAAATTAGGTGTTCAGAAAATTAATCATTATTGATTGTTCACAAACCTTGCTCTCTTTCAAGATTTCCATCAATACTTCATATACTGTATCCCTGTTTTTTTCCAGAAATCCTTCACATTTATATTCTACCTGTGCAAAGGGGTGAAACCATTAACTTCAGCAACAAACAAACAGTTTGCAAAACAGTTTTTACTCTCTAAGCTGTGATGGCCAACAGTCCTTTATTAATCTTGAACGTGATGGTTGAAACTCTGCTTTCAGCAGTTACACTATGGCAGGCATACATACATACATACTGCAAGTTTAGAAGCAGGACAAACTGTCATAATGCACTATCAACTGCAATTTAATTCTATCTTCATTAGGAATTTCTTTCCTTCTCTTTTCAGTATTATTTTTTATGACTTCAAATCAAAATACCAAAAAACGAATACTGTATTTGAAATGTAAGTAACTGGGACTAAGATGTGTTACACACTGCAATCTTAACTATTTTATTTATATATTGCACCCCTTTTGTCCCTCTTTATC
Organism: Anseranas semipalmata; assembly: GCA_013399115.1. Lineage (NCBI taxonomy): Eukaryota > Metazoa > Chordata > Aves > Anseriformes > Anseranatidae > Anseranas > Anseranas semipalmata. The sequence goes on from VXAA01000855.1 coordinate 80,009, forward strand.
TTGGTAATTTAGTTTCATACTCTCAAATTCATGATTTTAAGCACTTACGTTTAAATGGCATGTTACAGGTAGTATTACCAATAAATAAACTGTAATACGTATTGAAGGAAGATTATACAGAAGTTTCAAAAAAGTGTGGTTAATACTTCCTGTATAAGTTTGTTTCTTTTCTGAATGAAATACTGCTAGAAATAGGGTGAAATAAAACTGGCTTGTTTACAGCCTACCTTATCAGCAAAGTGTTGAATGATGAAAGATGTGTTTGACATCCTTGGCTTTTCAAAGAGTGCGTTTTTGTTGACAAAATTATTATATAGCTTTTGAAGCCAGTTTTCGTCTGTTCCATGAGGTAACTGTAAAAATGAGAAGAGATCTCTTTTAAAAAAACTTTGTTGGTCCAAACTGTTTTCTAAAACAGCAAAACTGCTTACTATAGGTAAATGCTATCTGAACAATGTATCCTCAGTGAATTATGAGGGCTAATAGCAACAAGGTTTTTGTCTTTGCAGAATAGCCAGTGGCTCCCTGTCGCAAGTAATTTTAAGAAAGGTCGTATTAGCCCACAAAATTTGCTGACTAAAGTTAATTCACAGTCGTAAACCATTTCATCCTGAAAGGATGATAACAGCAATTGGGAACAATATTACGCTTGAGAATGATAATGAGCAAAATAACAGATAAACTAATGAGTTAGGAAACATTCTCTAATTTCTCCTATATCACTTCCATGGTTTGAATTCTGAGAAGTAAGACTTGCCAACATCACTGAAACACCTTTTAGGGACTATTTTAAGAGAGCTTGCCTTTCCCTGCCCTGTTCTTCACTGACAAAGCTACATCAAGAGGTATGAAAACCTAAGGGAACTATGTATGTGCAGAAGAAAAGAAGTATAGAGTCAGGAATTACTACAGTCAGGAGAGAAACACAGAGGAAAAAAATATTAAGACTGAAGAGGAAAGAGCAAAGTTGTAGGCTTGGTGCATTCAACAAGAATGGAACGGAAAGGAAAGGGAAAAGAGAAGGAAAACCTTTCTTTTTCTTTCCTTTCCTTTTTTTTTTTTTAAATCAAAATTAGTGACTCAAGGAATAACTGAATTCTGGAAATATTGGTTGCAAGAGATCCCTGGAGACCTGGGTAGACCAAATTCCTGTTCAGAGCAAGGCAACCACCAATACTACATCAGACTTCCAGATGAACCCAAATCCTGAAAGTATCCAAGGAAGGGGATCCCACTGCATCTCTGCGTAACCTGTTTCTAGTGCTGCACTGCCCACACAGTGAAGAAATCTAGTTGTTGAGTTAGCTTCTATGTAAAAATCTAGTTTTAGATTCTTAATTTTATGAAACAAAACAAGCAAGAGTAAGTGCCTTATAACTAAAATCACCAAATAGAGGGCAAACATTAATGTTACTTTCATATGGAAAATGCTCCTCTGATTTAAAAGGGACAAAATAAGGATTTATACACAAGCCCAACTTGTAAAAAACTTTATATTTTTACACGAGCTCATAAATACAAGAATTTTCAAATTACCAAGCACTCTTCATCCAAAAGTTCTAAAATTCCCATTTTAGCTTCAATAAGGTCAATGACAGGCTGGTTGTCATAAAAGTCTATTAAAGTCCATGGGATATCTTCCTTCATATATTCCTCTTGTTCAAGTTTAAAGACATGCTAGATATATGAAAATGTAAGGTTATAATTAAGGAAACAAATACAGACAATGTGTATATGGAGATGTGTGTGATGCATATGGAACATGAAAATATTTATATATTTTGTAGTACAGTATTTGTCTGTCTTGTCAGAAGTTTTCATTTATATATACATGTGTTTATGTATGCACGTACATTTATTTTTTTTTCTATTACTGGACAGCCATTATCCAGACATTTCCATTCCTCAAATACAAATATCCAAATAGTATTTGCTCCTGTTAATCTCAAAACTGAAGCAAAATAATATAAAGAATTATAAACAAATAAACAAAGAAATATAAAAAGAAACGAACATACCAGATTAAATTGCTGCTGAAGTTTTTCATTAGCATAATTGATGCAAAATTGTTCAAAACTGTTCACATCAAACGTTTCAAAACTGAAACATGTCAAATAAGAAAAAAGAAGGTGATGAAATTGTATTCAAGAAGAAAAAATCCCTTCACATTTAAAATACAAATCGTAATATTCTTATAAGGCTTTGGACCTAATCTAATAATTCTAAGAAAATTAAATCGCCATAATACTAATGAGGCTGCTAAGGCATTTCAAAACTTTCCCAGAAGTTAGTGTTACTAGACATGACAGACCTAGAAAATCCAGAGTTAAATCTAAAAGTATTATATCAAAAGAACACTCCTACTACTCAGGATGCAAAAGAAATCACATGACTATGACCTTTCAGTAGAACAAACCCCTCCAGATTCATAAGCAGCACAAGTTAGGAAGTGCCTCTTATCAACCCCACAGAAAAGGCATTAAGTTTAATTAATAGCAGGGCATTGATCTTATTGAAGCTTAACTAATTTAATAAATTTGTTTCTAGAGACATTCTTACCCATAAATGTCCAAAACACCAATAAAAGTATTTTGTTTGCCAGTGAACTGCAAAGCTTGGTTAATTCTTTCCACAATAAAGTCAAATAAATGAGAATAGATCTTCTTTGCCAAAGCATCTCTTGCATTAACAGCTTGAGGTTTTGTCATTGGCTTTATTACAGTCTCTGAGGTAGTGATAATCTTTCGGTGGCACAACCATTGTGTCATTTTGTCACAATTTAAATCCAGAAGTTCACAGAATATATTGAGATGATTGTCTTCCAACTTTAAAGAAGAAGATAAATAAATATTATTAGATCACATTTAATACCTTAAATGTTGTCTAGACAGTGAAATCCTGGCACTACTGGCATCAACCTATGAGTTTATTTCCTGTTCACTTAGTCTGGCAAAATACCGAGAAGAGCTAAAGTAATTAATAGTGGACAGAGCTACTGACATAGGAGAGAAAACTTTAGACTGGAAGAGATGCATTGGATAAAGACATCGAAAGAAAAAAGTTGCTTTAGTCTATGTTTAGATGTCCTTGTTTTTTGACTTGCATGGTCTGCTGGGACACATTCTGAGCAGCTTTGACAATGCTGTTTCCTTTATCCTGCAAATAGTCCCAAACTGCTTTTCTAACAGCTGCTGGGCAGAAACAGGGTTCACATGAACACTCACTTTGTATACATACAAAGACAGATAAATCTCTCAAGTTTAGTATACCAGATTTAATGCTGCTCTGAGACCCAAAATTTAGGAAAATAATAGAAAAATATTTAGAAAATATGCTAAAGATCTTTTGACACAGAATATAAAAGAAAATGCTGGTTTCTCAGTGAGCTACTTCCTTACACTGATGGATGATCTTTCATCTCCAACAGCTGTTATTTCCACATTGCCTAAGTGCAGGATTGCTGCCAGTGTTTTAAAAATGTCCATCTGAAAATCCTCCTTCAGACCTAAAAAAAAAATTCTTGATTATTTTAAATATTCAAAAACAGTAGAATTAATTAAAATAGCACAATGTTGTATTATTTGCTTTGTTGTGCAGCCAATAATTGTATAGCAATCTCTGCAGACTACTGTGAAAAGCCTTGGTTCTGCCTACTTTCTGCCTGTCTGATGCAATGAGAGATTAGATAAATTCCTGTATTCCCACAAGTGCCAGCTAAAGTCTCCTTTGGCTTTCACATAAGCCATATTAGGGACAAGGAAGCTTCTAATTCCATTTCCTTAACAGCATGTTAGCTTAAGGGTCAAGCAGACTCCACCTCTTAGCGATTTTGATCATTAACAATGAATACCAATGGCTAGCAGGCACTTGTTCTTGCCTAGTGCTTTTAAAACAGATCAACGTTGCAAAAGTTATGCTATGAAGGAAACAATTTTGGTAATTACTACCAACTTTCTGGACACTTAAGAAACAATCCACCTTTGCCCATTTCAGAGAAAAACAGAGTTTAAATATATGGAGTAGATATTCCCAAGAAATTACCCAGTAAGGCAAATGTCTTCTGAGTCTCCACCATATTTGCTCTGTCATCAACTCCTTCAATAACTGTACTGCCACCCATTCTTGTGTAGTTAAATTTTTCTGCACTTCCTAGAGATAAGAAGCAAAACTTGTAATGCTGGAAAATTCAGTACTGGGAATAGCCAATTGTTAAAGACTTGTAACACTGTAAAATTTAAGATGCTATCAGATGCAGCGAGCTGAAGGTCCCCTTTTTTGGAGAGAAATCCATATGCCTAACTCAGTTTTGTTGACACAAATTTGTATTCCTAATTCCTAGCAATCTTAACAGGTGATTTAACAAACAAACAGGAATGAAGATGAGTAAACATATAGCTAAGGCCTGGTTCTCCCAGGTGGCATTAAAGATTTTCTGTAGATAAATGAATCAAGCCCCCAAAGTGTCATTATGGCATCTGTCACTACAGAAAGAATTAGAGTAATATTTTCAAAGATCATGTAGTATTCAAATTACAAGCAATTTGCTCCCAAGTTCAATACAAGCAGGATTATTAGCTAAATGACTTAGAAATGCAAGTGCTGTCGCAAGTCTGTGAGATTTAACATCATAGCTTTTGAAAATCTAGTCTTCAAAACACTGCATTGCAAAGGTGAAGAGTAGGTAATTTTCTTGAGACCTACCCAATTTAAGATGCTTAAATTCAGGTTGCGTAGCAGATGCACATAACTGATAAAATATATGGTAATTTCTCTCATTCTCTGACTGTAAATGAAAGCAAAGAATACCATTACAGAATGAAAAACAAAATAAAACAGAAAAACATTTGATATTCAACTACTGTAAAGTGGTATTGACACTTGAAGGCTAAATTCCACTGCAACACAGTTTAGCAAAGAAACTGTCCAATATTAAAAAGTCACACTTTTGACTCCAGCAAGAGCTTTCAAAGTGTAGGAGCACCAACTGAAACACTGCACCATGGTAACTCAGAAAACTCTCTTTATAAACCATCTTTCAGGCAGCAGATATAAAGAAGTATTTTTCACAGTACTTAAGAAGTTACAATACTACTAAAAAAAAGTTACAATACCACTAATTTATAAAATTAAATACTTTCTTAAGTTTATTATGACAATTATGCTCTGACACTGTAATGAGTCACGTGCAATAAGTCCTGGCCTTATAAATTTTCAGCCAGTGTTTGACCCTACATATGTTGTTCCTTTCCGATACAATTGGCATGTGACACTATTGTGTCTGAAATTCATTGATTTCTCAAATACTTCTTGTACTTATCTCAGGCAATTGTTCCTGAAATATGTCCTCCACTTAACATAAGGAAGAACCTGGAATAAATCAGTCTCTTATTCTAAATGAGATTAGTTCCTCTGTAAAAAGAAATCAAATGCTTATTAGAAGTACTATGCAGAATTTGACATAGGTATCTTCTATTTTCATATTTTCTACATGAAACTAGCAAAGTTAAAGGATAGTACATTAGTGGCTACACTCACATTGACTGTTTTTAACTTTATTTTACCTACTTGAAAGACAACTCTGGATTTCTCAAGCAGGTAGGTTCTCATGTTGGCTCCAATGATTCGGTACCTCTGATCAAAACTGATTTCAGTGTATTTTCCAAATCGACTGCTATTGTCATTCCGTGTGGTTTTTGCATTGCCAACAGCCTACAAAAATGATAATCTTCCAGAATTTGTTTTACTAGCATCTTTCATAAGAATAAAGTTCTCAAAATGTGACTTGACTTCAAGTTCCTAAAATCTCAGGTGCTCAAGAATCAATTTCAGCATTCAACTGTGAGATTTAAATTTTGAGGCCCAAGTTTGAACATAAGTCTCAAGTCAAAGAGTATAACGCTACATAAACTTAGAGAATTAGAGAAATTATATTCTCCCACCATAAGGAACCTTAACCAGTTTCTACTCCGATTAATAAAAACAAATAACTTGTTCAATATTTTTCTCTCATCATCTAATTAATATGATGTGGTCAGATAAAACTTTTGCAAACTAGTACCTCCAGAGGGCTGTTGGCAAATTAGGCAGAACCTTGGTGTTCCTGAAGCTGACCATCTTTTTCCATCGGGAACATTCAGAGGCTAAATTTCTAATTTAGATATCTAAGTCACTCAGCTAAAATGCCCCCTAATGATTTCAAACAAAGATACTCAGCAGCTCTCAAAATTCTTTCCTTGATGAGTAGAGGCTTTACAGATACTCTCTGAAATTTACCTCGGTTATTGGATTGGATGCCAATACTTTATCCTCCACATGTGCATTGCTGCTTGACTTACTCACAGTGGCAAAGTATCTCATAGTGTATCTTGCAGACACAGTCTTTCCAGCTCCTGATTCTCCACTGACTATAATAGACTGATTCTTGTTATTTCTAAAACCAAGTAATTAAACAGTTTAAATCAGATGTGTCTAAAATGTGTGTATACATATATATATGTAAATATATATGAGAATTATACATATGAAACAAATGTATGAAAACACAACTGTGGTCAACTCATATCAGTTCTATCTTTCATCTGTTCTTCTCTTTTAACCCTCTTTGGTTGTAATCTCTAGGCCAACATCATTGCTATTCTCATCAAAAATGAAAATAGTTACGAGTTATATAAATTCCTCAGCTGGTTAAGGATTTACTCCTTCTCTAGTTAAGTTACCCATTCAAAGGTATTCATAATAGCCAATGGTACACACACAGTTAGTTCAAATGCCAATTAACGCTGACTGCCACTAGACTTTAAGTGGTATTTATGGATGTTAAACAACATACTGAACCTTGCCATTTGCTTGTATGCTTCTTCTGCCACAGCAAATATATGAGGATCCATGTCCCCCATGTTTTGCCCACTATATGCATGGATAATAGCATCTCCATATATTGGCAACTGTTTATATGGGTTTATTGCAACCAAAATTATTCCTACAACCAAGTGTACAAAACAAAAATAAAACATAGGTTAGTGCAATGAAAACTGGCAATGACAGTTAAACTGATTCAAAGTAGCAATATTTTCTAAACTAGGTACAATATCCTGATCAACAGACAAGTGTATACTCATACAAAAAGTCCAATGAATTAAAAGACACTTGAGGGAAACATTATTCACATTATACTGCAAACTAATCCAAGATTTTTTTTTAAGATTTTTTTTAAACCTTGCATTTGACTTTGCTTACCACTATAAGTGTAGATAAGCTTAGACTCCACAAAACGAACTTTAAGATTGTGTAGAACAGCTGGTTCATGGAGATAACTAAGTGCAGTGAGATCATTTTCACCAACAAGTATGTCGGGATTTCGTAGAGGTGGCAAAGCAGCTGGATCAACAGGGTAATTAAGTTCCTGTCAACAAAAATGACTTGAAATATCATAAAACAAAGTCATTATGTTTGCATAAATACAAATTGATCTATCTTTACATGAAGTTACAGGGTTGTTGGAGCACTGTCTGATCTTGTACTTCATCAGTTCCATACATCTCACTGAACTTAAGGGACTGGAGATCATGAAAGTAAGATGGTGCTCTTTTTTTTTTTTTTTTAATTAAAAAGGAACGTACATTATCTTTATTTAATACTTGTCTTTACAGAACAGCAATGCAGAAATATGGAAATATTATTTTCAAAATATGACATCAGTAAATAACACAGATACCAAAAGTAACAGACCTTACATAAAGCAGTAACTTTAGGGGAAAAAAATGCAACAGCTAGCTTTGTGAGAGATAATTATACCTGCCTTGCTCTTCTGATTTACTGCAGTAGTAAGTTTCAATGCTTGTTTCAAAAGTGATCTTTCTACTTCAACATAAGTCTCATATACTAATGTGATACAGACAATAGAATTGCACATATTTTGAGGTAACAGCTATTTACTGTACACAATTCAAAATGATAAAATTCTGGTTACTGCAGAGTTAGCATAAAGGAATATATGGAAAATTCATTTAGACTTAGTAATGGTGAGTCCTATGTTTCTACATATCTCAGCAAACCCCACAATAATTAAGGCTTTTCTCCTTACAGTTCCATCTTCTAATTGCACATGGAGAAAATGGTCTCCAGCTTTGTAGTTTTTTGTGATTTCTGCAGACTGCCAAACTTCTTCATTATCAGGGATCCAAACCCTATTGTACTACAATAGAAAAACAAGATAACGGTTAGTTTAGCTATTATCATATCGCCAGACTATAAAAAGATAGTTTTCAAAAATCAAGTGCAACCTAAATGCTGCCTTAGCTCTGACCCTTTCACTGGTGTATATTTTTGTGCTCTAGTTATTCTTTGAGAAAGAAAAAAGAGAGAGAGAGAGAATAGACTCAATCTCAGATATACTTGTTCTACTCCTGTTTAGCATAAAGCATGCAGAACAACCCATGGAGCAGTAAACTGAACAAGGGCCAGACTGTTGCCAGGCTCTCCAAACCCTCTAACATTGACTAAAGAATAAAATACACTTATGTTAGAGCCCTGATTCTTAGGAGAATTCAAATGAGCAAGCAAGTACCAGAGGAAGTATCTCATTTAGTAGAACAATCACTTCCTTGAATTCAAATACAGGATACTGAATTTAGAAATCATTTTGCCATACGTACAGATGTATACACAGGAAAGAGGCCTCACAGTTACTTTTCTTCTAACAGGACCAAGCTGTAACTTCCCAGTAACACCTTCCCCTGTTCTAGGGTGAACTTCAAAGACTACTGGCAGGTTGTTTTCTTTACAAGCAATCAGCTGGCTTAGCTGCGATCATTCCCAGTAAGATACTTTAGCTCAGGAAGAAAACACCATTCCTGAAAGCACTTACTTCCATTGGAAGCAGATAAATTGTAATTTTCTTTTAGGTATTCGGAGAATTAAAACAGCAGAATTACTTCTAGCCTTCTGAAGCGTGTTTATGTAAATTATGTTGTACAAACCATCCAGTTTTCCTACACTGAAGTTAAAACGCTGAAATATTAACAATGTATTTAAATTCTCTGCCCGAGAACTTATAGGAAACAGCATTCCTTAGGACACAACACAGCTGGAAACCTTAGTAAGTCAGGAATTTCTTCACTGATGTGGAGTTGTCCTTCTCTTCCTGCCATGGTCTAACAAAGCAGCAGCACGCCTAAAAGACTCCCTGAAGCATCACCGGTGTATTCATAGATACTGTTTTTATAATGCTGAAATCGCATCTACTTAAAGATTTGCAGTTTGAAGCCATTTCTGACATGTCAAAATATTTTTTGCACCTTATTGCATGTATCTCAGGTGGCAATGAAGATGACACTGAAGACTGGGCTTGAATGCAAGAGGGTAGGAGGAAGGACAGAGATGTCAGGAAAAAAAGAAAAGCCTGAAAATCACCAGTACACGCGATACAGAGCTTCCTATGGGTCCTCTCTCCTCTCATTTGTGATGAAGTAACACCAGAGAGCACAGAACCATTCAGTCCCTACTCTCACAAGCAGCCATGTCATACAATCTTGTTTCAGCATCTGTTTGGATAGCCAAAACCCTTCATTTTAATTCCTATCCTAGCTATACGCGTGGTCAGTTTATACCAGCTTTGTGCTGTGTTTAAATAAGCACACGGCAGCTGCTGCAGCTTCTTACTTGAAAAATTAACATTAGACAAGGAATTCATGAAGTGCTAGCATGGCCACAGATACCTCAGAGACTCTTAAACCTTTTCAACCTGGCAGCCCCAGCAGATCCTCAGAATGTGAGGGCCTCCACCCCAAGGACCCTCCCAAACCCTGCTGAATCCACCACCAACTGTGGGTGCCTACAAACTGCACTGTACCTCAACAGCACCTTTCTCAACTCAAACACAAAACAATTTAGGGTAAGAAGGACTTCCACAGGGGTGTCCTGCCAGTAAGTCTGGGTTGCTCTGTGACCTCTCCAGCTGAGTTTTCAGTATCTCTAAGGATGGAGATTCCTGCAAGCTTTCTGGTTAACATTACACCAACCTGGTGTGTATGTCAGGTGACGAACACTAATCAAAAACCTCAGATGTTTTCATCATACCTCTTTGCTGATACTTTCAGCATAGTGGAAGCTTTTCACACAGTATCCAAAATCACAGAGACCTTTACTAAATAACCCCAAAACACTATGATGATAATGTTTTCATCTATTAAATCAAAGGGGAAAGAAACAGAAATTTCCATTTAACAGGCAAATCAAATATAGGACTAAATGAAATCAGTGTTAACTTTACTTTTTCCATGTGCACCTACGTACAAATTGACTTTTGTGTCATTCCTGCATAATGTTGATTTCCTAGCTTTTAAAAATACTTATGTATCTATTCACAGCTGTTAAATGGAATTCTTTATTTGCTGTTATTCTATGAGTCAAGAATATCACAACCAAATAGCCTCAGGAGAACATTAGCATGTTCCCATGTAAGCAGGTGAAAAACTACACTAGGTCATAGACAAGAAAGGGAGGGAAAAAGCATGTGATCAAAGTACTCATTCTTCAGAAAACGTCCCTGTGGTTGCAGGAGCCTCCATTGGCAAATGTACCCAGCCTACCACGGTTCAGTTTCTCCAAACCCTGCCTTACAAGTAAACACAAGTGACTTAGCTCATTTTCGTATCAAGTTACACCCACACTCCTTCCTCCCCGTCACCTGTGTAACATTACTCCCGATTTAAAAAAAATGCACAGTTTTCCAGCTGCTTGGTGTGGTATTAATACAACAAACAAACAAATACCATTGCAGCAAAAGGCTAAATCGAGTTTAGTGTGGCATCTGGTTTTGGGACAGAAGAGAGATAAGTTTATAAATCAGTAATACATACGTTTTTTGTTATTTAAAGTTAAGCAAACAACTTATATATCACAATGCTATGCTAACTACAGGAAAAGTGGGAAACATTGTGCAAAAAACAAACCAGCTGCATTCAGGAGCAAGAATCTTTTAGTTCCCAAATCTGTTAAACATATTAAATACTTTCATAAAAACAAGCACTCTGAGATTAAGTGACCAAGAAAGTGCTGTTGAACTTGAAAAGTGCCTAAGCGCTGGTTAGTGCATCAGAGACCTATACCCACAAAGGATTAGAAGTCTCAGAAAAGAAGCATTTTTTCCGAGAACAACAACAACAAAGTATTTCCCTATGCTGTCCTGGGATTTTATAGTCTCCTATCTGCTCTAGCTCGCCCATCCGATACGGAGGATTTTCAGAGCAGCCCTGCCAGCCCTCCCGCAGCAGCGCCGTCAGACGCGGGCTCAGGCTGTGGAACCCTGGCGCTGAAGGTGCGCTTTCCACAGCAACCGATAGCAAGACCCTACTTTCCCTCAGATCCGTGTTAAAGCCAAAATGATTAATTACTGTTTAAAAGCTGTTTATGTATTTTTCTGTGCTGACCCCCAAACGCGAACTGCCTTCGTGGCATACCCTTACACGCAGATGACACGTCCCCTCCGTCAAGTCTCAAATCGGCGAACTTTATCAGTAACAGAACTGGCTTAACATTTGATAGCCGCGCAGCTGCTGCCAGCACACTCCGGGGAGTTTCACGTTAATCGCCCGGCCCGGCCACCCCTTCCCCTTCCTCTCGCGGCGGCTGCCCCCTCACNGCTGCGGCAGGTTCTCCCGGGAACAGGTGGCCCAGGCGCCGCGGTCCGTCCCCGGCCAGCGCCCCCGAGCGGCCCGGCCCGGATCCCGGGCCTGCCCCAGGGCGGAGGGAGGCGGCTCCCCGCCGCGGGCACGGCCCCGCTCGGCTCAGTGGCCCACAGCCACCAGGAGGGCGTTTGTTCCAGGCGCTGCGACACAGGCGCGGAAAGCCCCCGGCTCTCCAGAGGGCTGGGCAACACGCACCTGCCTCGGCTGCCTGCCCGCGCTCAGCAGCCGAAGCTGTTCGCGAGAGTAGGAGGCCGAAGTAGCCCTCCCAGCGCGTTCCCCAGCACGGGGTGGCCGTGGCCTGGTCACCAACAGCTACTTCAATTATCGCCGAACAAGTGAGCGCGTTCTTAAATGCGTGTGTGTTGCGGGGGGGGGGAAGTAGGTGGAGAGTTCGCAGGGTAGCTCGTAATTTGTACAGGTATTTACGTATAGTGGAGATGAGCAGTAGGCTCAATGATTACATACAGGTGCAGGCCTTAAAGTGCTGCTAGGCAAAACTAGCATCTTGGATACACCTTTAGGGATTAAGAATAATGAATTCTCTAGAAACCAGAGGGATGATGAGGGCAGCTATTCCTGACTAAGAAAAAAAACAACGGAAATATTGATCACTTTGCTATAAAATACCATGAAGGCATTTCTCTAACAAACTTAGAGTAAGATTAAAAAAAAATAACTCACACTACATTTACTAAGCTTAGGGCACTAATAGGTAGTACACTTAAATATTATTTATGAGAAAGAAAATTTGAATGATGTTTCAATATTTCCATACAGGTATTTTTGAATGCGGGGGCCATCATTCGCAAAAAGATCCTAGATAGGGGCTAACAAAGTGTAGTTCAATCAGTTATCTTGGGAGATGTACCCAAATCAGTTCTTAATAAATAATCCTCAAGTAGCCAAAGCAGGGCAAAGCAGCAGAAATAATGAACTGGATCTTCAAAAGCTCCTAGAGTTATTCTGAAAAAGGAGGAGAGGAAAGACTGTGTGCTCTTCAACTACAGGAGCCTTGGATGAGAGGAAGACCGGCCCCTACACAAGGCAGCTAGAATTCACCTAGCAGTGGGTAACAGACAGAAAACCTGCCCAGGACGAGGCAGAGGACAAAAGACAGTAATCCATTTACTCCAAAGAAAGTCCAAAGCTCAGTCAGAAGTGTGACAGCCATATATCTAGGTATTCCAAACAAACTCACTCCAAATGAACAAACAAAAAACCCACAAACAAAGAAAATCTTACAGCTGTGGTTTTATTTGGACATTTTCCAGTGATAGCTATTAGGCTACAGTTCTTATGATGCATACATTTACTAAGTACAACATCAGACACTACAACAGATCAGAGCTCAGGTCATTCTGACAATGTTTTGGTTTTCATCTATGTACTGTAGTGGTATTGAGTGAAAATCTATGTTTAAAGGCTTTTATTTACCAGATGAAGTATCAGCATCTTAAAAAAAAAACAAATGTTTACTCATAGTACTTGTACGGTATTTGAAATGTGTTCAGTTTAAATCGCAAATTACACAGACCTTCAAATTGCAAATGCTGGTGTTTCCAAATTGGGAACAAATGTTACTGGATATCAATCCACTTGTCAACATTGAAGTTGATCCCGTTTTTCTCCTGTGATAGGTAGAATAGATTAATCCCATTTAACGGACTTAAGCACTTTCATGTTCCATCCCAGATTGAGAAGCAATTTTTCAAACTTTGGATAGAAGACTATGTCCTAAACATCAGAATACAATGATCACTGGAATAAAAATACACCAAACTGAGTGAGGTAATTGTGCAAAATCTCTAGAATAACTGTATATAATTCTAAGGGGTCTTTGACACATATTTTTCCAGCATCTGATAGAATCTATTATAGCAATAGATAATAAATTAAAATATAAAAGATATGTCCACATTAAAAGAGCGTAACCATGATGCAAAGGAAAAAAAGCTGTTAAAATAATTCTGCATGATATTCCATGGTTAAAGAGATATTAGTCCTAAGGTGAAAGATATATTATACACTGACACTAAAATTTTACTTCTGAAAAGTGCATGTAAAATACTGCCATGTAAAATATTAGATGAATTACCAATTACACATCTATTTCAACTTAAAAATATTTTCCTTTAAAACATGTCAAGCAGCATATACTTGATATAAAAGTAATACCAGTCAAACCACTGAGTTTAAGGATAATATCTATAAATTACTAAACACTACTTTCTTAAGGAAACAAAGATACAATAAGGCTTTTTACAGGTAAACAAACTTTAAAAATAAACAAAAATACATTTAGGCATACCTTTTAAAACACCAATGCTTACATAGTGGATACATTTCCTGATCTACAGTAAGAACATACTGTAATGCCAATTTTTTGTTTTGCAGTAGGAGAAAAAATTTGTAGGTCAGCACGTTGTCACATATTTTCCTTCCTAACCTTGTTCCTGGATGTGAAGGCTTTCCCATTACATTCTCTTAAGTACAGTACCCCTAAAAATCTGAAACTACTATACCCCACCATTATTACATTATACCTTATTTGGAGCCACTCAACAGTAGCCATAGTTTCAGAAATTAAGTAACAACAAAAAAAAAAGTGTTTGGTGTACCACACAGAGGAAGACAATCTAAATCATTAGCAAAGATCATTAAAAATATTTATGCAATGCAAGATTAGTTTCAAGTGTCTGCATGGTCCATCAAACATAATACGGGGCATACACATTGGAAAGTAAGACAACGTGAGCATCTTAAAATGATACTGACAAAGTTTAGGCTGTCGTTATTACCAATTTTAGCAATCACATAAACAGTATGTCTACCTCTGAAGTAAAACAACTGAAACATTTCTGTCCGCTTAACAGCAAAAATTTTTCTGTAAGTTTGCAGGCAAATAGGTAAGTACCAAATAGTCTAATAGTGTACCTCTAGATTATTTCTCAGTATTTTAAAAGAAATTAATGTTAATGCTAAGTTGCTAATTTTTATAATGTATAAAAAATATTGCACAATGTAACTGAGTAACGTGTGTGACTTCTTTTTTTTCCACGTGTTATTTGAGCCATACACCACAAACTACATGTTTTAAAGTTCAGAATTGGAACCTTAAAGAAGGCCCCTGCCCTTATGTTGCACATTGTAAAATGGGCATTCTGTAAAACAAATTCAAGGTGTGTGAGACAGAAAAATCTTTCTGATGGGATGTGCAATAGCCAAAGTAACCCAGTTTCTTGTTATGCACTCTGAATCTCCAACCATTAAATCAATATGAGTCATAGTCAAATGACAGCATCATAGTCAAAACTTACTTAGCATTTTTGTTAGCCTGCCTTTCTAAGAATGAGAGTCTTGGGCTACTGCAAAAATTTTCTGTTAAGGGTTTTCCTCTCAAATACAAGTATGAAGGAATACTTGTATTTTATTTTTTTATTTTTAACTGTCAACAAAATACATTATACTGAAAATACACACGTCTCTGGGATCTACAAACAAAACCATTGGACAGACTACAAAACCTAAATAAATACAAAAATCATGATTGATTTCTGATCATTTGCTTCAAGATTCTGTATTCTTAGATAACTACTTAAAAAAAAAAAACAATAACTAAACGTGTAATTTCCAGTGTGCTACTTGTGCTTAGTTACCATTTTCCTTTACAGGTGATATTTGATAACATTTGCAAAAATCCAGTTAGAATAACAGACTGCATTGGATTGTAAATAAGGTTGTCAACAAAAAAGGAAATACCTTATTTTTAGTGCCTAGTATGATACTGTCATACATTTAGAAGAACACAATATACAGCAGCAATTTAATATGCTTGGTAAACCACAGTACTAACAAATGAACACCTATGTTATAGCATATAGTAAGCTATAAGACTTATCACTAGAATTTATGTCAAACTGACATAAATAAGGAAGTGGTTTAAGAAATCATTTTATATATTGCCAGTTTTTGCTTCTCCATTCCAGTTTTTACAAATTAAATGTAACAGGCTCCCAAATAACTGTGTATTCTACTACAAAATGCCTTACTTTTGAGTCTTCCATGTTCAGGACTGTGACTATCCTTATTGGTCCCTGCCAATGAAAAGGTTACATATGGAGTTTAATTTACACTATTTAAATGTTACTAAAGATCTAAAAACATCTCTAGACAGCTGAAGACACAATTTTTGTCCAAGCCCAACTTCCATATTCTGGAAATATATGAATCGGTAATGTCCTCATAAATGCAAAGACTGAACACAAATACACATCTTTCTATTAGCCTTCAATCTGTGGTGCTGTTGTGTAGTTTTCCAGCTACTTTTACTACAAATCTGGGCATATATAGACTTTGTTCAAAAATGTGTTTTCAGTAGCTCACTATATTTTAATGGGTAATGATATCAGGCAACCGATTCTCCATCTAACACTGACAGTACATCCTTAGGATCAGACACGTGATATGAAGCCCAGGCCCAAGCTGGCTGGGATCTGGATGGTTTCTAATGCCAGAGAGGATGGATTAAATGGAAAAGTAACAGGAAAGATGTGTTTAGCATCCATGAGCAATTGAGGAGAGTCCTTCCTGTCTCGCAGACGCAACTGCAAAGATAAGAAAGTGATTATGTTAGCATTTAACCCCCCTTCATTGACAATAATCATCTTGCAATGAGGTAGTATTTCATCTGTGTTTACAGATACTTGTGTATGTGGTAACTTGACCTGGAACATTTGTAACAACTGCACCATTAAACTGTGGTTACTTTTGGCATTTTTAATTCTGCATATCTTCCCCTTATAATGCAACCTGAAGATATTTAGAGTCCTTCCAAAAGGAAGAAGTTGAGCTCTATCTGGCAACTGTATCTTTTCAGTAAATAGAAATATAGTTTTATCTCAGTTCTACCTACCCAGTCTCCCTCATCCTGCTAGCAATATATCTAGATTTCTGACAAACCAGAAAGATCATCTTTTGTTTCTTTTCTTTTGTTCTACTTGCTGATTTTCTTTGGAGTTTTCAGAATGTTTCATTTTTATTAATATATTAACTTAAAAGGGTTAAATAAAGAACTTTGGAATGTATGTAGGCCTCAGTTTTCAAAGCAGTTGGAAACTCTCACGCAGACATAGGTCTGAAAGAAGTAAATTTGCATTTAGAAATGTTACTACTTGAAAAGTGGGCATTAAAGTGTGTTTAGAATCATAGAATATCCTGAGTTTGGAAGGGACCCAACAAGGATCATCGAGTCCAACTCTTGGCTCCACACAGGACCACTCAAAAATTAAACCATATGTCTGAGAGCATTGTCCAAATGCTTCTGTAACTCCGGCAGGCTTGGTGCCGTGACCACTGCCCTGGGGAGCCTGTTCCAGTACCCAACCACCTTTTGGTGAAGAACCTTTTCCTGACATCCAGTCTGACCCTCCCCTGTCACAGCTCCATGCCGTTCCCTCGGGTCCTGTTGCTGTCACCAGAGAGCAGAGATCAGCGCCTGCCCCTCCGCTCCCCTCATGAGGAAGCTGCAGGCCGCCATGAGGCCTCCCCTCAGTCTCCTCTGGGCTGAACAAACCAAGTGACCTCAGCTGCTCCTCATACGTCTTGCCTTCTAGACCCTTCACCATCTTAGTAGCCCTCCTTTGGACACTCTCTAATAGTTTTATGTCCTTCTTATATTGTGGTGCCCAAAACTGCACTCAATACCTGAGGTGAGGCTGCACCAGCACAGAGCAGAGTGGGACAATCACTCCCCTTGACCGTCTAGCAATGCTGTGTTTGATGCACCCCAGGATATTGTTGGCCCTTTCGACTGCCAGGGCACACTGTGACTCATATTCAACTTGCCATCAACCAAAACCCCCAGATCCCTTTCTGTGGGGCTGCTCTCCAGCCTCTTGTCCCCTAGTCTGTACATATAGCCAGGGTTGCCGCTTCCCAGGTGCAGAATCTGGCACTCTTTACATATACAAAGATGTATAACCACAAAAAACTCACCTTCTGTAAATCTCATACATATTGAAGGAGAAACTAACATTTTCTGGCAAGTCTGGAGGCAGTAAATTGTGATTGCTTAAGATTTTAAGGCTGATATACCTTTTCAGCATAGAAAAAAGTATGGCTAAAAAGCCTAATTTATTTCAGATTCCTCAATGTGTTTCAGGATACAACCTGTTTTGGCTCATTAAAGGGTTTCTTAGAAATAGCCAAATGATTTTTAATGGAAAGATATAGCCATACCTGTATTGTACGGATAAATGATACCAAGACTCTCTCTTCGAACTCATTAACTGGAGTATACAAATTCAGTACTTTTACAATCTGTGAAGAAGAACAACCACTCTTAGTTTCAGTCTACTAATAAATCTGTGGGTTACACATCTATGGTTACAAATATATTTTTTAAATTAACTATTTTATAAAGAAAATTCTTTTCAAGTTCTTTTTTTGTTTGCTTTATTGATTCACACAGAATTTCATTATCTGCTTAATGCTATGTTATAAGCCTGCCTCCTTCAGAGCATATGTTCTTTGAAGGTAGAAACTCCAATTTTTACATGTGTATGGAAAATATCAAACTATGGAAAATTCAGATGATAAATAGCTCATTGCATTCCTACATGCCCTGGAAATGTTGCATTGCTTTCCCTGGTTTGACTCTCTAATTATGACCTTCTGTAGCTTCCATTCAAGGGAATCTTATGACTTCAGTGTTTTACAAGAAAGTGAGCTATTTCTCTAAAAGCTGGGCTATTGCCACTAGAAGAAAGAACTGCAACACAAAGGCTTTAAATAATATGGGTTAAACATCTAAAACTTAAAAAAATTTCTCTTTGGTCTTTTACATTATTCTATTTAAAACAAACTAACAAAAATTTCAACAAAATTAAAACACTTGAAGCATGTGGAATTCTAACTTCTTCAAGAACTAAATTAGTGAATTACTAAATCAAAACAGCTGTATCAATGTAACTGTTAGTGCTGACACCAGTGTGAAAGAAATGGAGAAATTTGTTCCTTTTCCTGATGGGAATGTTCAGTAATCACCAAAGATGCTTGGATCCAGTTATTTCTGTAAAAACTCTATAGAAATTTAGCACAGATAAAAAAAAAAAAAAAGTGCCATCTATCTTTACAAAACCTAAGCTTTCATAAACAGAAGTCTTCAGCTGTGCTGTTTACTGAGATACATTTGGTTCAGCCTTTCTGAGGCTAATGTGTACAGTAACTTAACACTTTTGTTTGCAGACCCTGAGACAACAGCTCTGTCTGAATTGTCCATTAACTTAACTGGATGCTAACTCAGATGGCAGAAAGATAATTTCCTAGTATCCTAGGCAGAGCTGCCTCGAGTACAGAGATGTCAGTGAAGAGGATTTTTGCAGACTAAAAGACTGTGCAAGTACAACACATCACACAGTGTATTCAGCTTCCTCTCATTTGGTCAAAACTTACCTTGAACATCAGATCTCAGAAAAGGTATGGTCTTTTTTTTTTTTTTACTCCTCCAATTTAATCTCTTTAGTTGTACTAACTCAAAACAAAGTCAGAAATGTTCAATCCATGTGTGCAGGCAGGCCTAGCAAACACTGACAGAGCAGAGAACTGCTCAGAAGTGACAGCCAAAAAGACAATGAGAGTTTCGTTACCTGGGCAGTGGTCAATGCATTGCACATTGAACAAATGGCTTCTGCATCTTCATCTGTTTTCTTTTTTACTTGCAACAACTGTGCAGCCTGAATGAGGGGCTCCAGTGTTTCTTTAGCCCCACTATTCATCAAATTTTTATCACGTAGCCATTCTTCAAGTTGACTCACATTGTATCTGTACCAAAAGTACCAAGACATTAATGCTTAATTACCGCTAAATCAAAAGCATGTGCAATTTCTCTTTCACAGTGTTTCTACTTTGTCCTTATATGCTTTTCCTTCAAATCTGTGATTTCCCATAATTTTTTCTTCATACTGTTACCCTTTGACTATGGCAGGAAATTTCAAGTTTCAAAACAGTTAGAAGCCATGGCCAAAGACTTCCACTAACTACCTTTTCCCATTTGTTTCCATTCCTATTAATTGCAGAAATGTGACAACTGTAAGAGGAAAAGCAAATGAGATTTTGTCAGAAATGTACACTGATGCTTTTCAAGGTTACCTGACTGAGTGGAATGCCTTGGATAAATTTTTTGGCACATGCCTGTAGAATGCATTGGACAACTGATGCTAAATGCAAGAATAGTCTAAGATGGCTTTACCATGGGAAGCAGCAAATTACAGCATAGACGAACAGAGCAGGTATCCACTGAGCCACCAACATACAAAGAACACAGCAGGCACGGTTGCCATTACTCTCTAAAAGCTGAGAAAGCAAGTATCAACATTTCAGCTACAGTTCTGATTCCTATTCCATGACAAAATACTTTTGTTTTGCTTTTATGACGTTTCCTTCAAAGCTAGGTAGGGTTTAGCATACATCAACCAAGCTGTTTTTAACTGAACCCCTCAAAATCAGTTTAACAGCATCCACAACTGTTTACATGTGGAAAAAATAAATACTCAAGGTGTGTCTGCTATTCCCTCAAAATGTGACCAGCAGTGTCAAGAGCACACAAAGATTTTCAACAATACGTTCAAAAAAAGTATGACAAAAGCTCTCCCACCTTATCTGCATTCCTTTGCTCCATGAGCACATGTCCTTGCGCAGGAGAAGATTATTAAGTGTTACAGCCCCAATGATGTAGAACATCTGCTTGACAACCTGTTTGATGAGCTCTGGATCCATTCCATGCTGACACATCACTGAATGGAAAGAATTCAGCTGTCGAATAATGGAGTCCAAAGTGTAGGTTCCTTCATCAGCAATGCTGGATGTTCTCTTCCGCAGCCCTGTTGGTTTCACCCCTGAGACACCTTGGATAGTCTCATGCTCCAGCATTCCTGAAACTGCATTTGATTGACAACATTAATATAATGAATGCAAATTACCTATATGCAAGCATGTTGTGCAAAACAGCAAAACTTAGTATTTACACAGAAAAAGCATGCCAGGCTTTCTACCAGCCACACTACCATGATTTCCAGCAATTCTCTCAGTGTCCTACTGTGTTTTGCAAAATCTAAGTTTACAGGGTTTTACAAAAATTCCAGCATGTATGTTTGAAAGTACGGTCTAACTGTAGCTCAGCAAAACACTTTTTTCCTCCACATGGTCATATGAACAGCAGAGTTGGCAAACCAAGAGCCATTCCATTCTTTTAAATGGTATGATCAGAAACCAGAAGGAAAATTTGTGACAGCACTGTCTGACAAGAAAAATGAAATGTACTTTTAATGAAAGAATCTCTTTGAATACAAGCTTCATCACTGCTAGCTCTTTCATTGCTGATTGCTGTCTATAATGACAGCCAGCTATTTTTTCCTCCATATTCATTTTGAGTTCTCATGCAACTTAAAAGGCCAATTTTTCCAAGGAATAGTTTCCAATATGCAAATGTCAGACTGTCCTAATATTGGTCTCTTCTTGTAAACACGATTTATGACAAGCATTAATAATGTAAACTGATTTATTCTGTCACTGCCAGAAGAACCAGACACAGTTTAGTTTTTCCTCTAATCCAACCTGTTCAGTGTAGTCCTTGTCATCTATAAACAGAATACCACAAGAACTATTAATAAAACTGTACCATTTATGAAGAAATGTAAGATACAACATATTACTACCATCACAATTGTCCTTTTGGTACTACTATGTGAAATTTAAAGAATTCAACTCTGCCTTACCAATCATTGGTTGCAGGATGTTTTCCAACACTCGGACAAGTTGTTGGTAGATCTGAATAGCCAAGTCACTCAGTACTTGTCTGTATTCAGCTAAGTCAAAATTAGTGAGGCAGTGTTCATTCTGACGAGGTGTATTATGCTTCATAAACCCCTGAATTAATAAAATAACAGAAATAAATGCTTCAATGGAATACAAAAATATCACACAAAACCAGTATTTATATTTTTTCTTGCAAGTAACAAATAACAGTTTCAAAATAATGGTCACAGCCCCTCAAAACTTTAATTTGGAAATTCTGATTGCACCTAACACTAGGACTTGATTTTCAATTCTGACTTATGCAATGTCTGCTTCCTTGATGTGAAACAGAGTATCTGACACGGGAACAAACTCTGCCAGCTTTCTGGCTGCTAAGACCCTTCCCTCCCACTCTAACGTGGGCATTCTCACCTGGCCATTTATAGTCAAAATCCCAGTTAAGTTTGAAGAAGGAATAAGACATACCATAGCCACCAAACTTAAAATGGTCTGCAATACTACAGTTAAAAGAATTAATATAGCCTTTTAATAGGAATTTTAGTGAATCATTACCAAACATCATAATGACGACAAACAGATTCTTCTACTTAATCTGAGTTGGCACCTTCAGGAGTACAATGCCACCTAACTTGTGGAGCCGTACCCTACAATAAAGTGAAACTGGATCAAAGTTTATCTCCTAGTGCTTTCCACCCACGTCATCACCATCATTCCAGAAAGTGTAGCTGTTTTAAGAAACTCTGACTAGACCTTGAGATATTATAGGAATTTATCAATGTTTAGTGCTCACACAGTATTGTAGAGCAAAAGAAACCAGAGTAGGAGCACTGCTTACCTCTTCTCCGCTATATTGTTTCAAACAGTGCAAAAATCGGCAGGTGTTAGATAGCCAGAATGACACTGTTTCAAAGTCATCACCCCTTTTCTGAAGATTAAAAAAAAAAACATTTCAGCAAAGACTGATAAGAGAAATAAAATAATAAAATGTTAAACAAACACTTAAATCCATTTTCTTGTAGCTAGTCAGATTCTGATGTTTTGTAAAATGGTGTATTTCAGTGACATATTAGAAAAGCAAGTTTTCTGACAATAAAACACACTGTTTTCTGCAGTGTACTTCAAGAACTTTCAGAATATGATTTCTGCAACAGATGTGATCTTCTGTGTTTTACAAATCCATCCTAATAGCTCTGTGCAGAAACCACAGGCCAATGTGACTGTGGGCTGTACAACTGGATGGTGAGGTGGATTGAGAACTGGCTGAATGGCAGGTATCAGAGGGTTGCAATCAGTGGCACAGAGTCTAGTTGGGAGGCCTGTAGCTAGCAGTGTCCGGAGGCTCAGGAGGGATCTGATCAATGTTTATATGTATCTGAAGGGAGGCTGTCAAGAGGATGGGGCTAAACTCTTCTCAGTGGTGCCCAGCAAAGGGACAAGAAGCAGCAGGCACAAACTGAAACACATGATGTTCTGTCTGAATGTGAGGAAAAGCTACTGTGAGGGAGACTGAGCACTGGAACAGGTTGCCCAGCAGTGCTCCAGGAGTCTCCTTCACTGGAGATATTCAAAAGCCGTCTGGACACGATCCTGAGTAATATGCTCTAGGGGAACCCTGCTTGAGCAGGGAGGTTGGAGTAGGTAATCTCCCGAGGTCCCTTCCAACCATAAGCATTCTGTGTTTCTGTGATTGTGTGATTCTGTATTTCCAAAACATCCATTCTGCAGCACAAAGACTTGTGAGAAGAGCCTAACGCAGAGGATGGGAATGATGCATAGCCAGCAGGAAGAGCAGAGAACAATCCAGTTTTGATCAATGTCATTTACATCACAACCATTTTGGCAGCCTGATATGGAAAACAGAACAAAACAACAAATTCTCCTCATAATAGAACACAGAGTCTAGTATATGCTGAGTGATTAAAATTTCAGACCTCTATAGCATGCACTCCATTCACTTACATATATCCAAAAATTTCCATGAATATCTAAGCTCCTGTAGGACTATTTACTGAACATTTTTTTCTAAACATGTAGCTTGTTTTTTGAGCACATCTGTTTGATTTAGAAAGACTAAAATGTCTCTACAAAGCATAAAGCATCTTTATCTCTTAATATTGCCTTCACAATACCCTGTGGCCTACACTCTTCTAGACAACTCATTGCAAAGACTTTAGGCAGTAACATTATCATCAATAAAATCTGCAGATGAAGCAAATGGAAAATCTGTGAACAAATACTGCAAATAAAACATTTTAATTAAGTGTTCTGGAGAAGATTTACAAAGACTTACTATGCAAGTGACTGCATCCAAAGCTTTAAAGGCATAGCTTCAAGGAGGAAGACTATTCAAAATAAAAATAAGGTAGTCCTTTTTTCATTGATTCAAAGCATCTATGGTATTATGTGGCGAAAATGCTATCACTATAATTTGTTGCTTGCTAACACAACTTTTTGTAACTTCAGTGGGAAGAGTTTACTGGTCAGAAATCCAAAGCCAATTCACTGAAAGCCCCTTTCTCACTCCTCTAACATAAAATCAAAAGGAAATTTTCAATTAACATTCTCTTAAACCAAGCAGACTAACCTTCAGCACTTTTTTGATGCCATTGATAGTGGAAGTCAACAATGACCGCACTTTTTGGTCATCATTAAGGTAATCTGCATGGCGTACACACATGAACAAAATATATGCAGGTAGTCCTGGAATCAGGTTGACAGCTACCCCACGTGGTTTCAGCTCTTTGGAAAAACAAACACACATTATTTTGTTATGCATAAACTCACTGGAAGGTGTTATACATGGTAATTGCAACTTCCCCAGTTAATTATACATATATATCTATATATGGCCAGTGAAAAATTAACAACAACATTAAGAATATATGAGCCACTTTCTTGGTAAAAGATCAGAACAGACTAAAACCTAAATGCCTGCTAAAATTGTATGGACGCAATAATACATACTATACTAATCAGGAAGGATGATTAGGTTACAATAGATATTTAGAAATTTTAGATAAACCGAACACTGTCGAAACCAAAACATGCTATGCAACTATGTTCTTAGTTTTTGAGTATGTGTGAGCGAAGGAGGCTGCAAATGAGAAAGACGCTTACCTAAAATAAGATTCTTGACCAGTTTTTGTTCGTCTTCCTTCTTATATTCTAACATCCCCTGAAAGTCCTTTTCTTTCCGTGGAATGTTAACTGGACGAATAGGTTCATCAATGATTTGTCCAGGTGATATGTTCTCCATCTGCCCCACTTCAGAAGAGAAATGAAAAGAAACAATATGTTTTCCAGTGAAACTAATGCATGCCAGAGGAAAGTTTAGCTTTTCTAATGAAGAACTCCAGCATATAAAACTAATAAATGTTTTTCTTTGGTTCAGGGTAATGCTTAGCAACAAAACTCCTATTAAACAAGACGACTGATTCTTGATAAACATTATCTTGGGGTAGCATTCTTCCTCTGAAGAAGAGTAGAAGTGTATGAATGACATCCATTAATACACTTACTGATGATATCCTGGATTTTATCATATAAAAGCACAAAGGCAGTTAATCGGTTGATCCCAGATAAACACTGCAAGGGTCACTGTTAATTCTTCTGGAAAATGTCAGAATTTTCCAAGCTTGATTTCTGTTACCCATTGTGGTAGGTTTACCCCAAACAGCAGCCCTTCAGCAGGCTGATAGAGAATATGAAGAGCAAAAGTGAGAAAATTCATGGGTCAAGATAAAGACTGTTTATGAGGTAAAAGAAAGAAGTTTTTGAAAAGCAAAACTTGACTTCATCCCATGAAACCTACATCCTCTTCTCACAACCCTCCTAGCTGAATGTAATCTCTGCAAACTGTTGTGCATCCTGTAAATCTGCTAAATGTGCACACTTGTAAAATGGGATGCAGAATGTAGAAACCCAAACTGGAGCTTGAGGAGAGCTACCAATAACTAAAGAATAAAATACTCCTGCTAATCCAAGTTTAACTTGACATCACTGACTGCACTGTTCTTTTCAAACACTGGAGAGTGGAATACTACAAAGTCACTACTTTCCATCTTAATACTCAACAAAACACTTGATTAGCCAATGAGTTTGTTTCCAGAGAAAGGAGATGACCATAAAAAGCTTCTGAAAGGTTAGAATCTGAATTATCTGAAAACAAATTAATACTTCAACTTTTTAATATTATTAACCCCTTTTAACAATTACAATGATTTTACTTATGCAGAGACGTAGTAAGTTCTCAGTCTCAGCAGTCCAGAGATCCTAAGGCAATTCACTTTGAAGCTCATAAAAATAAAATTAGCTTAGTGCACATCTCAGTGTTCTCATGTTCAAGTCTGGCCAGCCTTTGAAAAGGAAACCTCAAGTGGAAGACGACAACCTCAGCATTCTTGGCTCCAGTAATAGAGAAATTCACAATCAAAGAAAAACTGGGTAAATTATTTCTATCTGGTTCATATTCAGTATTGCTTTCATCTTGACAAAACCAGATACTGTCTTTGAGTACACAAATAGACCAGGTAACACTCCTTTATGTTCAAGTAGTTTCTGCCTTTAGAGAAACATCAACCTCCTCTTACTCATTGCTTTCAAACTATGACAAATCTTTTACAGCTTTATAAAGGAACACAGGGAGCTCTGAGTGGATCTCCTGTTTCTGTAATCAGTTAACAGAGGCTAATGCTGCTAAAGACTTCATGCCTTCCTGATGACTAAGATGGATGTAAAGACGACGGGATCACAAAAAATAAAACAAAATCTTTCACTTTCTCTCAAAATATAAAAGTACCTTCAAGTTCACCGATCTTCTTAGCAAATACTTTCAACTGTTTCTTTAACTTGCGAACAGTTTTGTCTTGCTTTTCAAGTTGCTCCATTAAATCCTGTAAATTAAAATGAGAGAAGGATTAAGATATGAGAAAATGCCATAACATGTGACAGAGAGAAAATCAGTGCTGTTAGAATTTACAAGGAGGTGAGGAAAGCTGAACAGTGGTGCCATCCTCTGGCTGAGGTTTGCAAGCTGGTACACTACAAGACAAATATTGCAAATATTATTAAGTTATCTGCAGCATGACAAAGGCAAAGCTCTTAGGAAGGTATATTCTGCAGACACTCAAAACTAGGTCAGTTCTTAGGGCAGAATACAAATGTCTGTGCTGCAAACACATCTCCCTAATGCTTCCTCCCTGCTCTTCTAAACGCCTCACAGAGATAATTTTCTTTATTATTAAACAGCTATCCTGTACTTCTGCATCATTTATTCATACCTTCAGGACTGACTTGTTATTCAGACCTATCCACTTTATAAGGATATGAAAGAGCTATCTGCAGAAATAACATACCCTGCATTCAAATTTACCAAAATCATCGAACATCAAAACATACAACATTTCTTGTAATGCTCTGCCATCTCCCTATCACTTACTGTCATCGCATTTCCTCAGACTGAACTAGGATCTTACAAGAACCGTCTTTTTATTCTGTACTTGACTGTTGCAATAAAGCAGTATTCTTCTTTCAAAGGAACACTCCCCAGCAATCTATCTTTGAATGTTTCTGTGACCTGTGCTATTGCATTCACGAAGTAATCATGTAATTAAAAAAAGCAAAGTCTTTATAAAGGAAGTAAAACCTCAAGCTCAAAAAATCAGAAAGCCATTCCAGAAAGGGTTTGAAAGCAGCTTAAAAAAAATGCTCTTTTGTAAGCATGATTCTTCACTGAACTCTTAAGAACTTAAGAGACCATGAGCTCCTTGCATCAAAAGCATCATCACAGAAACTATACCTTTCCTAAAAGTATTGAAAAATATTAGTGCAACAGTGGCAACAAACTAGAATTGGGCACAAAACTGCTCTCAATCATGTAGTAGAGTTTACAGCCTAATATGCAGTAAGATATTAGGCCTGTTGAAAGAACAGATTCAAGGCCATGCTTCATATACAAAGCAGCAATAAATTTTACAAGAGAAATCCTGGTAATAACACAACATATTTATAGTCAGATATAACAATTTCTACTGAAATTAATAAAAAATACACACAAGTCTGACAGACTTTTGAAAATATCTGTGAAGGGATATGATTTCTGAACAACAACAAATATGTGAGGAGAAATACAGTTCTTTCTGTGGTTCCTCTAAACAAATTAAACATTTCACATCTCATTAAGATCTGGAATCTCATAAACGATACTCTTTCAAGTTTAGGTATGGTGCTATCTCTATTCATTACTTTTAATTATTATGGAGATAAATTATTTGTATTATTTCTGATTTTATCCTTCAAATTTTTCATTTTTGAAAAATATTGATTATAATCTCCTGATTAAACAGTTCAGCATTTTGATTCTGATAGATTTATTCATCCCAGATGTCAGCACAGTAAGGAGATCCATGAAAAAATTCAGGCTAAGATTTGGCTACTCAGATTTGCAGGCAGTATTCACCTTGATAAGTATGTGTATGATCAGGCCTCTATTTTGCTGACCTGAATTTAAGCGTCTCAAAGTTTTAAAGCAAAGAGTGGACCTTAAAACTGAGCATCTTTTGCATCACGTACCTCTTTTTCGGGGCATAAAGGGAGTATTAAGTAGTACTCAAAAAGAAAATGCTTTGCTCACAATGCAAGACATATTAGTAACAAAACTATGCATCAAAAAGAGACACAGATTACATAGAGGGCACTAAGACTAACAAAAAAAGCAGTGAGGGATGTAATTGGCATCGTGAAGCTCTCTGCAGGGAATTTCCTTTGAAAGGCAAAAAGGGAGGCAGCCTGCTTTTCAATTAGTGCTCCAGATATAGCGAACAAGACAACAGAGAAACAGGATTCACATGATCTACATACAATCATCCGTTTGTAAAGTGAAATCCGGTACGACTGATACTTCTTGGGATCATCTGCATACAACTCCTCATAAAACTGTAAAAATAGGTAGAGGATTGTTTTTCCCCCTCCCTTTGAGACACTGATACTTCAGTAAGCACTATATAAATGAAATCAGATTTAAACAAGATCAAGGATCTCTAATTTTCAGGTAGTTTAGTTCTTAGGTGTGGTGCTGACTCCAGCCTCTCCCAGAAAGAAGTTAATCTAGATGACTTGCAGAACAGTCAGATCTTTTAAAAATGGTCAGTAATAATACTGTGAAAGTCTGGAATATAACCTTTGCGAGAATCTGGAAAGGACAGTTTCTTATGCTAATAAAGAGGGGATTGCAGTGAATACTGAAATTCTAATATCACATCTGGAAAACCTGTAAATTATTTCCACTCTAGGGCTAGGATTGAAAAAGAAGTATATTCCCAACTTGAAGCAGACTTGCAATGCTCAAATATCTGAAGTGAAATACTAATGAATGAATCTATATTTATCAAGTAAAATTACATTCACTGTATTTGAAAAGAAAAGAGAACTCCTCTGAGATGCAATTAGATGACTGTGTTATCTTGGGAACTCAGAATGTGGTAAGTAGTTTTCCTGGTGGAAAAAAAGGCTAAAATTCGTAATACATGACTAAGCAGCAGGAGGGAGCTGTCCAAGATGGAAACATTCACCATTTACCTTTTCCAGTGGGAAACAGTTACTGCTGAGACAACTTTACAATATACTTTCAATCAATTTTCCAAGATCTATTACCTGAATTATCTGTTGCTGTCCTCAAAACATTTGGTACTAAGACAACAACCCTACAATGAAAACTTTTGTAACGTATGTAAGCAGGAAAGACTGCACCATGGATTGTTTAGAGGAAGAAATGACACTCAGAGCTGGGAATTTTCTCCCTGAAGTAGCAGGGATTTTTCTACTACAAAGAAGAAATTACACAGAGAAACTCCAGGCTCATAAACAGTGATAATCCAATGTTATTTCAACATAGGCCTCTTTGGAAAATTTCCCCAGAAATGAACTAGCCTGTACATGATGAATATATGCCTTCACAAGAAAAGGAGTTTCACCTGACCTTTCCCTTGTACAACAATGTTGTGCAGTAAACAAGGAACAACACTTAGACAAGCGACTTCTAACCAAGTTTCTTTTTCTGGAATTATTTGTTTCTACAAAACATACTGCACAGCTGGAGCTCATAACACAGTGGACAATCTGTGTAGCTTCAGGCTGGGAGGGAAATGGGAAGAAAAGCTACACTGAAGAATTAAAGAACTATATCAGCATTTTTCAACAAAATAAACTAATATATTTCAGAGGAAACACCATTGCTTGCCAATAATATTTTTATGAGTTCCATGGATATTGATCATTCTATTTGGGGATGATTAAACTCATCAGCTGAAACCAGTACTCTTATGCTGGGATCCATGAGCTTTCTCCACGCCACAAACTAACAAATTCCCCAAAATGTTATTACTTCGTCAGCAGTCATTAGTCCCTCTCTTCCATTAGCTTACCTACAAAAAAATTACTGCACTCAAGCATTTTTTTATGGGAGGCTGCCACCTGAAAACTGATGAGAATTTACAGGCACAGACAAGTCTGCGAGTCCCCACTCCTGCTCCAGCAGCATCATTTCCCTTACCAAGTTTTCGTTCGTCAGCCGGGTGATCTCATGCTGCAGACTGGCTTCAATGCGGGCCTCTGGGGGCAGCTGCAGATTCTGCGCCAAGAGCTGCTGCTGGCGATTGTTTTCTTCCTTCAGACTTTGGATCTCACCTCGCAGTGATTCCAGTTCATTCTCGTGGCTCTTCTTCTGCGACTGAAGCTGAGACTCCAGCAACCTAAGGAAGTTGAACAACAATCCCAAGAACACACTCAGAAAGTCACATCCCAAATTCTCAAAGGGAGTATAAAGCTTTAGCTGCTGCTCAGGAACAATTAGCCATGGCTTGCAAAGGAAAATGAAAAAGACAGAGTACTCTTTAAACCCTTCAATATGCCTTCTAATTAAGTTTGTATGATCAAAAAGTGGAGAGAAACTAATGGTGACAATGCTTTGCATTTCCTTTGTGATTGAACACATACTGCATGTATGGTACCACTGAGAATATGTGGCAAGAAAAGTACTGCTACATCTTCAAACTGCCCATTTTTAAAGGGACTAGAGGTTTTACCTCTAACCACATCATATAAATTGTGTAAGATGAAGAAGACGGTGTATTCTCTTAAGCTAGGATCCTGTGATATTAACAAAGGAAAATCTTTTTAAAGTTAACTCTGTTCAGTCAGAAACCATTCAATTACCATAATAATAATAGTCTTTATTTTTACACTAAAAGAAACATTTTGAAGAGGGTTGCCATTTGTACAGGAATGGTTAACGACAGAACCAAACTCAGGACTGGGATGTAGGAACTCTACTTTACCCTTACCACTGACTCACTCTTTCCCCTTGGGCAAATCACGTCTCAAATTCTTCTCAGGTGAAATGGGAATAACACACAAAAGCCTCCTTCAAAGCAGTGCTGTGTGGATTAACTCCTGTTTGCAAGGCACTGTCCAAGTGCTCTGACTCATTATTTCATAAATATACACACACAGGAAGTGACACTACTAGAGACTTCTAGTGTTCAATTAGACAATCTTTCAGGGTTTAAATATGCATAAGGCAGGCACGTTTATTAGTAACTAGAGTGATCAAGCACACGAGGGCAAATAGTCATTTACCTGCATTGCTCTGCCATTTAATATAAAG
Source organism: Anseranas semipalmata (assembly GCA_013399115.1). Lineage (NCBI taxonomy): Eukaryota > Metazoa > Chordata > Aves > Anseriformes > Anseranatidae > Anseranas > Anseranas semipalmata. Next base: position 111,170 of record VXAA01000855.1, read on the forward strand.
CCTGTTGTCTCTACAGTGCTAGGACAAGAAAGAAGAGGTACAGAGTGATCACTCTCACATCACGCTTTGCAGAACGCTTGCTCTAAGTTAGACCTTCGCAGACTGACACAACAGTGTTAGGTTTAGAATTCGTAAGCACAAGGAAAGGAAAGACTTCAGTTAGTAGCATTCATTGCAAAATAGCTCCTTTTGTAGTTACTGCTACCAAATGTGTATATTTAAGAAAATCAGCACTGCAAATCTGTTGAATTAGTTGCCAGCATGTGACCACGGACCATTCTGTAAGTCTGGGACACATTTAAGAACATGAGGCCCAGCCACGCACACAGAGCCAGAACTGAACTTCCTAACCAGGTGAATCGCACCAATGACCTGACCAGCTTGTGGTCGCTGCAGCGACTGCAGTGATTGTAGTGAGGTCTGAACAGCGCCATGATGAACTAAAGATTACTCCTCTGTTTGTTGGCTCTTCCATGTGTGTCACATTTTGAATCTTGCACAGAGAGACGTGGGAGAAGAATGTTAAAATTACTGAACTTGAGTTGGAATAAGGAGAGTAAGACACGTAACTATTTGGAAGCTAAGAGTATGCTGAAGCTATTCCAACAGTAGTTTTGCAGTTACAGAAACAATTGCACTTCTTTAGGCTGACAAACTGCACAGGACATTAATTTTGATAAAGGCAGACAAATAATACATGGTTAAAAATCTCTTCCAGTTGTGGATCTTCTGGTATTTTACAGTCTATCTTTGTGCAAGTATGCTTATGAATTACCTATTAGTTGTTGCCACCATCTTAACTTCTTAAATAATATAACTTGAAAAGTAGAAAAGGCTGGGGACTAAGTTTGAGGAAACTCTTTAATTTGTACAATTTATGATGATTTTTTTCTAACGAACATTTTTTTTCTAAGCATAAGAAATACTGTAGCTAAAGCAAGGGGCACAGTTAGCTAGAAAAGAAGATGCAAATGAAGAAAAAACCATTCTGAGAAGTCTGGTAACCTGTTGGCTTGTTTTAACCCTTCATAAACCAGCCAAAGTTCTCCGTCCTCATTCAGCATATGATAGTCCTGGGGAGATTGCCTTCCAAGAAAAGTGTTTAAAAAAAATACAAGAGAGATACATGATGGTGATGAAATGACATATTAAGAACATTACACACTAAATTACAGTTACTATAAAAGAGAAACAAACAATGCTCTAAAACAACTTAGCAAAATACTTCTCTTGTTTATATGTATTTCTTCTCAGTGATGAAAGTCAGTTGTTGGTGTTAGCCCAACTGGCTACAGCATTTCATGCTGTTACATTATATGTATTATGATAGACTACTGTGACAACTACTGGACAAAAGGTAAAAAAAAAATAGCATGGGGAATGGTATCCAGTTTGAACAGTGTAGCCAATTAAATGCTAAGTAGATGCACGTCCAGGAAGCTTGACTTTGCACGTCCCCATTGTTTCTTAATCCTTTCAAATATTGCATAGAGCAGTTTTAGTAAATCGAATTATAACCCCAACTACAAGTGTTCTCTAAGAATCTAGACTTATGTGGATGCAACTTACTGAACATGATATATTCAGTGTGTCACAGCACACCCCAAATGACTGTAAATTAAATAAAAACAACTTGTACCTGTTTGTTTCCTTCAGTCCAATATACGCCTGAGCTATTTCTCCTTTGTCTTTCATCTTTTGTACATCCTCCAAGAGGATTGTAGAATCTGTCATGGTATTCTGGAAGAAGAATGATTTCCAGGGTAAATTTAACAATGTAATTGTTCTTAGAGTCCATATTTTTGTCACTTTACTCACGTGGAACCTTACTCCTCGACTAGCACCATTATGGGTACTTGGGGGGCAGGAATTTGGTCTATAATTTCTACACCCATTTGGTGTATCTTTTAAAAGGAATGCATGCGACATGCTGAAATATCCATCTATCTAGTAAAGGGTAGATCTGTTAACCTCTTCATTTGTTCATCATGTAAAAGGAACAAAATAAATTTCATGAAATCATAAATTTGTATTTGATTTCATATTACCAGGAACAGCCACTAATACTGAAAATCAAGAAGCATAATTTCGCAACATGTTTACAAATACAGCTTAGTTCTATTTCAAATTTTATTTTTGAATCTCATAAATAAGGTCCTCACTTCACATATTTTCAGTGCTCTGACAAAGCAGGAAATAATTTACAATGGCTGGAGATTTTTTAAGTTAGATATCATAATACCATTTTTGTTTCAGTTTTGAATGTTTACTATGGAACTTTTGCTTTTTCTTCAGCAAAACTTGAAATACACAACAAATGTTTAGTCACCTAGGCCAGTCGTATCTGAGTCATTGCTGTGGATAATTACAGTGAAACCACAGGACTCCAATGAACGTAAGAGATGGAATCCTGACTTTTGTTTTTGACTTCAGAACAATGAAGTGCTACTTTGCTGTGTACAATTTTAGAAAGTATTCACAATAGCAACGTTGAGGACATAAGTTTTGGAGCATGGGTCCCGGGTCCCTATGCCTAGTATGATTTGTATTATCTAATATGAAAACCAATAAAACATATAAGCTCCTCAAAGAATTATTCCCAACATCATAATGAGATCTTTGTGATTTTTCTACAATTATTTTATTACACAGTAAAACTGTAGTATCTCACCTGCCAATCCGTCTAGCCTTAGCAATCTGGACGTATTTATTACTTTTGTGCTAATGGAAAGAAATGCTAATTACTCTTGTATCCTCAAGAATACCCTACATGCTATAGTTGTAATACTTAACAGCTTTCATTTAAAGTCAGTTCAGTTTCTCATATTCCTAAATACTCTATGTTCAACTAAATTTTCTAATCAAACACTCAATTCAGCAATTCCTGCCTAGTATCATCAGATCACAACTTGAGTCCTGAACGTGTTTATCGCACAAACACACTGTTTGGATAACAAACACTATAAAATAAGGTAATTCTTCCTATCACAGACTTTTTTTTTTTGTGAAACGCATAGACTTTGCAACACAGATCTGATTCCTAAATCACAGTGCTGCTCCTACTCTTCAAACACACTCAGCAAGATACATTGATTGAGCTGATCAGACTGATTCAAGAATCTTTCCTTTCATGTTCAGGTTAACATAAATCAGCAGTTCAAAGTTGTTCAATCTGCTCGTTTTGAAGTAACTTATTCCCTTGTGCAGAAGGGGAAGATGAGGACACAGGAAAGGGATAATGAGAAAGGTTTTTCTATAATGGCAAAGCAAAGTACAAGAACAATTTCAAATACATGTAGGTTACTTATGAGAGGAAGGGAAATGAGACTTCAAGTATTTGCGAGTTTTTTTTGTTTGCTTTATAGCATTTAATAGTTCTGGTTAATAACTGTAGAAAAAAAACATGTACCTTATCCTCCTGGCAATCAAATTGGTAGGCAAGAAAGAAGAGAAACAAATCATTTAAAAATTCTGTCTGTACTGCAACTGTCCAACCTAATAAGCAGAAGCTATCTGCAAACTGGCTGTTAGCCATCACACTGGTAACCTTCAGATCTCCCTCACACTCATAACTGCTGTAAAAATAACACTTGGGTCCCACCATTCTTGAGAATAACTTATTCAAGGATTTATTATTCAAGGATTAATTTATAATGTTCCCAACATTACAGAAAAATGAGTTTTGTTTTCTTCATAATTACGCACTTAAGATATGTACACGTTCACGCATCACAGACTTTCAATTAATTTAGGACATATATAAACATATTTCTGTAGTAGCAAAGGAAAGAGAGGACATATCTGTTAATTCCTTGCTGCCATTATGAAACACTAGATAACTCTGTTCAACAGAAATGACTATTTACTAGTTTACCTGACACCTTTTTAGGTTTTGAATAACTTATTTTCAAAGCTATTACTTTTCTAAGTATCTCTTTGTTATTATTTTTTTTAGAAGATACACATTTCAGGGGTTCTAATCTACTCTTCTCAACCACATGACACATATCAAGCAATAATAAGGAATTAATACACCTTCATAGGTTATCTTTTTAAAATTTAATTGTTATTTGTATGCAATCATTTATGACCCTGCCTGGATTTCGCAGAAATTGGTCATTGCACCTCCTGCTGAGCTATTAATTGAAAAGAATTCCTGCAAACTATGGTTAATTTTCTAATCAAACTACTGCTCCAAATGAGATTTCTGCATTGTTAGACGAGTCTGAGGAGATCCTGGCCAGACCATCAGTATCTGCCAGCCAGGTATGAGCAGTATATCATTACATGAATGTTGGTATACAAACCCAGGTTGGTTTATTAATAGAGTCTCCCAATTTGGACTGCTGCAATTTGTGCACTAATAACTAATCAATGGATTACACTTAGAAAGGCTTTGAAACGTAGACCATTTTTTCTGCCTTTTCAAGCATGCTATCACATTAAATAAAGCACGTCAGTTATGCAATGTAACTTTACTACAGAGTGCACCTGCTGACTAGTCTTTACCTTGGGTTGAATAGCCTCTTTCTGGCTAACCAGCTGAGACCTCAGGATGAGGACTTCTTCCTTGCGTACTTCAAGTTCTTCACTTACTGAAGTTAGCTGATCCAGGAGGACTCTATATGCTGGAGCACCAGGAGCAGTTACCTCTGGAGATCGTGTTTCTGTGAGGGCCTTCTGCAGCTCATTCAACTCATTCTTCAGTTTTTTATTCTCAGATTCAAGTTCTTGACGCTGCAAGAAAGGGGGACAATTCCATCACCCAGCAGCATGGTAAACACTATGAATAACTGCAACACAGCAGTCAATCTCTCCCCTGTCCCCAGCCTCTTGACTACTGTGAATAGCATGCCTGGGAGGATTTCACTGATAGGGCTACCCTTTTTTGCCTGAAGTGCAAAATCAGAACCCATATACCTGAATCATACAGATTTGAAGCAAAAACAATTACTAATTATTTTCCCCCTATTCTTCCCTTAACAATGACAACAAAAAAGTAAAGCTCCCAACAAACAGTGGACAGCAGGCTAAGAAGATTCTGAATCATTCAGTGTTATTAGGAAATATTGTTATTTTTAGTGGTCTAAGGTATGCATCAATTTAAATAACGTGTTTGGAATCACATTTATCACTCTATTTTTGCCCAAATTAACTTACAAGCTGCACTAACTATTTCAAAGAGAAATGCCCCTGTTTTAGGGTGATCTTTTTGTTCTGCAGCCCCAGCCACACACTCTGTACCTCAAAAAGGGCAACCTTACAATAAAACGCTTGCTGAGGAATTTTCATTCTAGTTTTTCCAGCTAATATTCTGAAACAGAAGGGCTTATGTAAAATGCTATGCAAGCACATATCATTGGTGGCAATATTCTCACTAGAAAACAATAGAAAACTCCTTTTTAGATTTACCTTGAGTGACTCATATTCCAACTCTGCACCTCTTATTGGAGGCCTTTCCTCCTCCTGTGAAAGAACATAGACAAGTGTGAAAAAACAAACGCAGAAACAACCCTTTCTATTCTTTAATATAGTTGAAGCAGGAAAAGGAAAGGGAGCTGAAATTATTTTCCTATAAAACTGGAAAACACTCGTTCTGGTACTCCTGAGTACTTTAGGTTGAATATTGGCATTGTCTCACTTACTTATAGGTTTATGACACATAATTGGTTAATGTAAATAAAATCATGTACAAATCATGATACCATCACTGGTAATAAAACAGAGCAGGATGAATGCCAGGATGCTCAAGATATCCACTGGTTGGAGAGTAACAAGAAACAACGGCCAAAACTGGTTTAATATTTTCACAAAGAGTTAAAGAGGCCAAATCAGAGGAGAGCTTCAAATAAAATCTGCTAAGCAAGTCTGTCTAATCCCAGCACTTTGGCTCTGCATCCTGGTTGAAACACTTCTTACTCTGCCTGCAAGCACTTCTTACTCTGCCTAAAATTGACAATTACTTATTCTCCCCAGTGTTTAAGTAGATTGCTATATTGCTATTCCTTAATAAAAACGACCTTTTTTATTTAAAAAAATAGATAAAAAAAGTCCCAAGCACTTTTGGTTCCTGTTAACTACCATCATAGGATCTCAGGGACCTTGGAAAAGTAAATCATCAGTCCCTAGTACTAAGTACTGAAAGTACCAAGTACTAAGTACCAAGCATAAAACTTGTGGTAAAATAAAGCAAGTACTAGGGGAAGATACAGATTTAGTAAAAGCCAGTCAGCATTTACACAGCTGATATTTCACAAGAAGGGACACTCTGGAGTCAGCATTTGATCAGCTAGAAGGAGTCCACCTTAGCTTTAGCACGAAGAACCTGTTCTTCCTTTCTGTCCAGTTCATCCTGCAGGGATTGCTTTTCTTGCTCCAGCTCTGTAACCCGTTTCTGCAGCTTGAGGAACAGAGACATGTCCAATGGTGCCTTTTTCTCACTTGGTTCCTGCTTTAGAAAGAACACAAGAAAGTCAAGAAGTGTTCCACTTCCACAGCAAAAGGAAGCACTACTGTGAGTAAAGGAGGGAAACAGACTGGGGAAAAGAAAGGCATACAGAAATGTTACTCAATTCTGAGAGTTCACTAGTGCCATCTAAAATGTTTCATCAGCTGTCAGAACAGTATTTTGAAAAAGGATCTACTAGTATAAAACATATCTAAGCCTAAAGCGTAGCAAAAGAAAGCACTAGAGACAACCTAGCAGACAGGACGTCTACAATTAAGCATACCTTTTATTCTTATTTGTTCGGAGGGGGAAGGAGAAAAAAAAGTCTGTGGTTAGACTCGCTTGGAAAGCAAATGTAAACAGATGCTTTTCCTCTTTTTCCCCCATTTTAAATTATTTCTCCAGTAAATTCTTCAAATACAGAGAACTCTCTCTCCTGAGTATAGATTTAGATCCATGATTAACCAGGGTAATTTAGTGGGATGGGACACAAAAAGGTACTAGAAGATATATTTTATGCCTTTTTTCCTTTTATTATGCTAAATAAACAGCCTGTTCTGGGACTAATCCACTAGATTTCTCACTATTTTCTGGGCAAGGACCAGCATTTGTAATCTGAAGGTGCATCAGAAATTGTTCGTCAGCCATTTTGTACTTTATGTAGCAAGAAGATTAAAGCATTTTCTATGAAGCGCACCATAAAATTTTGAAGCCTAGGAAGGAACTAGGAAATTAATAATAATGACTGTAGCAGATAAGCAAGCACAGTCATTTCCACTTCATTTGCTTTCACTGTTGAGGGGAAGACTCAAACTACACCAAGAGCTCAGGAAAAAGAAAACGGACTTTGAAGTTTCTGGCTTTATTGTTTCATAATGAGACAGTCTCTTTTTTTTTTTTTTTGGTTTTATGTTATTAATCTGTATTGTTAATCTAGAGTCAAACTGGAGTTTGAAATTATGCCACTCATTGAAAAGTGAGTAGCAAATGACCTTCCCAGTGGTGCACTTATTCACATTCCCGTGTTACTTTTTTTTCCATTTATATTCTAAAACACAAAATTGGCTCTAGAATATCAATTAAATAAGTCTATTAGCCAAAGGCTCGTATGTGAGATCCAGACACATGAAGTTGCACTGTCCTTTCCTGACTGTCCATAAAGATAGGTTCTGCAAGGTGAAAAAAGTAGGAAGGCAAATTCTGAAAGACTCTGCTCAGAATATGCGTCAGCATGAATTTGTCATGGTATTTGCATCCCTGGTAGAAAATCACTTTCTGTGGAGGCTTTCAAAAACAGTAATGACAGCCTGTAAAACCAATTGTGAGACAACTAACCCAGACAGAGGGCAAATGGAGTGAGTTGTGTGACTGCCCACAGTTAAGAAAATCTCTAGTAGGCACAGAAAAAGCTTTGCATCTGCCAACTGCCAAGCATAGTCAGACCACAAACCTGACAGCTCACTGCTGTGTTACCAGTTCCACTCCTGTGGGACTTAGAGGGGACAAAAAAGGGAGTTATCTTGGAATATACTGAGAATGGCTTGGAGTTGCACAACAATTATTCATGATTATTACCCATTAAAGAGATTCATATTTCTGAATATTTTAAAATAATCTGGAATTTGTACTACTGCATATGCCAAGGGATAATACATTCTCTAAGTTTTATTTGTCCATATGAGATAAAGGAAAAATGAATCAATGTGAGGTTCTCAGCCCTAACAGGGAACTGATTTCTTGTACCTCCTAAGAATGCAGCTAGCCGCCTTGTCATTTTTAATCCTTGAATATACAACATACAGACTTCTCAGGAAGTCTCACTGGTTTTCTGAATTCCCACTTTGTGGTGAAAAGTTGATTGTGCTTACAAACACTGGCAAGCAAATGTTTTACAGATGCAAATCAACTGCATGGTCAAATATTTAGTCTACGTTTACTGTAATACAGAAGAATTCAAAACATTCTTTTACCAAGTCTTTTTACATAGGACTACAACTAACTACAGAATGAGCTATTCTTAAAAAGGAAATGGAAAAAAGATGGATTTAAGCATTATGTTTCTCAGTATAAAGATATGGTATTCACAAGCACATACAAAAAAAAAAAAAAAAGAGAGGAATCAGCTCAGTCATTGCATTGATCAATGAAAAGCTTCTTTTTGTTGTTGTTGTTTTTTTTTTTTTTTAAACATTACCTCCGTCCGCAGTGGTAAGTCTTCTGCTTCTGTGATCTCAGAGCTAAAAGTATATTCAGATTCATTGCTACTGTGAGTTGAATCCGTTCTTTTGTGTCCAGGCTTAGGGATGCTCTGGGGTGCAAATGAAACAAATCAATACCACTGTATGTTTTTTCCTGTGACTGTCTCTTCATAACCTACAAGTTAGCTTGTAATATATTTGGTGTTATTCCACAGCTACCACAATTTATAAGAAAAAGTTTTTGATTCTGGTCTCTTGTGCCACCTAAAGCCTATGACATGTAGTTCACAATCAAATCTATGGAGACAGGTCAGATGCTACGCTATCAAGTACTGCTGCAGAAAGCAGAATCAAGCAGCAATGCAGCATTTTTTGGAAAAGAAAAGCTCGTTTTATAGGAAAGGTGCAGGCAGGGTAGAAAACCACAAACACCAATTCTCTAAATTTCCAGACACTGCAGTGAGGAATATTTTTTCCTCCTGCCACATACAATATTCCTGGAACCACCTAAAATTTAATACTGGCTGAATGTTGCACAAAAAGCCCTAACACATGTGAATAATTTCAGGGCAAAGTAAGGGCAGATGGCATGTGCATTACCACTAGCAAAGTCACAGCAGAAATTTAGCCTTCTTCCACAAAACTGAAAATAAAAAAATAATCAACCAAAAATTTTAAATGTATTTGTTTCAGCTGAGTTAATCTAATTGATCAATATTTAAAAGAACAAATTCTGTTTTCAGGCACAGGTAACAACCACACAGCTGAGAGCAGAATCAGTTAGTAAATTATACCACTTGATTCTGCCTAAACACATTCGTGAACAGCTTTTGATTTCTCAGATGTTTAGCCACTTACCACCATTAAGTTCATTTCATCCTTGAGATCATCATACCGCTCCTCCAAGCGGCTGAACTCATTCAGCAGGTTCTGATACCGTAACCTTTCATCATTCAGATCTAGCTCCAGCTGTTTCGTTTCCTCCACTAGCTTCTTTTCCATTGCCTCTGCCACGGAGAACAGGAATCCAAAGTGAGAACTCCAGCTCTACCTACCATGCAGTGCATCCATCCTGCAGGTACAGGACACGTGTCTCCACCAGAACACAAGCTGAACTCATTCCACTATTTGAAACTGGTTTGTGGTATTTGTGCTTCTGCAGGCAATGATCAAGCCAAATATATGAACAACCAAAGAATTATTGTGGAAAGCATAGAATGGTTCACTGAGTCAAGTTAGTTATTCTGCTACTGGCTTGCATTAGCAATTTCAGGAGGGAAGAGGAAGGGGCACTAGCCCAACATTGTATTATGTAACAAGCAAAATGTGAGATGCTTTATGCCTCAAGCACACTAACCCTCCTCATGCAGCTGCCGCTGTCACAGCCCTAACACCTAGAGCTATGGTCTTCTGGCTTCTGTCTGCACAGTGGAAGCAGGAGCTGCCACAGCAGCTGATAGGGCTCAGAAATTCTGGCTTGTGCTTACACCTTTCTAAAGAGGTAAGCATCAGGCACTCAAGTGTCTTCCTACTTGTGGAGTACAATATTTGCTTTCACAATTAGTAAATCACACTGGAAAATCATGCTGCAGTAGATTCATTGTATTAAATATTAGAGCCTTCTTTTATAAAGTAAAACTTTGCAGCAGGAACCCTCACCGAAAAGACCCCAAACTCTTAGAACTTCGCAGAAACTCAAATGGGTAAATAATTTTGATGCACATGAGTTCTTAAAACAAAGAAATGAAACTGTTAAACTAATAAGGAATACAAAGTACAGCAGATCAGCCAAATTCAGCCCGTAGAGCACTGCTCTACAAGGTAACATGAAGTACAAAATCCAAGTGAAGAGAACAGCACCAACCTGTTATCTCTCTTGCCTGGTCATGGATGCGGCGGTTCAGCTCCTCCTTTTCTGTTTTCAGTAATGTGTTCTGTTCTTTCAGTTCTGATACCAGCTACAAAGATAATAAAATATTTGACTCGGGATGCACTTAATCTTCCATCAACAGGTCCAACAGCAACTACATCCTTGTTGTGAGAATTCAAATACTTAGATTTTTAACAGTTCTTCAGAGAATGAAATCAGCTAAGTTATGACATCTTCATTTCTCAAATTACTTTTGTAAATATATCCCACTGCAGATTCTCCTGTATGTTCTGCAGTTGTCCTATTTCTGATCAGATGCCAAAACTGCTTTAGACCACTCCATTGTGTCATAACATTTTCCAGTGAAGTCCCAAAGATGTAATTTATTTCTCAAAATAAATATATTCCTAAAACATGAACAAATTTGATAGTGCTGTTGTATATTCCATTGCATTTGGTAACACCACAATCTAACATCCTGCCTCCACCCAAAAGTTGTGCCACTTTAACCGTGCCCAGGTTTGCCAGTTACTCATTTGTCTCTATTTATGGATACTACACATTCACTTCGCTTAAATCAATTAACATTTTTTCCTTATATTCATTTTATCTTGACATGCATCACTGCAGGATCACATAGAATGGTTCTTCCAATATTCAAAACTTGCACCGTATCAGCAAGTAACTGTGACAGGGAACAACTTGTTTGATATATTTGTGGTTAAAGCAAAGATAAGGGGCTAGTCAAAACCTGTTGAACTAGATTGTCCACACATGCATGTGTTTAGTAGGCCAATTATTTAAATTAGACAGGATATAAGTAAGTACCATTGAATACTGTGTATGGGACAGATTTCTGACATCTATATGATTATGCTCTCTAGGTAAGTAAAACAATTTATTTGTATGAATATGCTGTCTCCAACTAAGTGAGCTCGGGTATTTAGATTTGCAAATACTTTCAGTATGAAAATCTGAATAGACTGAATAAATATATTTACATACAATATATGTCTACTATATTCTTCTAGCATAGGTGCAGTTATTAGGTATCAAGCCCATTTAGGATTGTACAGGTATAACACTGCATAAAAATACTGTAAAAATAACAGCCACACAATTGAAGCACTTAAGTCTGGGCAAAACCTGAGTGGACACAAGGCCCCTGTAAATCTGCTCACGCACCTGGGGACTGCATACTTGCCTGCTCAGTTTCATGTTTGTATTTGTCTGCCCATTCCTCAATGGTCTTCTTCTCAGACTGAGTCTTGTGCAGCTCCTTACGGAGCTTTGCAATCTCCTCCTGGAGGCTGAGAACGCGGTTGGTTGCATTCTTGGCCTCCTCCTCACTCATCCGAAGCCTCTCCACATCACTCCGAAGCCTCTCCGTCTCCGTACTGTACGTGATCTCCAGGTTGTTCAGCTTCTCCAGCAGAGATTTGTACTCTTTGTTCTTTGCAAAACACAACAGAGACATAGCAGCAGTTGGAGAAGTTCTGGTTTAAGGGAGCTTTCTAGTTGCCTATAAAATATACCCAGACAGGGGAACAAAAGAGCAGTTTCCCCATTTTGAAAAAAGCTTCAGTTTGTTTTTGCAGGAGAATTGCTTAAAGGGGTGACAGAACAGTCCAGTCTAAGCCTACACACGAACATCCCAAACTAAAATCAAAGAGCCCACATATATCAAACATGATCATCTCACCTTCCCCGCAAACCGAGCAACTGAAGTGCTTCAAATGAAATACTGAAGTGAAGGGAGCAGATGTTTTCTCTCAATGCTTCTGAGAGATACAAATAGATGCTCTACCATTTCAGTTCTAGTGTGGTCTACCTTTCTCTTCTATCAGTGTTCTTCAGCAGAGAACTGATGCCTTCCAATGAAAATTCAGTGTATTTTTCAGTGAATTCCCACAGCACTACTGAAGAAAATACAAGACTTCCAAACATTTTCCCCGAGTTTTACCTGCTCATCAATTTTTCGCTGCAGCTGCATGATCTTGTTCTCCAAGCCAATGTGAAGCTTCTTGTAGCGTTCTACAGACCGAGCTTCTATCTTCAGTTTCTTTAGCTCCCTCTTTGCCATCATGCGCCGGTAACAGCATTGCAAGTAAACAATTGCCTTCAAGGTCCTACGGTAGTGCACTCGAGCCAGCCAGCCTCTTACATGTTTCTGAATAATAATAGACTTGTGCTCTTGAAGCATCTACAGTTAAGAAAAAACACCACAAGGGATACTAGAGTTACAAACTACACCTGCTTAGTTTAATAGACTCCATAATGAGAGGTGTACAGATGATGTATTTAGAGACACCTTAGAGTCTGAAAAGAGAAACTGGTGGTGAAGAGTAAAAGAAATGAATGTGGAATGAATTTTTTAAAAACAGAAGAGTAAAAGAAGACAGGGATAAGGAAGAAAAAGGGAATAAAATGAAAAAGAAACAGAATTTAAAACATGGAAAGAAAGAACGCGAGACATGTTGAAGAGCCAGGCATTCCTTTGTGCTGATGTCAGATCAAGGTAATTACAAAAATACATGGTACCTGTTGGCAAGATTACAAATAGAATCCAGATGACTAGAATTTTCTTTTTTACTGTCTCTTTTAAACTTCTTAAAAGCATTGACACAGGCAGCATAAAATTCATCAATATCCAGCTTAAAATCACTACGCTTGACACACAATGCAGCTATTACACACTATAACCCGGAGTACATTACAGCAGCTGCTAATAACTACAGCCATAGTCTATCTGACCAAACTACAAGTTCCAGTAAGTTTTCTTTTTTTTTTTTTTTCCTTCTTATACTTGCCAGCATGGAAAAATACTTTTCTCTCCATTTATTCTAATCAGAAATTTTATAGTGTTACAATTCCAACTCATTTCATGGCAGAAATTTTAACCATAGTTTTGAGGTGTAAAAAAATAAAAATAAAAATTTAGTAAATAAATATATTTAAAAATCATTTTTAATGAAAAACAATCAAGAATGCCAGTAACCATCGTCAATGTGTCAGCCAGAGATATCCACTAGGAAGATTCTACTACGTGTTTTTGGATCCTTCACCCATGGATTCAATCAGAGATCCACCAGGTCTGGAGCACCTGAATTCCAGCAGACCACAGCTAGGCTGGGAGAGCATGCTCAAACCCACAAGGCTTCCAGGACTCTGAGAACTTTAGAGTTCGCTTAAAAAAAGCTTCTGCAAGTTAAACAGTTTATTCTAAAGAGTAAAACTATTTAAGATTTTGTGTTACTTATTGGATTTGATAGTTTAAAGATCATACACAGTTCACATTCTTATATGGATTTACCACAAAGCTGATAAAACAAACCAGTAATGTAATAAAATTTTATTTTCTTTTATACTGCTTAGCAAATGAACTGGAAATGCGTTAGAACTGTTACATTTTCAGATCAATGAATTTACAGGGTTCACTGGCAAAATGACAACATTTGAAGATGTACAAACTGTCTCCCTTCACATTCATTTTTAAAGAAAAATCAAGGACTTGAAACACCAGCACTTGACTAAAAAGCACACCTAGGTAAGGAAGCAGATCTCATGAAAGTACAGTAAGGTCAAAAGCCAAAGTCCTTCTGACTGCGTGTCACACAATTAGCACTCCTGCCTCCACCTTACACGTTTCCTGAAATAGTCCTTCAGGTTACCCACGGATGCCTTAACAACTAAAATACGACTAGCTTTCAACGACATTTTCACCTCAAGCTTGAAAGCAACAAGTCACACAGAATACCTCTATTGTGCAGGGATGGTCTTCATCTGCCAGTGAATTCTCACACCCATGCAATCCAGTGATGAAATAGTACACTCCAACATAAGGTAAGAGTATCAGAAAAGTTGCTTAATTTATCAGGTATTTTCCAGGAGAGCTTATAGAAAAGCTGTGAAGGAACTAAATTCCTTCTTAAACTGAAAAGCACATCGCAAAGTCTCGGGCAGAAGCTTTCCCCGGAACGTGTGAAATAGATGATTCAACCATTTTAAATTCCTTGTGTTAGTCATGTGACTGCCAACCCATGTCCTCTGTTATAAAAACAACAACAGATACCTTTCACAATCCTAACGAACAACACATGTACCATATATTACTTACAGAGTCACTGCTCAGCCCAAGGGTGCAGTCATACAACTACCTTTCAGTTTCACTCACCTACAATCAGCATGAACTTCAGAACAGCTATATTTATCTTTGCATGGCATGCAGAGCTTGTGCTTCTGTCTCTGGGCATCTCTGTATCTCAGCTTTAATAAAATTCCACCTTATGAGGACAACATCTACACAACATGTCAGACACACATCATGCACCTTCCACCTGTGTTATGAACTCTGTGTTTTACTATGGTGAACAATTCACTGCTCTAGGGGGACATTCCCTGACAGGCAAGTCCAACCACCTCTTAGAGTGATCCCTCCAGAAATCCGCCATCTCTATTAAAAGGAGTAAAACAGATTGATAAACCATTGTGCTAGAGGACAGATGTGGTGTGTATCGCTCACAAGAATAACTTCACACATACAGAACCATCTCCTATTTTCCTAAGGATGGCTTTTAGTCCACATTTTGCTGCGACCTGTGTCTCACTGTCACATCTGTCAGTAGTCACATCTGTCAGATCACTTAAAAATATATCTTACATAATCTAACAACATAAAATATGGTTGCTAATACTGAAAATGCTAAAAATTCTAATAATAAGGCAAATAGATACTTGCACAAAAGACAGCTGAGTCAAGCACAGTGAACAGAACTTACTACTCAGAAATTCTGATCAGGGATTGCTTGTTTTCAAACTTCCTGGTTAGTGTATGTTAGGATGTTACCATTTAGACATGTGCACACGTGACTGTATAGGGAACTTTAATGCAAATGAAAAATATACAGAAGCTTCAAGTGTAAGAGAAATGTGTGCAACATAAGCACTAGTTAGCTTTTGGTTTTATGCTTTCTGGAAAAAAAAAAATAGAACTCTTTGGGGTAACTTTTCAGTGAAATACAGTCTGGCTTTTGAGCCTAATTAAAACAATTCTCGTACACAGAAGTGCCATAAATGCTGGCATTTTGTAATCTAAGCATTTGAATCATAATTCTGTTTCCAGCCCTGTAACCACTGAAGAGGAAATTCTAATTTCTCAAAAGAATTTTTATTTTTTTATCAAGCATAGTCAGGAAAATGTTATCAGTATCACTTGAACAAGGTTATAGCAATTTATCTCCAAAACAAAACTGACATCAATATATAAAAAACAAGAACACGATAAAGTTTTAATCTCCTATTTTTGTGGGTATCTCCTTGCTATCATTTATGTCCTTCAGTATTTTCTCTTAACCCTTACACAGTTTCACAGATTCACGGAAATTAGAGATGGGATAGGAATAGTAGTGCATCATGTATGTATATTGATGTGCAATACTGATTTGGATTCGTGGAGACATACCCGCACAAGCCTATTTTCAGTATTTAAGTGCCTTTACATTCTATATAATGAATGAAAAAGTTTTCTCAAGAGGAAGTCCGTAAATCCCTGTTAGATGCTCCACTGACTGCATAGGAAGTCTATGTACGTTCATATTAGATGACAATGTGAATACCTCTAAAATGACTAGTTCATTGACTGCAGTATCAGATCTTTCTAATTTCCAGGTGCTGTCTTTCAATCCACACTGTGATATTTTGTTTGTGCACTACGCGTAACAGCACGCACACACATTTCAGATTCCCAAGGGGATACCACAGAGCAGTTTCACCCCGAAGGTGAAGTGGAAATAAATTTTATATGGAAGTAAAGCTAGAGTGAAGAAGTAAAACATTATGATTTCTTACCATTTGGTACCTGTTCCTGGCCATGTAACCTCTTAAGAGAGCCTGAAGAGCAATAGTAGCATCTCGCATGCATTGGTATCTTTTCCGGACCACATACATACGCTGGAACTTCTGAATAGTGACGGCAGCCCGTGTTCTCCGTAGGAACTTGGCATAGCTATACAAGAAATATTACAGTAATACCTGTAATTATTTTCCAACACTTGAATATTATTTTTACATCCTATAACTTTACCCTCTTTCTTAAGAGGTATATATTCTATTTCACCTTCTTCCTAGTGTTGTCAGTAGTACAGCATGTTTACTTGCTATTCTACTGTATGGCAGTACGACAGAACAACAAATGAACAGAAAGCTTGCAAGGTTTTCCAGGAAATGTTTTCACTTCTTCTAAAAACTGCGCTATAAAACTGACAAAATAAATTCAGCTTCATTTCTCATCACCTCTTCTCCAGCTTTAAAGCTATTTCCACTTCCAGACTTCCTCTCCTAACCTCAACCCATAGAAAATGTTTGCTCATTCTCCATCTTCTCAGCAAGACAACTACAAAGCATCTTGACATAAGCCTCTCTCCCAAGATAGATTCTTACAGTCTTCATAACCACCTTGTCTTTGAATGATGCCACCTTCACTCCTACTCTTTTCTCAGGCTCATGCAGAGGCATCCCTCAGGAGTAAATCCAAACAAGTGACTCTGGCTGATGTATCTCCCTTCACAGCTGCACCCTGGATGACAAATAGCTTCTCCAGCAGGACAGACAGACCCAGTTGTGAGCGCATGTAGAAACTGGGCAATAACAATTCAACCAGAAGTCCTGCTTTACCTCACCTGCAGACATATCTCTTAGTATACTTTTCCTCTGCTCCCACTAATGACATACTGTTCTAAGCATCTACTTAGATGCTAGGGTGCTACTGTCCTCTTCTGAAGGTCAAACACAGGCAGGACAGACACACTCATTATATTCAATTTCCTTCACTTCCCTGGAAAATCATTTCCTCTCAGCCAGCATAGGAAGGAGAGAGCAAATGTATCACATTTAAATGTCCTACTTAAAGGGATCTGAATTAAGGCTAGTGTGGATTTTCCCCAGAGTACTGCTTACCATCGTGCTTGGTACCCTCTGACATATCTCTGAATGGTGATGGCAGCCTTCCTCATACGCGTGTACTTCTTTCTCATCAGCCAGCCTCGGATTGTCTTTTGGATGCGGATACAGGCAGCTCTCAACTTATCTGCCCTTATTTTTTCCAGATAGGCTACTTGACCAGCCCGAAAAAATATTTTTGTCTTACCAAACTGGTACTTATCCTTGTCCTATTTTCAGAGGTAAAAAGATGATCAGTTACTGCATTAAGTGTTAGTGGATTAAAAAAAAAGGCATGAAGGCTAAATGAAAGTACAGTTAGTAAAGAGGTTAATTTAGCTGTGTATTACTTCAAGTAAATATAGACTTAAATTAGCTAGTGGAGGAGAGTATTTTTTCTGTATGATTCTGTTAACATATTAATACAATAAGGCCGCAAGTAGGGACTAAAGGAATAACATAAGGTATTTGCCCAAACAGGAGTGCCACAAAGTGTAAATGACATGGAAGGCTGTAGGAGGTGAAGAAGGGGCCCAGAGGATGAAAGCAATACAGACACTGCACATTTGTAATTTCTTGCTTAAATAGTAGATGACCCCTCCCAATGCTCCATCTTCAACCATATTACACAGTACAAAGGAAATAGCTCAGGCTTCAAACATGTACTCATCATTTACTGCCATCAGGACTGAGCCAGAACAAAACACATCTATGCTGCTCAAACACATCTGAAATTTCAGAACTAAAACAAAAAGAGAATAATATTTAATCTCTGCATGGCTGTACTACTCCGTGGAGAGAAAGAGTATACAAAGGTATGATAAAAAAAAATAACGTTGTTGATTTGTTGATGTCAAGTTGAAATGAATGGCAAAGAGCTACAGCTTAGGATACTTTTAACATTGTGTGTGTGTGTCTGTGTCTGTACACACAAACCAAAAGATTTTAGTTAAGTCTAGCCAATGACACAGAATTTAGAAAACCAAGCCCCAACCTGCCTGAAGAGTATTTATTTTTCTTCTTTCCATAAACATCCTAACACTAGCATCATACTTCAGCAAGGTAAACATTCTTGCTTTTGTATTTTTAGTAAGCTTTCTTTCTTTCTCTTACTAACTTATACTTCTGAGTAAGTCTCCATTAACCACCTTCTACTTGAGAAATTCTTACAATTGTCTCTTTGGAGCCTGCCTTCCTCCACTGCTCACCAATCCTTAAGAAAGCCCAAGAAACCACATCAGTTCAGGTGCAACTCTGTGGTGTTGATGGCACAGGACATGTAATGTAGGGAAACATAGGGCTGCAACAGGAGGAAGGAGGTAAAGCAAGGGGCAGCTGAGGTATGACAAAGGCTGACAGCGCTGAGCAGGGAGACCTATCTTTATTCCTTCAGATTCCAAATGCTCTAAGCACTACGTCTAGTACCAGAATCAGCTTCTCCAGGACATTTTTACATGTCTGCTTTCGGTCACTAAGGACATCTCTCTGCTTCATCAGAACACGGTAACGGCTGAAGAACTCTTGGTACGTCCACCTGTTCCATAAAACAGAGAGAGTGTCAGTCCAAACAATGAACAATTCTCTTAAGAAGAACAACTATAGCTGAAATCAATCTAAAAAGCATCAAACACACCTTGAGGGGAAGCCAGCTGCACTGATTCGGATGGTCTCCAGGACACCACAAGCTCTCAGCTGCTGCACTGCCCGCTTTTCATCAAATCTATGTAGGAATAAAAAGAGCCTGTGGGTGTGGGGCTAGTCTTGTGTTACATGGTACCTTTGGATCCATGGGATGTGATGGTTGGATAGTAAGTCCAGGTAGTGCTTCCACGAGTCAGCAATAACAGACAACATTCCGATCGGGGAATTCAGAATCGCCTGAGCCTGTCAGCTGCTCCGAAATGCTCATCCAGAGAAGACCTGTCCCACTTCTCACCAGCCAGTCTGATACCCATGGGCATGGAGGTCTTTGTGCGCCCAGATATTAAGCAGACATTTGAGAAAAACTCTAAGCAAGTTCATATATGAAAAAAAGTAAGTAATACTGGAAATAATCAATGGGATCTGCAAAAGCAAATTCCATCAACTGCCAGATACACTGTCAGTCAAATTCAAAACAGCTAAAAATGAAATTGCAGATATTTTTCTCATATATTATCACACAACAAAAAATGTTCAGAAAGTACTTCTCCCTCTATTCAACCGAAAACATCTCCTGCTATAAGTACACGTACACACTGACCTGCTGGAAAGCAGCTCTGTGGAAAAGGACCTGGAGGTCCTGGTGGACAGCAGGTTACCCATGAGCCAGCAATGTGCCCTTGTGACCAAGAAGGCCAATGGTATCCTGGGGTGCATTAGGAAGAGCATTGCCAGCAGGTCGAGGGAGGTGATCCTCCCCCTCTGCTCAGCCCTGGTGAGGCCACACCTGGAGTATTGTGTCCAGTTCTAGGTTCCCCAGTACAAGAGGGACTTGGAGCTCCTGGAGCAGCTCCAGCAGAGGGCTACAAAGATGATTAGGGGACTAGAGCATCTCTCATATGAGGAGAGTCTGAGAGAGCTGGGCCTGTTTAGCTTGGAGAAGAGAAGACTGAGAGGTGATCTTATCAATGTGTACAAGTATCTGTCAAGAGGATGGGGCCGGACTCTTTCCAGTGGTGCCCAGCGACAGGACATGTACAATGAGCACATAACAACAGAAATGAAACACACCACTTCACTCCTGAGCGAGCAATGTTTAGGAGAACCTCAGTCCTCTGAGTCCTTGGGCAATTCCCTCCCATTCACAGGCCTATAAGAACCACACATGAACAAGCTTACGTGAATGGAAACTTGAAGTCGTTAGGTTTAATACAGCGCACGTAGTGTGGAGTTGTAGCGTTCAGGGTTTCCATCAGCAGATGAAGAGAGTTTCGAAACTTTTTGAAAAAGAAGAAGGGAGAAATATCAGGGAATAACATCAGTAAGCTCAGTCATGTTTGAAATAATCTCAGGAAGCAGGTTGAAGGATACTTGCTTACTTGTAATAATGCTTTTGGTAGTAAACACAACACCAACTTGCTTCTGTTATGGCAACAGATTTTAGTTTCAAGATACCATCTTCAGGTGAGCTATATTACAGTGAGACTTATAAATGTTAGGCATTATGGGAGTAAAATTTCCCTACAGGCATGTGATAAATTACAAAAACATGTGATAGACTGTGTTATTTTCAGCTTCTGCCTGTCTCATCTACCCTAATATTTTTCCCATCCATCTCTTCATGACTAAACTTCATGGCATATTACTAAATAGCCATTTAAATCAACAGAGTAGTTAAAAATCATCACTTTCTTCAGCCCCACTGATCCCAATGCCACACCTACTGAAGAGAACTTTGAAAGTCCAGTATCTGAGAGTTTCAAGGACATTACTTTTAAAAAAGCATCAGGACCAAAAGCACCTAACATACTGCAGTCCCAATAGCGCAGAGTATATCCTTCTAACCACAGAAGACTTTAATAGATGGGGAAAATATGAAAATACATCCTAGATGTTTCAAACGTGTATTAGTATGGACTTCTCTTTCTGTTGAACTCATGATTCTAAATTAGTTTACACACAGAATAGGAAAAAATCACTTTTGTATTAGCTTTCTTTAAAATTTATAAATTAATACATATGGTTGATTAATAATGAGAGCTACCCCTACATTTCATTTCACAGTTTCAGTCTGACAACAAAACTGTTAGGCCTCTACCAGCCTCAAGATACTGTCTCTGTTTGCAAAAACCAGAAATGCAGTTCATATTAAAAAGATAACTGGGCAGGAGTTCTTTTGCATGAACTGCAGAATACTGGAATTTGCAGTCTGTACCAGCAGTACACACACACCAAGGAGATTTACATTCTGTACGTTAGCATGAACATTCTATTTCCACCCATAGCTTGATATAGCTTGTTTGGGAAAGGTTATAGAAAAATTATGTATGTCCAAATCAAACATTCTCTGAATTCCCCAGTTCTCATTTAGTAACGTGACTATATCATGACATTGCACAGACATTGTGCTAACATCTTTGTTAGGGAATTGACAACCATCCCAAGACAATGATAAAAATCCAGGCATTTTTGCTGATTTTACCAAAACTCTAAGCATCTAAAAGATGGCTGGTTCTTATTCAAGACTTGGCAGGGAACTCTGATACGAATAACTTACACTCCCTGAGAGCTACAACTCTTTGCATTTCACATGTATTTTGGAGCAGACTGAGCAGCTCCTGCAATACTTGGTTGCAGCTCGAGCATTTTGTCAACAGTTCTTGATTCTATGCTGGAAGCAGTCTCTTCACTGCTGGACTCTGTGGTCTCCCTCCTTTCCAAGCATTTGGCCGTCACTAGATTTTGAATAGAAGGTATCCAGGTCAGAGAATAAATCACCTCTTCCAGAAGAAGCACTGACAAATTGATGGTGTTTGTGACTGTTTTCTCCAATGAAATTATTTGCTTTACTCAACTGTGTTAACACAGTTCTGCTTTACCTGTAATCACAGACTCTTTGTTGATCTATTACTGGTTGTAGGCTTCAGAAACAACTTGACCTTAAAGGTTTTTGTTGTTGTTGTTGTTGTTTGTTTGTTTGTTACTCTGACCACGTCCATAATCCTGCCTCTCTATGAATCTTCTCTTTCTTGCTCTGGCCTATACATGACCGTGTACAATTTGTATGGTACATTTCCACATTATCGTATGTTAACATAAAAAGAGTTATCCACACAGACCTCCTAGAAGCCCCAGGCAATGCAAAATGCAGCTACTCACTATCAAAGTGGTACAGGCTTGCAAGTAGATAAAAACTGAGTACCAACCTGTCAAAAAAGTTCCCCTTGGCTCCTATGTACATTCTAAGGGACAATTTATCATACATAAAGCACTAGCTGGGGACATAAACATCTTGAGAAAGCACCTGTTAAATCTGTTGATTGGAAAGTAACAAAGAAGAAATGAGTTCTTCAGCTCTACTGATCTGCACACTTTTAATTTAATTCTGACACATAGAGATGGATATTTTATGTTTAGCCCCCTGATAACTAGAACCACGTTTTCTGAGGACTGAACTCATACTTTTGATTTGAGTCAGAGGATGTGGCAAATGACCAAAACCACCCAGTATAAGATTCTCAAAGCTTCTCAGCATTCAGCATGCTAAACCTATTTTGAAAAACATGAGTTTCTGTTTCAGCACCACAATAAGAACTGAGCTCCCCGAAATTCTGGCCCAAAATATATTACTAATTATGGTATATTTGCCCTAACTGTATGTCACAAGCAATTGCAGTGGCCTCAAAATCACTAGGGATCCCAAGAAGCACCAGCACATCCTAAGACCTATCAGACAGAGTGAGATAAAGGGCAAGATTATTTAGTAGAGCTGCATCTTCAAACTCACCTGATGTCCCACAGTTTTCTTATGCTCCTTGCTGGTTTGACCTGGCCTGGCCTTGGCTGGTTTTACAGCAGTTCGAGACAATGGCACACGGCCTGAAGGGGTTGCTGACGTGGGACTGAGAACCTTCTCCTCATCCTGGAATAACTCTGGTAGCAGCTTAAACTGGTGTAACAGTAGAAAAAACACAGAGGGTAGGAATACAGCAAGTGATGGCACCTGTTTGTGCTTAAGGTAGTTGCAATCCAGGCTGTTTTTGCAAACAGTTTTCTTCAACTCCACATTAGGATAATAGGGACAAATGTAAAAGAGCATTCAAGCTAGTAGTATAGTGAGTGGGCCGTGATTTAATACTAAAAACTTTGTGGTTTTGATCAGTGAGTCTCCTTCTGAAGATAAAATTCTGATTTGAGTTTTTTTTCATAGAGCCAGCAATAGCTTCCATGTGAAACTGTTAGATACTGACAGCAGTTTCATAAGTACCAATTGCAATTATATATGGCTGCTTTGATGTAAGAAGGAAACAACAGGGTCCTTTCATATTCCAGTGGTGCATAAGATTCCTTTGTGTGTTTGAGAAATATCTAGGACACCGAATAACCCAACAGGCAACAAAGATTATTCCTCCTTTATCACTCTAAATTGAAATAACAAACTTAAAAGGAGGAACCATCAACTAAAAACTATCAGCCAAATTCATATGACTGAAGAGCTAATCTCAGGCCAGTGGGAGTGGAGGAAAAACCTGAAAAATCTTTCCAAATATCATTCAGCGCTTCTGCTTCCCTTTCTCTAATGACTACAAAATACACCCATACATAATAGCTGCTTTGAAGTAACTTATAACTAAAAATAATACCACCAGGTCTTTCTACCAAAAATGTTATCACTTCAGAAGCATTATAAAAGTAAGAAAATCTGAACGTCTCTACCTGTCAATGAATAATCTTTTATCTAGCATCTGTGCATTTTCTCCCAAGAGATAGGAGCATTCAATTCTCAGTACTAGAAAGTGCTTGGGCTAAGTACAACCTAAAAAATAAAAAAATCAGTTTTGCCTTATAAAACTTGGTGAGCATGAATGATATCCAATGAAACATGCTGTGCAACAAAATGGTATTTGTGCTTTGTGGTTGTGCCAGATGGGCTAGCAGAAGGCATCAGACATTCCTCAGTAGCATCTAGCACAGCACTTCAGCTTAATATAATGACTATGAATGCTACGAAGATATCCTAAATCCCTGAACTAAAAGAGGAGTATCGCAGCTCAGCCTTATCTCGCCTGAGTCTGCCAGGTTAGGAGCACAGTCACCTTAGATTACCTCTGTGGCTGGTGGAAGAATGACATCTCCAGAGGGTGATTTGGCCCATCTCCTTTCACTGACTCTAACAAAGAGTTTAGGATGACCATGCCACCACCACCTCATTCAGCTGCCTGCAGTCAGATGGAGTGAAGCTGTGTGTGCAGCTATCTGAGTTACAGAGCTGAGTCCTTTCATTCCATACAGAAACTTATTTGAATGCAATATGCTTTGTCTGAAACTACTGATGCTCTAACACAACGGGAGTGCAAATGGGGAAAGGGTCCCCAGTGTCTGGATTGTTGATGAATGAGCTTTTCTAAGCTACCAAGTACGTAAGACTCATTCCTTCCCTCCTTCCAACCCTGGGAAAGCCCGCCTGTAAAAATGGGCAAGCACATTTCAAAGTTACCATTTTCATAGATGCTGCCTCAGTTATTGCACAAAGAAGAAAGACCCAACATATGGCGTTCTGCAGCAGAGGTCAACAGGAGAGCATAGCTGAGAAGATCCACACTGTGTGGGCATTTGAATTTTGGTTTGGTTTGGGTTTTCCTATCTTATCAGTTTTCTTTGTTTTGCAGAACACTAGGAGTGTTCAAAGAGAGGGAAAACACTGATCAAAGGGCAGATAATTCACATGGTAGACAACAAGCAAGCATTTTTTCCCTGTAATTTTTTCAGACGACTTAACAGACATTCTGCTAACGTAATCTTACAATGTCTTTCAATACAGAGCCACAACAGAAGATCATAACAACATGCCAGTAGCAAGCATAAAAGCTGAGGACTATTGTGCTACTTTCATGATACATGCATGGAAACTGAACTAGTTCACATAGGTACTGTGGGTGGATTTAAAGAGAAGGCCAAAATATATAACTAAACACTACAGTGCCTGCCAAGAGCAGTGTGTGTCATGCACTTTGGAGAGCAAAGAAGCATTCAAGCTGTATGCTCAAACCCCTAGAAGCAACAGCGTGCATGGGCAGGATGACAGATGATTCATTCATTTTAGAATTACCTTCTGTTGAACGTGCACAGCAAACCCAGAGAACAGCAACAACAAAAAAGAATAAAAATCAGCAATATAATCCTACTGCAATTACTAATAAAGAGGGCCCACTGAAAAATAAAAATGAAACATTCTTCAAATTTGAATTATTTTTTTGGGGGGGGGGGAAATACTTGTTTTGGTAAAATTTACCATTGGGAAAACAAGTCTTGTTTCTTAGCATTGAGACTGAATTGACTCAACATACTGAGCCTGCCTGAGCGGTTACGGTGCTGTGAGGGCAGCTGTGTCTCCACCCTGCCCGAGCAGCCCTGCCCAGCGTGCTGCCCCCGCGTGGCCCAGCCCGCGGGCAGCTGGACCCAGCAGCCCCCTGGCTGCTGCAGTGCCTCTCCAAGGCAAAGCAATGGCTTAAGACATTCCAACGTTCCTCTCAGTGGAAAGTCTGCTGTAGTACTTTATACTACATGTTTTAATAATTTAATTTCATCAATCTGTTCAGAATATAAACAGAAGAAGAACATGTTGGATTTCCTGGTAGAATAGTGTAATTTTAAACAGTCTGTCCTTGACACCGAGCTTCCTGGGCCATTAGAGCTAGCAAATTCCCAAGGGCCATCACACTGCAACATTATTCGTCTTTACATTTCAGAAGAGCACAACCAGCATTTTTGACATAAGAAAAGCAGACTGAAGGCCTGTTCTATAATATTGCTTCATTCAGTGTATTTCTATTCATGTGTTATCTATCTGTCATAGACATCAACAAGGCAAGACTCAGTAAATTCTGGTTCATGTCATCAGGGTCTATAGATTTCCCTCCCCTCTCATTTCACTTCTGGAACAGACCTTGTCTCTCCTCCAAAAATTTTCTGCTCAATTGTCAGGCCATAGACAAGAACTTTCTTAAAAAAGGCTTAACTGCTAAGCCTTCTTATAACTATAGTATACTAGAAAAAAAAAAAAAAGGGTTAAATTTTGACCTACTGAAATCAGTAGATAAATATAGACAAAGCTGAAGCAAAATTAGACTGCAGGAGTTTCTAAATCCATATGGATAAACAAGTAAATGTGACACAAACTATGTTTATCTTCAGCTGATATGATATTAAGGGAGAAAAAACTTTCTGGATTTATGAAAAATTTAATGACCCTTAGCTCAAGGCATCGTAACTGCAGAAGAAGAAAAAAATAATCTTTATACTAACCTTACTTGATTTTAGGACCTTAATTTGTTCTTCATAAACTGTGTCTTTATTCTTTTCCAGAAAGCCTTCACATTGATACTCCACCTGAAAACAGTTATTTTACAAAAAAGTATTAAAAGTATCTAGTAAGTATATTTTTGCACAGAATTCCCCAGCTATAACATTCACATTAAAACAATTCTTGTGGATATTGAAAACATCAGCTCCTGAGTGCACCTTTGTTAAATATAGATTTTGCTCAAAGACAGTGCTTTCCAGTAAGTGTAAAGCATTAAAACATATAGAGATGAATACTATGATTGCATTATACCAGATATATTTCACTGCAGAGAGATGTCTGTGGTAAGACAGCACGACTGAATGGTTACCATAAAGAAGAATCAAAATCTGTGCTGAGCATCTCCTTCATTGAAGTTATCAGGGCTGCAAACTTGTGTGAAATTCAGATGCAACTGAGAGTAAAGTATCTCATCTCATTAGCTGAGAGGCAGTAAGTAAATCTGCTTACAACTTATTATGAAAATGTCTCATTTGTACTCAGAAAGACTATTTCTTCCAGAAGCAATAAAAAGTGCATGGTGTGACAATACACAACAATCCTCTACCACAGGGCCATAGATTCTGGATCAAAGAATGGCCAGAGCTTCAAATTAAAACCTAGTATTTCACAGTCCTAATTCCAGGCTGAACAAAAGGAAAAGCTATAGTCAAAAGTCTACACCTTAGAATTTGAAGTTCATTAATGTGAGTATGCGAACTCTCCTTAAAGGTCTCACTCTGATCTTGTATCAGCAGAAGTGCAGGCTATAAAATACAAGAGCAAACCCTTATATCAATTTTCTTCTTTCAGAGCAGATAGATTGATACCCATCGGCAGGCCCTCTTCCGGTACAGACATTTAGCAGTGCTTACATAATGACACTATTCCCCAAGCTGCAAAAAAATTTTAAAAATTCCTAAGGGGGGAAAACAAAGCAGAGGACTTCCCCAGGGTCTGCCCACAACTCGAAGACCACTCTGGATATTACTTCGGGTATCATTTATGTTCTTAGTGCGGGAGACAACGCCACGAGAGGGCAGCAGGATCTCTGCTTTCTCCCAGAAAAGATGACGGATAACAACACTCACAGTTTCCTAACACGCCAGCTACAGTTTTATTTTTTCCTTCAAGATGTCTGTATGCATTCACATAAGCACACATTAATTAAATCCTTCTTGTTCTCTCATGTAGCAAATAAAACAGAACTCACGAATCTAAACAGTTACGGAGATCTTGTCACTTTCCTTAAGGTAACATTAGAAGCAACATGAATAGGACCTCTCCTCTATGCATAAATTCGAGAACCTGGGAGAAATCAAGTGGAGGCAAATAAAGACCTCCAATCCCCCAAGTCAGCACATCCAGACCTACTGATAAGAATCCCAGAGCTTGTCAAAGCTTTTAACCAAAGTTTTTTGACAAAGCTGACAAAATTCTGAGACAGCTTCTTTATTTAACAGGACAATTATCTTAAACTGGCTTTTATTTTTTTATTTCAACTTGAGGAGCTACTCAGCTGAGTTGTGCACTGTCAGAGCTGGACAGTGCAGGCACTCCACTGAGCAGCCATCATCCAGCTTGCTAGAAATAGCTGTTCGCTGACCAGCAGAGGTGAAGGGTGGGAAGAGTACATACCACTCAAGCGATAAGAAGCAGGGTGTGTTAGCCTCTTGCCTGTTTGAAAATTAAGATGGCAGCAAAACTGGCATTATTTCATTGTTGCTCTTTAGCTAAAACTATGGTATGTTGTGACTTGGAAATACACTAAGCTGTTGCATTTTGAAAAAAGTATGGTTAGTGGTCACAGCATGTGATAGCAGTCAGGAGCTCTTGTTTGTGTTCCTGGCTCTGCACAGCTGCCAGCTCAACTTTCTTCTGATCTGGTGTATAGGCCGGCACACGTTTTGCAAGAAGCCAAGTAGAAAATTAGGCTGCTGTCCACTAGTCACCCCCTCAGCTTGTTACTTCTGCCTCGTGGCCAGTGGGAATGCTTCCTGAGCGCTCGTTACCCCGCTTCATCAAATTGAATGGCATTAACCAAAACCTGCTCTTCAAACTGTGTCAGCTTAAGCGGCTCACCATCACTGAACAGGGAGAGCAAACAATCAGCTGAAGCCACCAGCAGATTGAAGGGTGTAGTGACAAGCATGCAGAGCTGATAACTTCTTGCACTGGCACAACCAGACATGGAAACGTCTGTCAATCCGCAGCCTCAGCTTTGCATCTCACCTGCTGACAGGTTTTACCAGGCAGCAGGGCAGCCCGGCAGCTGGCCCATACACATCCAGGGAGTTTCTGGGCATGAGCTTCCCCCAAGCTGGGCACACCACAGCTCAGCTCTCTGGGGCAACCAGTCACCCAAGCCTCTCCCCATGCACACACTCAGCAGCTTCAGTTTCAGAAGGAGGTACCAGCAGAAAACTCCTTACCTTGTCAGCAAAGTGCTTGATGATAAAAGCCTTATTTGATAAACGTGGTTTTTCAAAGAGGGCACATTTATTCAAATGAGTATTGTATAGTTTTTGGGCCCAAGTGTCATCTGAGCCTTTTGGCATCTACATAAGAGAACACAAAGCCATTTAAAATATCTTGAAAATTTTTCAGTAGTAAAACAAAAGGAGATGGGGACAGTATTTTGTGGTTTGCTTTCAAACTCCAGCTCCTCAGATTTCCAGTACTGCCATAAGCAAGGCATCCAGCAACTAGCCACGCGCTTGCTTTTCAGATACTCCAAACTGGTGCAGTCCATTTTGCTGCTGTGCGACACATACGATGCTCATAACACTTTCAGTGTCACACACCTGAGGGTGAGGATCCCAGAGATACGTTATCTGACTGAGCAGTATTTTGGTGGGTCAGAACTCATCCACCACCACTAGAGATTGTGATAAACAAAAACCCCAGGCTGAGTTTCCATTGAATAAGACACCACACACCTTGCCCAGTACATGGCTTGTCATAAATTGAGATAAAAGACAAAAGGTGACACGCTAACCAAGAGGCCGTTTGCAGAAACCTGACAGGACCAAAGACTGCATGTGCTACACTCAGGAAGGAGAAAGTTGCCACAGTTAAAACAAAAGTTGATCAGAGACCCAGAAATAGTTACAGGTACACTCACAGACAGGAGAGGAAAAAAAAAAAAAAAAAAGCATGACTAAAAATCATATTTTTCTTCTCCTGTAATTGCCAATTCTGTTTGTAGGTTCTCTAAATCATTTCAACTGCAGTGTCAAAAATAATGCCTATATGCAGATGATTTTTCCCTGTGAGGCCCTAGCAGCAGGATGGATGATGACCTCTTTCCCTATAAAAGCCCTTGAAAACACACCTTGCACTCCTCATCTAACAGATCCAGAATTCCCATTTTAGCCTCTATGAGGTTGATGCAAGGCTGATTGTCGTAGAAATCAATCAAGGTCCATGGTATTTGTTCCTTCATATATTCTTCTTGTTCCAGCTTAAAGACATGCTATAGGGCAAAAAGAAAACAGTTTTCTGTGAAACAAAATGCAGAATAAATACATCAAACTCCCACTTGAATTCATCTTGGCACATTAATCCAGGCTGTCAAGTGATGCACAAGTTAAACCGAATAAACCTTTTAACAAGTGTATGAAAGACAAATTAACCTTTTTCCCTGGCCTAAAAACAACAGACTAAATTAAAGCATTCATCCATACACTCTGCAAATAAGGTCTATTTTTTCCTATCTTTTTCCTATATTGTCCCACAATTACTATAAGCTCTTTTTTCTTAAAATAACACAAAACCTAGAAAAAGCTTCAAGTACAGGAACAGCAAGTTATAAATTGGGATGTGCCATGCATTTATGATTTTGAAGTTATGAATACTGCTCTATTTCAAGTAAAATTTCACTATAAATACTTTTGTGTTTTCTTGTAAAAGAGCAGAGCTCCATTTTCTCTCAAATGACTGCTAGGTTTTTTTTTCTGCAATGACGTATTACACTAAAATATACTCTTCAGCAAAAACCTGCAAGAATGACTCTGAGTATTAGCACAAGAAATCATTTAAGCAAAATTTTGTGGAAAATGCATTTGGTACAAAGATCAATAAAAATGAAGTTGTATATTTTTTCAAAAATATTATTACAAAAAACCTGCACAGCTTTAATGAAATGTGCATAGGAAATAAAGCTAAACTTCAGGGAAAAAAAAGATGATAAAATATTAAACAAGGAAACTGTGGTCTTAATAGCACAAGCATGCTTTTTAAAAATGAAAAGAATGCTGACTCCACTTATTTTAAACTAAATTTTATCTCCCATTTAAATTTTAATCTATACTAACTGCTCTGGCAGGCAAAAATAAATTCAGAACATATCCTAATAATCACTGAACAACAGCATTATTGGCACTATTTAGGGGACCGCCAACAACACCTATAGTCTTGGAACCAGCCTTAATTGCCCCCTTAATTCAGTGCAGAAGACTATAAACACCCTCTAGCTCTCCAGCACACATCAGTAAGACAGCAGAAAGCTATCCTGACAAAGCAGTTTATCCCTTTTATTTCATTAGCTTAACACGATCCTTTCCAAAACAGCACTCCTTAACAGCACCCATGGGAGCCCTTCCATGCTCATCCACTTAACAGCTGCATTACACGCAAGTTAATTCCTGACAGGAATGTAAATGATAAAATTTTATTGGTGTATCATATCCAAGCTATCTAAACCTTGAAAGGAAACAAAACCCCATTTCTTTACTGTAAAGGAATTAGCAATTTTGTGGTGAAAAATGTCTTCAGACCTCATTTTGTTTACAGGGTGATCACCCATCTGCAGAAAGTGACCATGATGGTCAGGGCATATAGGGGCCCTGGGAGCTGGGCTCCTTCAGCCTGTGGTCCTCCTGCCTCCAGCAAGAGGCAAGGTGTTGGATGAGGGAGAGGACAGGGTGAGGGGCCAGGCCACACGGTGCTTCAACATCTCAGGCAGTACATGAAGGGTTGCTGACTGCCTGCACCGCCCCAGGGGTTTTTGCACAACCAGTACATCTGCCTGCTGCACCACATGTAGCACAGACTGCAGTCCTATGGGTCTGTGTCAACAAGTGCTGTGTTTGGGAGCTTAGAAGGGAATCAATACAAAAGCCCCTTCACCCCAACCTTTGTGAAATGCGTGGGAAGGAGAACACGGGAACAGTGTTCCCATCCCAATAAGTGAACCCTTTTTATTTTCACAGTCTGAATTTTTGCTGTAGAGCTGAGAAAACTCTGAAATACCTTGTGCTTAGCAGTTATGACGTCTAGCTTATGGAGCTGAAACCATCTGTAGCACTATAAATACAGAAAGGCCATTCTGGAGCTGGAAAGCTAGCTTCAGTTCTAACACACAGCTTCCTCCTGGTCGCATGCCCCTGCCGCTGGGATAAACAATTGCTCAGGGTGATCCAGTTCTGCAAATATGCACCACCACTGAGGTATACTTGTAAATATAGTTCAAAGCTATGACAGTACTGCAGCACAGCCTAGCAACAGGCCTGGCATAAATAACTTGCCTCATCATTATGCAGGTAAGATATATAATTACAAACGTCACTGAGGCTGAGGAGAGAATCGTGATCTCTGTGAAGGAGGGAGAAGAGATGCCTCTTGCCACACATCAGTGATCAACTTAAGGATGTAGCTGTAAACCTTCAAAAAATAATGCCAGTTGCACTAGCAGAGAAAGTGAGCGTGGCAGACTTCAAGCAGCGAAGTTCTGCTCTCTGCTACCAGTGCATAGACTCTTGTTGCAGGTTATAAAGACACAACGAACTCCAACTTCATCCATTCAGTGCTATCATTGACAGGCAATCTCAGGGTCTTAATTGCCAAGCACTGCTTCTGTCTTATAATTGTTAGTGTGATCAGAATTTCAAATAGTCCCAGAGCAGCAGTTAGTCATAAAATCTATTTCCAGGAGATAGTCAATCTTTCCCCATCCCCCAAAGCCCACGGCCAGGACAGCTGGTTAATAGACTGAAGGAATTCATCTTAACCACTGGGGACCCTATTAGCAGAATGGACTTTGGTGAGGGGAAAGGGAAGAGGAAATGCCAGTAATTTCCTACTTACCATATTGAACTGTTGCTGCAGTTTTTCATTGGCATAGTTGATACAAAACTGTTCAAAGCTGTTGATTTCAAACGTCTCAAATCTAAAATATGCAGATACTCAAAATTACTTGTGCAGTGAAAAGACAGATTAAATGACCCCATAACTTTAAATTCCCTCCCTCCAATCAAATTCATTGTGTTATTCCAGGCATAAACAACCACAACCAAGCAACAAAGCAGATGGGGAAATGGCAAGTTGCAAAGCAAGAGCAGTTCAGAGATGCTCCCTCTTTTGGCAGGGATGACGAACACAGGGAAGGGACTGATGTTCCTGGAGAGCATGTTAGTTATCTTTGTCCCCTCTGGAAGTGCTACTCTGGAGGAACCACGAGGTGACAACTGGCATGTGACTTTCTCCAATGCAATACATAAAGGAACTACCAATGGCAAAAATCTGAAATCCTACTGTAAATGTCAAACTTGAAAGTCAAGACAAAGATCTTGGACAGCATGTCAAAACTAAACACCTACTTCCTTCAGATGGAATAAGCAGCTGCTAAGGGCTTGTTTTTTTTTTTTTTTTTAAATCCACACAGTGCTGCATGATAAAGACACACTTTGCAGTAAGATAATTACATAAGAGGTGATGTATCTCTGACAAACAGACTCACCCATAAATGTCCAACACTCCAATGAAAGAATGCTGTTTTACAGTAGAATGAAGGGCTTTGTTCACATGATCTACAATCCAGTTAAAGAGATTAGCATAGATATGTTTGGCAAGTGCATCTCTGGCGTTGATGGCATGGAGTTTAGAAATTGGCTTGATATAGGTTTCAGTGGCAGTTGCGAGCTTCCTGTGGCAAAGCCAGTGGGCCATCTCCTCATACTCCACACCCATGAGGTCACAGAAGATGGTGAGGGGTTCGTGTTTGGGCTAATAAAAACAAACTTGTTAGGGCTTGAAACTCTATTACCAAAAGCACACATGCAATCATAGAATCAGAAGAACTGCCTGCCTGCAGTGATCTAACAATAAGCAGCAACAGCAGCTTCCTTAGCTCATCTTCCTCCAGAATGCAACAAGTTCCCTACCCACTTATCAAATTCCCATCACTGAAGTAAATTACCAAATCAGTTTCCCCAAAGGCACTTCCCGATACTTTTGTTCGCCAAGAAGCCCCACACAGGGAACCTGCAACCACTGCAAAAATGAATCTCCTAACTTCACGGGGACGGACTTTGCATTTTGAATTCTTATAACTGTCTCACTTCTGAGTGAAGAAACTAGTGAAATGCAGAGGACAGGGCATCACCTGTGTGCTGGGGACAGAATGGACTACAGCTCCTGGGTCGTGCTCTTATCTAATCATATACACCCATGGCGGGGAGTGACGGGTAATGGGGCATCACAGCCCAAGCCAGGAATGAAGAGGAAGAAATGTGAAAGGGCTTTAGCATTCTGATCTCAAAATTTAAAAGAGTATTTCCCTACCAAATTCTGGAGACAAATGTTAAGAGATCAGAGCACAGAAAGAATGTTACCTAACTCTCAAATTGGACTTACAAGGAAAAACTTACAAGGAAAAACAAAAGGAAAACGCCTGACCTTTGGTTTATGGGGTAAAATCAACTAGCAAGGCTTGCACACTGAGATGGGTATATAACATTTTTGCATAAAAATTAATGCAGTGGGTTTACCACTCAGTGACTTAATATACTCCCCCTCATCACTAAGAAGCAAACCGATAGCTAGAAGTCAAGGACAGACAGGTCTTTCCTCCTAAGGAACTCCCCTAACACTACATCCTCATCACATTCACTTCACAGCTGGTGGCTCAACAGCATGCTGACAAGCAGCATCTTGACAAGGACAGATTACAGGGGACTGTTACTACATGCCCAATAACTTCAGGTACATCAGCTTTATCTTCTTATTTCCACATCGTTTTGCCTTCTCTATGGCCTACTGCAGTCCTTACAGCATACAGTTCCCATGGCAGTGCTGTTACCCCTTCAAAATCCAATTAACTAAGCATGTCTTCTTTCGGCTTAGCCATACCACTTTAACTGACTCAGAAGACAATAATAAAGTAACAATAGTAAAAATAATGAACACTGCACATAAGTGTGTCACATTAGGGTTACTCAAGCTGACATTAAACGAACTGATTCATTCACACATCGCAGTGTGGAGACATTTGCTGAGCTCCCTGAAGCACTGCCATTGCATCACTGCACCAGCGCTTCCCAGACAGACCAATCTGCATGGCAACAGAGTTCTGCACAACATGGCTGTTGACAGAGAACAGCACAGCTCAGGTAGCCGATGCCATTGAGCATCACCTCTACATGCTAGATTTTTACCGCATCAGGATAGGACTGCATAGGAACTTCCAGCTTTGTACTAGCTCATTCAGTGGGATTCCTGCACTGGAGATACCCATTACAACCCAAGCTACCTCATCATGTTCTAGGGCTTATCAGCTTCCTACCTGTGATCATCAAATGATGCTTTCTTTGCAGGGAAAACCCTTTTAAGACACACCAAAGAGCTAGACTATTGTTGTGGTTTCACAGCAGCTATCCATTAGATTCCACAGACAGTGTCAGACTAGGCACACCAATTAGCTGTAGTCCTATGAAGGACCTGTTGTCTCAGCTCCAGAAACTTCTACTGCAGATGCTTGAGAAACCAACTGCTAGTCAAGTGAGAATAAACCCTGCAACTGCCGATACTGTTTGAAGAGGGAGAATGATGAAGGCTGTGTAGTACAGCAGTAGATATTCAAGGAAAGAAAGAAGGAGAAACTGCTCACTTGTGAATCCAAGGAAAAGAAGAGTGACAAGAACAGAACAGAAGCCAGATCTTTTTTTGCTTCTCATCTCGAAATAAGGACTTCATTAAAAAGCTTTGGTCCTTACTAATAAAGAGTTTTCTTTTGTATCAGAGTGTACACTCCTCACTGCTGACCTCTACAAAGTTAAAAAGACTGATAAAACCATGACACTCTTAAATCAGTCACATCTGTATATCCTGTCTAGACAACGCAGAGGACTTTGCAAAACATTTGCTTTGCAATTATTTGGGCCAGTTCAGCATTTAACAAAAAACAGCCAATCCTGCAAACCATTTACTGTGGGCAGGGAATGTATTCATGTAGGAATATAAAGATCTAGACACCTGCCCAGGACTTCAAAGCTAGTCTGTCTAGAAGACTTTTCTAGGACAGATCAATTACAGTTCTGAAAAGAAATTAAGGCAGCCACAGCTACAATACAAAGAATACTGTCTAAAGCCTCTGAACTGAGAAGAGTTGGATCCATCTGCAAACGGAACTGTGAAAATGTTAACAAATTAGAAACAAATACATTCCTTATGTTCTCATGTTATTACTTTTTTTCAGGAGAAAAACCTTCTGCAAACAAGCAGAAGACAGAACTGCCAGAGCAGAAACTGTGGCCTTAAGCTCATCTACTACTCACAGGAATGGTACAGCTGTCAGAATCCCGAGATGCGAACTCCACATTGCCCAAGTGAAGGATGCCAGCAAGGATTCGAAAAATTCCCATCTGGTAGGAATCACTAATCCCTGAAAAATGATGAATAAAGTGTTTTGAGTGGAGAGAGAAGAACCACAGTTGAAAAAAAATATTAAGAGGAGAAAAACTGCCACCGGTGTGTGTTTTTTCAGAGAATTTGGTATTTGAACATGTTCCTTGGCTCCATTTCTATTAAAAACATTTTACTATCGCATGCAAAAAAGATCCAGTAAAACCAACTATTTAATTTGCTGTTTCAAAGCGCTTTTTCAGAGACCTCCAACACTGTATGTGCTACTCCAAGGGAATTCAACATTTATTTATGTTCATACATGTTTTACTCATACACTACATATGCGATTCCACTGCAATTTAACTATCATCTAAACGCAATATAAGTATCTCAATACCAAAAGTTATCAAGCTCTTCTGATTTATAAACACAATGAAATATGAAGAAAATATACACAAATAATATAGAAAACATTTGCTAGCATATAAAAATTGGGATATGATTATGTTTTACAAATTACCTAGTAAAGTGCAGGCCTGCCTGGTGTTTACCATTTCCTTAGCATCATCAACACCATCAATCACAGGGCTTCCACCTTGTTTCGTATAGTGAAAGTAATTTGCATTCCCTGTAAGATAAAAAACCAAATCTTTTATACACACTGATACAGAAATTCACGGCACATCTGTAAAGCTGTGTAATGATTAAGTTGCTCTTGGCAGACTCTATAGTTTGAAATACGTCAGTATATTTTTGTCTCCTGGCTCGTAGCACCCACTTGTTCTGGAGAATTTTTTCAAGATTTAACAGTGCAAGTAAGTATTCTTAAGCTACTTGTTTCCTACAATAGGCCCTCAAGCATATTCTCTACCTAACCTTCGTTCATACTTCCACACCTGTGGAATAATCACACTGGAAGCAATTATTCTTCAAACCTGAGCTAACCACCCCAGGGGTTGGTGCAGAGTTGACAGCAGTAGCACTTTGGGGTTATGTGGCAGGTATTATTATGCTATTATTGCATGAGGATATTTAAAAAAAAAAAAAAAAAATCTATTTTGTCCCTGTTTTCTTGTTTCTCTTTTATAGTCTAGTTTAGTCTCATGAGTATCTGTGATCCGTTCTGGCTGAGAAGTCTTGGTTGGAGAACTGATAGCTTCATACTACTTTGTGGATAGCACTGAGCTTCACTGGGAAAGCAGTAGTTCTCTTGGTTATTGTATAAATTTCTACAGCTTTGGTGGCCATGCTTTCAGCTGCAGTAGCAGTCTCCTTTTCAAGAAAGCTGAAAGAGGAGTCTGCTGCATGGCTTCTTTAGTTATAATTACATCAGTTCCTTTCTTTCCTGTGACAGCAGATGTGAATCCTAAATGTGCCAGGATGGTTTAGAAGAGCAGAGAAAAAACTTAAAAACCAGAAGGATATTTCAGAAATCAACACTAACGTACTGTGCAGTTTTCCCACTAAGAAGGTAACTTTTAAAAATATACAAAAAGCACTGAAATTTATATTGAATTTTAAAAATGATGAGGGGATTGCCTGTCATCATAGAGCCTTTCTTCTATAAAGTACCAGTTCCTTCTAAAAGAGAAGTATGTCCTTTATCTACATTTTCATTTGAAAAAAGAAAAATTTCACATATCAGATTTGTGATCACTCGATCAGCAGAGATGGTAAAATAATTGTTGGTAACAGCCCAAGGGAAGGTGTACACATGCAAAACACTCCATAAGCTTTTCAGGTGGTTATACCAGAAATGATAAAATTATCCAGTAGCTGGAGACACAGTAAAAAGGTTTTAAAGGACCAAGAGAAGAGAATTTCACCCTCGCAACTGGAAAACTACTGTGGAATCTGGACTTAGTAAGTCTTAATGACCACAATTGCGGTGTATTAGAGTATGCTGAATAAACAAATCCGTTACTTTTGTTTTAACTAAAAAGAACAAAAACTGAGATCTGCTATTTTAGTTATTTTCAATATATTTTATATGAGGGTTAAAAAGTTTAGAATTTAAAAGCCAGCCTTTCTTGTTTTGGTTCTAAGGCTCAAAAAACTCAGAGATACTGCTTTGTACCAACAATTGCACAACACAATTAATGTGAATTTCATACCTAATCGTAGAGTTTTAAATTCAGGTAACGCTGCAGAGGCACATAGTTGGTAAAAGATGTGGTAATTTCTCTCCTCTTCTGCCTTTAAAAGAAAGGGATTAATTATATTTCACACTTTAACAAGTGCCAGAAACATCCATGAGCAGAAAAAAACTACTAGGTTTAATGCATTCTCTAGCATTACATTAAGAGCATAGAAGTCACAAGGAAAAAGAAAGATAAATCAGCATGTACCATTTCCTTCTTTATTAATTTAATCCATTTTCAACAGCAAGAAGCATGCAGACATTTTCATTTAAAAAAAAAAAATGTATGATTTCACTTTTCAGAATTGTAGATTACTATTAAATATAGAACAGGATTCTATGGGTGAATGAAATGACCATACTTAAAGGCTTTTCATTTTCCAAAAATAACTAATACCATTTGCTTCAGCATTTATAGTAAGCTGGTGAAGGGAATATCTTTCTTGCCAAGGCAGAGCTGGAATTTTAAAATGGAAGACAAACACAGCTCAGAAGGTTATGACTCATGACTAACACCATAATCCTGAACTTGAGGGCTCTAAACTTCATAATTTCAAAAACAAAACCAGAAAAAGATACTCCTTCAGCTAAGTCATGTGCAACAAGTTTCTCTTATTTTTGAAATATACAACAGTACTTCATGTAACTCCCTTACACCATACAAATTGTAGTTATTTGCTTTATACTTTTAGGCAGCCAGTCAAAAGTAAATCAAGTTTTACTAAGCTCTAGACTACAGGGTAAGCAAATACGGAGAGGAAGTATGGAAGACAAAAAGGTTGTGGATCTGATCAAGTATTAAATACCAAAATGAAGAGAGTTAAAGAAAGATTAGATTACATATTCTCTTAAGTCTGATTTGTAATTATTGTGATAGCAGTGGGTTTTAACAAGAGATTTAAAGTGAGCTAAGATGGCAGCTTTACAAACCGCAACAGAGAGCTCTTCTTGAGCATGAATGTTTCTGTTTTGAAGCCCAGTTCTATAACACTATGGTAAGCACAAACTCGTATCTAGCAGTGCACTGAAGGTATTTCTTGTTAAAATACACAGCCTTTTGAATACACATTTTACAACTATGAATAATTCATATACTGAAGGGCTGACTTCATTTTCCTTCTCTCCTCCTTCCCCACCCATGCTTTAGTAAAAATACAACATTACAGCCATCTCTTATGAGAGACACCTAACATCAGCAAGCAACGGCTTTTTGTTTTTAGCACAGTCACACAAATATACAATGAGAAGATTGCATCAGTATTACCTGAAATACCACTCTTGATTTCTCCAAGAGGTAAGTTCTCATATTAGCACCAATGATTCGATATCTTTTATCAAAACCAATTTCAATGTATTTCCCAAAGCGACTGCTGTTGTCATTCCTCGTTGTTTTGGCATTTCCGATAGACTGAAAAAGGGGAATTTTGTAAAGGTTAAACAGCTTTTAGAAATGATCATATTTATTTAATCATCTACATGGCTCACAAATGCATAAAACGTTAATTTGTCCAGTTTTCAAAACAATCAAGAATTTAATAAAGAACAATCTCTGCCTGTTCAGCAAGTCACATCAAAATATGGTTACTTCATTGACATGAGATCTGGAGTTGATCTTCCTAGTAATGATTTCACTTCCACATAGTCTAATTTTCCAGCTAAAAATCATTAATTGCTCTCTGAGTCTTTTAAAAGGAATTAAAGAATCTAACAGAATGCTCACATACAGCCAAGTTCCTTCTAACGGTTTAATAAAACTATATCCATAATTTCACACTGTATATATTCACATACGTACATATAAAGATGCATATACA
Source organism: Anseranas semipalmata (assembly GCA_013399115.1). Classification (NCBI taxonomy): domain Eukaryota; kingdom Metazoa; phylum Chordata; class Aves; order Anseriformes; family Anseranatidae; genus Anseranas; species Anseranas semipalmata. The sequence goes on from VXAA01000855.1 coordinate 151,183, forward strand.
GTACTTGCAACCTGTGTAAATCTACCTATCACAGAGCCATATTCCAGCCAACTGCCCCTATACTCTGTCTGGCTAACAGTTTTATTATTGTTAATATTATTATTCTATAACCAGCTACATTTCCAAACTCCTTCTGCAAACATACTGTTATAAAATATTTACTGTGTGCCTAAATATAATCTAAAAGTTAACATGTACAGACCCATGTCACTTGCCTAAAACTAAACTCCTTCCATAGCAGCTTGGCTATAGATTCAGAGATAGACTTCAACGCTGCCTGGTGTGCCTATCTTATTTAGATTACTTCAAAACAGCTTAATTCACAATAAAAAAATATTTAAGGTATTTTCTCAATAGTATGTGGTCCTGTGGTATCCAGCGTAAATGATGGCCATGGCTGCAAAGCAGTCTTGGTGCACCTGTGACTTAGAGCACCTCATCAGTGTTGGGATTCACACCATTATGGGTACCAGACTGGAAATATCAGAACTTTGAGTCACGCAAATCACAACATGCTGAATTTCAAAGGAAAACAGCTTCTCTTCTAAACGTGATCATATTATAGTCATCATATTGCAATTTACCTTCCAAAAAATCCCAAAGATATCTCTGTATCAAAAAGAAAAGCATTCAGAGTAACTCAGATACAGCACATTGTCTTTATTCATATATCACTTTGTTTATGTTATCAAGTACCTAACTCTGAAGTGCACCGCAACTAAAAAAAATGCAAAGCTGTATCTGTGTCCCAGTTTTCTGGTTCATGTAGCCATCCATAGGAATTCTGTACTGAAATAAATTTTGGGAAAACCAAATGAGAACAAATAGCCATGCTGACTATCGGTATTCCAAATCTGCAAGCAGAAGAGCAGTGAATCAGTAAGCGCTAGCAGGGTACAGCATCGGAAACTGGGATTAGGCTTTCAGAAACCATGTTACAGCAGCAGCACACGCGCCTGACCAAGCAGATGTCCAAGTGGTTATCAGATGAACGGCTGCTATAAAGGTTGTAAGAACAAATTGCATCTTTGCAGTTCTAAGAAATACTGAATTCATTCAAACTGAATGCATTCAAACTGCATTCTTCTGTTTTAAAATTATTGTTACTGTGATATATTTTTTTTTGCATTGTAATGTATGTAACGTTACAATATTTGTAATATTTGTAAATATGTAACATTACAATATTTCCAGAAACCAATTATTACTTTGAAAGGGCCTATTCCAACATCCTATGCCTATATGTATAAATATATATGTATAATAATAATAAAGTCTTTGGTATTATAAAGATTGCTGATCAGGGTACATAGTGAGCTGTACAATTTGCATAGCTACACAGAGTAGCAAAGAATGAGAGGCAGGAAGTTACATATAAAGATATGTTTTAACACTTGACTATTTCTACACTTGCAATAGGCAGACTGTATATAGTTATTAACTGTAAAACTTATTACTCGAATAGTTGCTAGAAATGTAGAATGTATAATGGTCACTTGATATTACAGAGTATTTAGTAGGCAAACACGATGTGAAACTCTGACACTAATGGTGATTGTGACATAGAAATTAAAAAATAAAACTACCTTCTGCTCAACATAGCAAATGCAAAGTTCAGTGTTTCTAAATTACATTACTTTTCTTCTTCCTAATTTGTGCTTCTGCTGATTTTTCAGCTCAGGAATTTAAAACATTAATTTTGCTATCCCAGTCTCTGTGTACAACTTCACATTTCACAACACTCATTCTAAAGCTTATTTAAAGCGCAAGTGTTAGAAGTTAAAAGCGTAACTTTCATCTAATTGTAAGTTTTAAAGTAATTCAAACTTTAGATCTACTCAGGTTCTTGAAATTGTTATTCCTAGAAAATAAAATAAAAGCACCACCACACTTCAACATGGCCAAAGATGGTACGACACTTATGCCAAGGCTGGAGCAGTGAAAGGAGTACTCGGGGATTAGTTCACCCGTGCAGCTCAAGGCAAAGCTCAGCACCCCTGACTTCTTCCCATCACTGGACACGCTGGTTACTCAACAGCAGGGCCTGCTGCCGATCACAATACAGCCCATTTTATCCCACAAAACAGTTTCAAAACACCACACAGCACTACAAACCAGGCATGATTACCTTGTGACAGAACACACACAATTGTGATGGGGCAGCTATAGTCTGAGTATCATGAATGCCTCATGCCAGGAGGAAAAAAAAAAAGAATAAAACGTAGTTCATTTTTTAAAATACCTGAGGAAAAAAAACCAATGACAGCACCTTGCATTTCACATTTCACTGTGTGCACTCCACTTGCTGACGTCTATCCATTAATATATTAATGTGTTAATGCACACACTAACATGTGTGCATGTTCATGTACAGAGCTATTTCTCTTAAGGAATTCCCCCAAGACTGCTTCTCTCTGGTAAATAGTTTCTTATACAGAGATCCTTAACTTCAGCTACAACTTGAATCTACACATGTAGGCAAAGACACAAAAGACAGTTAGAAAATAATTCAGATGAGCTTAAGAAATGTTTTCTGCTTGGCCATGACATCAGAATTACAGCATCTCCTGAGCTTCCTGTAGAACAGAGATCCTGAACAGTATGGAACTGTGCATGTTATCCCGCAGTCTACTGCCAGCACCCATGCTCCCAAGCCAATGGCTCTGGGACTTGACTACAGTTAGCAACACGAGGATTACTGCACAAATGAAGCATTACAATTTGGCAATAATTAGCTCAAACTATGTCTTCTGTCATTTTCCCCTCTGAAACTGTGTGCGTCTCATGTAACTTTGCTTTCTCAATTTATCTTCCCCAATCACATTTTGCTAAAATTTAGTATTTGCTTTATTCAACAACTCTTTTCCCCTCAAAATACAATCTACCTGTCCCCACTGTGTGATGCACATGTGCTACAGGTAAGATCAGAATTTCTAATCCTCACTGGAATTTTGCACACAAAAACAGCCTTCTGCACTTCCACTTGGCCAGCAGTCTGGAAACTACCGGTGTTACACAGCTGAAGAGATTTACAGCAGTATTCACATAAAAAGTACTTTGTTATGTGAAATACTTTAACAATACTGTAACATTACCTCATCTCTTCTCCCAGCCTTTTATAAATACTACACAAAATAATGACTACAGCACTTCCTGGTAAATGGATTAAAAATGAAATTTTAAAACATACTCAGTCTAGTTTTTTTTGATTCCTGTAAAAGTAAGGATTGATCTCTTTACCGAATGCTTATGTTAGTCCCAGAATAATTACTGCAACTGAAGGGTAGTAGTGCAGTAGCTCTCTTACCTCCATTATGGGGTTGGAAGCCAAGACTTTCTCCTCCACATTGGCCTCACTGGCAGATCCACTGACCGTGGCGAAGTACCTCATGGCATACTTGGCAGAGACTGTCTTCCCCGCCCCAGATTCTCCACTTACAATGATTGACTGATTTCGCTCATCTCTGAAACACAAAGACATGCTGATTACCAGCTATTCTCTCAAGGACACTCATGTTTTGTGTCCCCAACTTGGCAACAACCCTTCCACCATAAATGTTAGCAATACAGCAATAATGTAAAAGCATGTGGCAGAAACAAGGCTGTTAGTGATCAAGCTCCCTGAATGGCTAGTTGGACTGCTGGTGACCTGGTTGCTCATTCAGGACTGTGGCTGCCACTACAGTTCAACCAGCCATCAGAGTTGTTCTACAAAACCTGACTACAGTAATCACCTGTTACCACTATAACTACATACTTCTGCAGCTACTTCTATCCAGAGTGTCTGGTAAAGCACCCCACTAAATTATCAGTGCTCATTAGCAAAGATCATTAATGCCATCTTACAGATAGAGAAATCAACAGCAGAGTCAGCAACAGAAACCCTCTGTCCTTCTGATCTAATCACCAGCTTTTCCCAGAATTGTTCTGAATCTGAAAAATTCAAACAGGACTGTTCAGGACGCAATTAGCAGCTCTGGAGCAGAGGATCCCTTTATTGTAAAGTCATTTCTTCTCATTAAAAAATAAATTTAAAAAAATACCTCCATTTGCTACTAAAGCAATTTCCTCTCACCCCAAAGAGGCCTCTATCCATAAACCCTGACTGTATGACTAAAAAACAGACTACAAAATAACAGTGACAGAAATTAGCATTTCTATAACCTGGCTCTTTTTAAAATAAAAAACTTATATGATTTATACCTTATTTTGTATTTGCAAAGTTTAAAAGAATATTTCAAAATACTCCTACAAGCTGGGTGAGTTTAACTCTATCTTACATACTGGAAAATGGAGAAAGAAGGAATAAAATTTTACCCCAAAGATTAAGGGAGCTGGGTGGAGCTAGAACTAAAGAGCGTAGCCAAGCCCCAGACCAGGCTGCACTTACAGCACCACAATTGTGAATAAAAGTTCAGGCATGCTGGTGTGTTCAAACAGCATATATGTAGTCCGCACAGCCTCCAAATGCCTGCTGAGACCATGAGTAAATGCTATTCAGGAGAAGTGAAGAAATGTGCATTAAAAAAAAAAAAAAAAAAAAAAAAAATCTATCTGTGGTTTCTGTAGCCTCAAGGCCCTCCAGGAGGTGTGGGGTTCTACTTCTGACATTTTCAAAAAAAGGTGCTGATGAAATTATGAAGCTAAATTACAGATCACATGGTTACTCTCAAGCTGTTATACATCTTCAAAAGCATCCCCAAGCCTCCAGATAAGAGCACAACTCCAGCATCTACTTCATGCTGCACACGGGTGTGGGCTAAAGGGAGCCCCTGGTTATATCTCTTATCTGTGGGAGAGCCAAGGTGTGATTCACTTAACCAAAGGAAGTCATTGGTTAAAGCAGGTTTTTCACATTTCGGTAAAAGGAAATGGCTGGGTGCTGCTTTAAATTTAATATGAAAGTGTTAAGAAGATCAAAGCAACCTAATTTTGTGTTCTCATCCTCCCTTTAACACATATGATAGGTGCGAATGACTGCAGCATAGTTCACACATTCGCATACATCAAGCTGTCAGTCTCAGTGGGAAAAGTTGTGGGAAAGCGTAACTACTCAGCTTGATACCAGGTTATGGACAGTCCAGGTTAGGTATGCGGAACTGCCAGAGATGCCAGCCCTGGCCATGGGGAAATTAAGACTTCTGCCTGATGAGACATCTCCTTTACAAAGGCCATCAAGCCTGCTGCACACACTTGAGCGAGGCCTGCGGTGGTGGGACAGCTCGCGGTAGAGATGAAGATTTCCATCTGGGAAAGGAAGAAGAAACACTCTTGCTTGTTCCTCATTCCCTGCTCCCAGAGTCCATCTGGGGTAGATACACACCAGCCTGTGGCTCTGCACATCAGGAGCTGGCGTGAAATTACGCTGATGCTTATGTTCAGAAAGAGATGCAGAAGGATGTGAGAGAAGTCCAGCCGAAGGCATGACATTTAGGCTTAAATGGGACAACTGACAATAAGCAATTTTCCTCTCACACAGACAGTCCCTGCAATGAGTCAAAACCAGAGAATAATTTCTTCATAGAACTGGTAGTTTTTCTTCCTCCAGTGCTATTTGACATAGGGGAAAACAAAAAACAAAAAAACAAAACAAAACAAAACAAACAAAAAAAAACAAACAAAAAAAACCCCATACCTTTATAAAATAGGAAACTTCTGGTCTGATTTCAGGAGCTGCCTAACACAGGAGATCAGCAATAACATAACAAGCTTTTCATTTGTAGATCACCAGCTCTGTTTCATGTATTAAATATCGTGAAATACATGAATATTTGTTAAGCTCAAATGTTGTGAAATGGATCCTCTCTGATGATTAAAGTTATTTTTAGCCTAGTTCCTGAAGTACAGAAGGCTTTCATAAAACAAAGTAATGCAACCTCAGTACTACAGACGTTAACAAAACTGTCACCAAAAAAAATCCACTCTGCTGCCAAGACAGGGACATCGAAATAAATGTGTCTTATTCTAATTATCACTTCCCTGAAGGATCAGCTCCAACAGCTGAGGAATCCCACACCGGTTCCATCTACAGCTCCAGCTGCAAGGCATGAAGGTATACATTGTGAAAGCAGTAGGATTTGATATATAAAATTTATTATCACTATTCAAGAAACACTTTCCAAAACCATCAAGTGATTTACGCAAAAATCTTCTGGAGCTATTCTGAAATACGATCCTCATGTTACAAATATTAAGAGGAAACTGGTAAAATCCCATTAGCATTTTAGTGATCCAAGCAAGTCCCCATAATCCTCCCATCCTTCTGTTTACGAAGCCAAACCAATCCATTACTACTCATATAGAGAAACAACAGATTCGTTTTAGAAAACAAATCCACACCTATGCCTCATCTTGCAGCCTTTCCAAAGCTACCAGTACTGAACCGTCAGTCACTGCCCCATCTCTCCTCACCTAACAGCTAACTCCAACGGAGACATGTTACCCAGTCTAGTGCGCATCAAAACCTGCCCAAAATTGCCTCGAGGCCTGTATTATTTCAATCCAGCCAAGCACCGAAATAACAAAACCAAACAATGTGCATGACTTCCTTCCTTGCACAACTGGCATTATGTTTTTTAAAGGAAGTGGAAAAATTAACAGAAACCAAATGGAATTAGCACAAACCAAGACAGAGGTCAGATCAGCTCATCCAGCCCGTATGTGTGAGCATGCGAAGCAGACCCAGTTTTTGCCTGGTGTGTGGGCACTCAGGAACTGCAGGAAACCACTCATCTCTTCAGAGGACTACAGGAGGGACTTCCAAGTTTGCAAAATGAGGTTGAAATAATTTCTCCTTAAGAATACTGTTGCTAATTAGCCTGGAGTTCCCTCTCCCCACATCACGAGATATGAAGATCTACTCTTCTCCATGGCACTCATGCATGTGTTCACAATAGAGGATCCATTGTTATACTCCTGTGTAAGTACATATACACACACTTTTTATAAATGTGCCTAGAGAAGATACGGCTGGCTCTGTGTGAGCTGAAAGGGCTGCTGCCCTCTATTCTGCCATGAATATTTGTATTTGCAAAAGCTACGGCAGCCCTGAGAAACAAAGGCCTCTCGCTGTCTGCAGCCAGAGCCTCTTGCATCGCCCTGCCAGCGCTCCATTCACTCTCAGACCGACCGCTTTTGTCTTCACAAGTACATTAGTCTATTGTTCAGATTTAACACACTGGAGTTGCCACCCTCTGGCACATTATTCTTTCTGCTGTTTGGCAGAGAGAGGGGAAAACACAGCAAAGCGTCCAAGACCACACCCAACGCCTGGAGAAGGTGCAAGGCCAGCGTAACACAGCATCCCAAACACCAACGCAGCAGCGGGAGAGCTGCTGCTGCCACAGCCCCAGAGAAGACTTGGCACACGGACATCCCACCACAGGCAGCACGATACTTAAGCCTTCAGAGAAGGAAGGCGGGCTAGTCCTTCCAGGCAGCCAGGGCAGTTCTGCAGAGAGGTCTTTTACGACATTAAACTTTAAAGAAACAGAATGTCACATAATTTGGAAAGAAAATGTCAGCTAACGTAGAATTAGAATATATTGGACAGTGCATAAAGCGTGGGGAGAACATATTTTGGTTTAGTATAAACAACAGTCAGTCTAAAATATAACCTCTGCTTATGCCAAACAAAATTTTCATAATCAGTCTGGATTAAAATAACAAAAACAAAAAAACAGAAAACACAAATAACATTTGAGTTCTTCCTCAGAGATAGAAATAACAACTTTGGACTTATTTTTAGTTAAATCCTTAGTCCTCAACCTTTGACCTGACATTTTGAGCATGTAACATGTCACCAGTCAGAAAAGATGCACTATAATTAAAATTTTCAGCCAGTAAAACAAGTAAGTAGGGCAATAGTGTTATGTGTGACACCACTTAGCAGTCTGATGCCACAATCTATTATCTGTGCAATAGTTCTTCATCTTCCTGATGCTTCTTCTCAGTGTAAAGCACATAATTAGATGATTTTAAAATGAAGATTACCTCTGAATGGAGGGAACTTTTTAATTATGCTTTTACAAAGAGAAATGAAGAAATGCAAGCTGGGAAATGAGAAGCTGAAGGAGTCCTCTTTCACCCAAAGGTGGATAATGATCACATCCTGTGATACAGAAATACATTACAGTGATATGATACTAAGCCAAACTATCTTGAAAACAGGTGTTATAATCACAGCAGACAGAAACAGATTGACTGTGAACAGTCACGGAAACTGAAGCATTATGTTCAAGTATCGGTCGGGATCACATTCAGCTTTTGCCATTTCTAAACACTGCACAAGAATAAAGGAATGACAAAAGCAAACTAAAACCCAAGGTTTAAGATGATGGCCTGGTCATTTCACAAACAAAATGATAAGCTGAGATTGCTTCCAGTAGCAGCGGACTTGGTTCAGAGATCTTCCATATCCTTCACTTAGGCCTACACTTTAAGAATCATGTAATGATAATAGCTATTTCTTGCTAAATAGAAGAGCAGCGACACACTATGGAATAAATAACTGATAATGAAAATAGTGTTATCTATCACAAAAATAACGTCTAATTTTGAAAGGCAATATTCAGACACTGTATCCAAGCTATACACAACTCCACTCTGTGACAAGTAATGGTCATAGAATGAGCAATAAGTGTCACTAATTTTTCATCATCATAATTCTGGTAAAAGACAGAAACAGATTTGTGCATAGGCTGGTAAATTTTAAAGACAATTTGGCTTTACCTACAAAATTGTGTTGACAGGCAATATGTTTATGAGGAATCTCACTGTCACAGTGCCAAAACAGAATAGATGTAGACTTAACCTAACTCCTGCAAGCTTGATATTACAACCTACATTCCAGTAGGGCTGTTTTTGTGCTTTGAAATACCATTGCAAAATTCAATGCTGAAGACAGCTTCTGCTCAAAGGAGATTCAGTACTGGAAAAAAGAAAGTGCTACAAACTGACTTGAGATATCTTACACGCAGAAAAGGGTTTTGCAGAATACAAATAAAATGACAGTGCACGAGAAACCAGAAAGTGGTTTAGAAAAAAATAATCTCATTTTCAAGACATGAAAAAAAATTTGTTGAGGATGTGCATACATCTTAATGCGATAATTTTAATAGCACTGACTACTATTAACTTTAAATTTTGTATTTCATAGAAATTAAAGGGAGATGCTTTCAGAATGGAAGAAACTCTACTCCCATGAGGTCAGAGCCGCCAACCTCAGTGGAAGCAAGAGTAACACTGTCACTGGGCACCTCTGATGTGTACCAAGTGCTGCAAAAATACTTACTGATCATTGCTAACTGTCATCATGTAAGGCAAGTTTTAACAATTGCAGCTGACCAATGGAAAAACTGAGGCAAATAAGGGAAAACAGCACAAGAAAATAAACACTAAAAGTTATTAATGCTAAAGGCAGAGTTGCCAGTTTTCAAACAATTTTCATTCCTTAAGATGTCTGTACCTTCTGAAGTTGATTCCCTCAAAAAGCAAAACAGCTTACTGCATTATAGCCATTATTTCATAACAAAGTGTCCAAACATCAGGCTAATCAAGACATATGGATTGAAAAACCCCTACAGATATCTTTGTTTACCTTTTTTCGCTATACATACCAAAAGAAAGTCCCTCTTTGAAGCAGGAACACTAAAACAGTTAAAAATCCATCAATACATATTTCAGAGGGGATTAAAGAAGCTCAGAGCTATTCAATTTAATCATCAAAGCACAACATTGTTTTTGTGTTTTATATCTTCCTATGACTGATGCATTGGATATATCACTTGATCTTGTCTTTCAGACTCACGACTCTAAAGCAAATAATGTCAAATAGATGTATATAAGCACACACACCATAAAAACATCAGCCTGGGAAAACAAGCAAAAAGAATACAGAATTATTGACATCAGCCTCAATATTTGTATCAATCCATCCTTACCCAAGCCACCAGCAACTCTGCCTGGCAAAAGTGTATCGTTAACAGCTGATTTTAAAAGATTTTGATGTGGACTTCAAACATGTGCCTGTGATGCACTACTTCAAAGCTGAGCTGTCTTAATGCCATATAACATAGATGAGATTGGCAGAAGAGATCAGAGCGAGACATCCTTTGTTTAAATGGAGAGACCAAGTAACAGAGCTATTTGATGAGAAGAACATTAGTACTTACTTTGCCTTTCATCCCAAATCATCTACATCTGTTAACATCGAGGACACTGCCAAGGTGCTGATGTTTTTACAGAAGCTTCTTGTCAGTGTGGTTTGAGAGGAGAAGAGGACCTGAAGGTGGCCCTCTACTATCCACCGCCATTTTGGGGGGGTGGAGTTGCTATTGGTTTCCTGTTTTCATTTAGAGTAACATGTTTAGGTAATGGCTAAGTGCACCACTGCCATGTCATATGACATTTCCGTTCTTTATTTAAATAAAAAATGCACAAACTGCTGCTCAAAGCCTGATCCTGCAATCTGTAAGCATTCAAATCTCCTACTTCTTAGTGCAAGACCAAGAATATAATAAATAGCTTTTATTTTATCTAACAGTGACAGTCTGGTCCATTTGATCTCACTGTTGCTCCTCTACCGCAATTCTGCAGTAATGGAGTAGACCTGTAAACCTGAAATTGCTTTAGATTTTTCAAAACAGCGAACTCTGATCAAAGAATGTTAACGATGAACCTGACGCAAACTCTCAGGGAAGGAACCTGTGACTCAGGGAACATTTGGGACAGTTTCTGTTCTAAGCATACACACATAATTACCACTAACATCAACGCGAATCATGCCCATCAAAGACAAAAAAGGAACTTGAGTTTGCTTTCTGAGTGACACATCATCCTACAGCTGAATTACAGCAGCAGGAAAACTAACTCAAGAGAATAAGTTAAAAAATAATGGCATTGATCAAAGGTCAGATAGGATTCATTCTGAAAGGCTAGCATGTTTGAAATCTTGCTGTACTTCCAATCTTGCAGCTACTCCAAGAGCCTTAGGATTAAACAGGCATCAACACAAACTTAGTTTAAGCTAAGTGAGACTTTTTACCTTGTTAAGAAGATTTTCAGACTGTGCAAGAATACATGTAGTTATGTGCAGCTGACATGCTTAAGTGTCTCCAGCAAGACAAGCATAATGATGAACCAAGTAGGCACCCTATTTTTTTGCACTCAGTATCTCAACATCCCAGCTGCATATTCGTGACAGCATATGACCATAATAACCTGTAGCATCTGGAGTCAGAACATTCACACATCTTTGTATCTGAGAGCATTACTAAACAAATACATTTGTTAAAGATCAGTTTCCTCCTGTGAGGCAGCTATAACAAAAACAAGAGCACAGAAAATTTTACCAAACACCTTTCTCATTGATAAGATGAAATAAAACAAGTTTATACAATGCACTGAAAATAAAAACAGCATGGAAGTGCTAAATATTGTAACTGCTTTACTGATGTTCCCAAATAACTCGGAAGTATTGATGTTATCGGAATAGAGAAATGCATCTAATACGCCACCCATTTGAAACAGCTTATTCCAGCCTTGGAATAATTATCAACAAAAGATTTAAAACTCCTTTCTTGTGAAATCCATCAGCTTTCATCAGCTATCAATATAAAGTAAGAGTTCTCTGCGGTATTGAATGTTTCGTGACCTTCAAAGAAAACAACTTGATTAACTTATTAAGAATTTTAGGAAGGAACTTCCCAGCTCCATCAGGCTGAAGGGAGCATGGTCTTCAAAGGACTGGGCATTTTCTAACACTGGAAGAAGAACGTATAGTAGATGAACAGCTGAAAAAGAGTAAGGCATTGGGGTGCTACCAGAGAAACAGAAGGACAAATCCATTGCATATGGATAATGACAAGGTTTTGCACACCTCATCTTAAGACTCACTAAACAGGTCTCAATTCAGTAAATTGAATTAAATAGAGCATTTTCTAAAACACCAGTGATTGCAAACTTGAAACCAAAATATACCCACGTTTCCTAGAACACTCTTCTTCAGCATTAAATGTGGCTTTGGAGAGAGATAAGGATTTTATACTCTTATAGTTCACACTACACTGTTGGACATAACCAAAGTGTGTGTGCAGGTGAAGGACACAGTATACACCCATGCATTTCTCTACAGGAAATTCTGGACAGAAACGTGGTAACCTTAGTCACAGTGGCCTTTCAGTACAGAAATGCAAACAATAGCTCAAAACAACCTATTGCATTTCACAGCTCAGTATGCAAATCATGAATGGAAATAGCTTTGTTCTGTGTCCATAATAGAGGGCACAAGGTCTAAAGCAATGTGAAACAGGCCAGTTGTGCATGTGTACATACAACGCCTGTATTTACTACATGCTTTTTTTTTTTTTTTTTGAGTCCCAACATTTAGCAAATTTCCAATTTTTTTTTTCATTGTTTCAATTAAGAGTGATACTACAGCTAGATTTTAATGTAGTGCTACGTATTCAGATTGTATGCAACATCCCAGACAGAGGGGACTCCTCTACATGCACTTTGAGGCCCCTTCCAGCCTGCTCTTCTCCTGCAAGTCCCAAGCACCTGTTCACAGCTACAGCGTCTGCACCTGTGTCTGCATTATGAAAGCCTCTCACCCCTCTGACCTCTGCAGTCACGCAGAGCTCACCAGCCCGTGCTCTCACCAGCACCTGCCCTCTCTCCAGCCTGTGTCGGGTTGGGTGCCAAGACCGCTGCTTGGTCATCCACAGCCCAGTTCTGCATGATGCTTACACCTATTATACCTATTTGCTTTTTCTTTTAGACCAAAACTGCTTTTTACACTTATCCCAAAATATAAGGTAGCTGTAAAACCCTAGCTTTGGAAGGGCTCACACAAGTCAGTGCAATACATTTAGCTTCACTTGTGCATAAGCGCGGTGTCGTGTGGCAGCAAACAAGGACGGTGAGCGGCACTTGCTCACCGTGAAGGCCTTCGAAATGCAGCACAGGGCGCGCAGCGTCTGTCAGGAGCCATCACAGGAACTGGCCACTCTACAGGCCCAGGATCTGCTTTTCAACCAGAAGTAATTTAACTGTTCAATAAATAAGAACTCGCTTGGCAGTTTTCTAATGCTCTGGGATCAACGGAGAGCAGCAGCAGCTTCAGAGCGGTGCCAGGCTGCGGCCGCCTGCCTGCCACCTCTCACAGCGAGCGCAGAGGCAGCGTTTTTGCCCTTCATTAACCTTCCGAACAAGCTATTTTAATCATAAAAATCTTTGCAGCCCTAAATGAGTTCCATTATCCCCTGGTTTCTGGATTTGGCTCTCTGGCCTCCTTTATGGGAAAAGCACCCTGGTTTTGAACCGCTACTTTCCAGTGCTTCCGACACAAAGCAGACGTCTCTCCACTCCCTCCACTCGGCCTGCGGGGCCTACCTCCGGGAGAAGCCTCCCCTGCGCCGGCCAGCACTGATAAACGCCAGCCCAGCGCTCTGCCTTCACCTGCACTCAGGAAACCCTTTTCCCTCACTGGGAAACAGCTTCCTTCTCTCAGCTCTCCCTTCTGCTCGGACACCGCAGGCACAGCTCCCCCTTCCCGCGGAGCCACATCATCCCTGCGTTCCCACTGAGGAAGCCTACAAACTCGCCTGTGTTGGCACATCCCAAAAGGTGTGGCCTGACACAGTAATTGTTTTTTCCACTCTCAAAGGGCTGTTGCGTGGATTAACAAGCCAACTCTTATAAAATGCCCAGAATGTGCAAAATGCTGCATCAGCGCTAAGGATTATTACTGGAGACTAAAGGGCTTTGAACCACTCTGTGGCAATGTGATGGAGGAGGAAAAAAAAGAAAAGTAAAAACAAACAAACAAAACCTTAGTTATTAGTGCTATGCCCAGCAGGAAGCGTCACTTCTTGTGCAGAACCGTAGCTATGTTTCTTGGTCTGTCCCACTTGCACACCCTGCACCCACCAGTTTATTTTGACTATCTGGATCTAACATGCTCCAACCTGAAACATCCTGGTCTTTGCATAAACCACGCTTTACCAATTCAGAGACGCGTTCAGCTGCACCTTGAGTCACGATTCGTACTGACTAATCAGTAAATTCATTCTTTGTAAAAAGTATTCATTTTAATAGGCATGAAATATTAATCCAAACAAACCATCTTCTTTAATCACATTCCGAAATATATTTCTAGTTTAACTGTTTATTAAACATAACAGTGTTTCTCACTGACATCCTGTTCAGCTGCTGGACAAAAGAGGATGTTCTGAGCACAGAAACTGGGGGCTGGAAGCTCAGTGCCAGGAACTGACCCTGGGGTGACAGAGGCATGGCCATAGTATGCCATCTCTGCCTTAGTTTTTCTTCTATACAAGCTGAAAATGATATACTGGCATCAGAGACAGACTAGTGAATGTTTGTAAAGCACCTGGAAAACACGAAGCCTTCTCTAAAAGCAAACAGTATATGTTGCCTGGCACAGAGATCCTTTAAGTCTGCAGGAAATGAAGGCATGCAAAATCTAGCATGCTAATTTTTGTATGTTGAAAACAAATTAGTTTTGGGCAAATGTTAACATGAAACCCATTCAACTGTAGCACTATCAATCACATGCATTTTATTGTCAAGCTGGTGGGATCAAGCCATCAAACACTGGATTAGGATTCCCAACTCTCCATGCCCGTTTCAACAAATAGAAATAATGGTAGCGATCTCCTCTGTAAAGGACTTTGAGGTCTGCTCATGGAAAGTGCCACACAAAGGTGAAATATGACCATTACATATAAGCTGATTCGGCTGCAAACTCAGCTACTACAAAACACCACAAGTTCTGAAATATCTTACAGTCCTGTTCAACAACAGCTTGGTAAAAACATTCTGTGATACTCTCAAAAACAGCACACATACTTTTTAAAACGAACAAATTGCACCACTTGCCATTTCAACTGTATCCAAGAAACACAGCTCCGGACTGTACAAATGCCAAAAGGTGAAAAGATAATGAATTGATAGTAACATCTCTCGACACATACAAATGAAGAAAACTGAGGTCAGCACATGCTGCAAAATCATGACAGATTGCACGCCAGAGGAGCACAAAGATGAGCCAGCACTATGGAAGTGATTTATCTAGGGATTAGTCAGAGGTCACTCCTGCCATAGTTTGCTAAAGCTCATTGCTTAGCTACCAGCAGGACACCTCACATGAACTCTAGCTTCCAGCTATGACCATGCTTAACCCTTCTGTTGCCTAAAAATAATCACTCCTTGATGTTTTATCAGCTTGAGTAATGTATCCGCAGTCTCGTACTCAGTAATATCACAAAATGCCAGACCCAAAATATAAGGGTTACTTCCTTATTCCAAAATCATCCGTTTTCACCAGAAAGGACAATTTCCCTTTTCATTCTAATTTTAACAGCAGAGCCCCAAAAGAACCATCTCTCTTTGAGGTAAGTATTTCCTTTGAAAAGTCGTATGTCACAGTCATACGTCAAAGCAGGCTGCCGTATGCCTGCACAGTGCCTGCCATGGCAGGCTCTCACTTTGTAACTGCACGCAGATCTGTGACGTGTTGTTCATCATCCCCCTCTCAACTTCTAGCAGGGGTGAACAGAGGATCCATTTATGAGACACTGGGAAGCAAAGCAGCAGATGTCCAAACGTGCGTTTTTATATAACAGGACTTCATCTTGGGATGCCTGGGATAACTGGAGACTGTCAGTCGAGGTGCTTTCAAAACACCTACTCAACAGCTCACCGAGCTTCCTTTTTAACAAAAAGTGATATAAACAAAACTTCCTGTAGCTCAGAGCCATCAGACACATGCCACAAATCTGACAAAACAGAGAGGCAGCCTGCTTATTAAAGATAATTTAATGAAAAAGATACAGACTAACGTTGAGCAAATCACTACGCTATGTCCAAACAGAAAAAGCAAAACTTTGGAGACTGACTCTTAAAACAGTATTGCTTTCCATCCTAGCACTCACTGACTTTTATAGGGATCTCACCAGTATGTAATTCTGTTCGCAGATGTTATTCTCAACTTGCACTTTGCTAGACAACTTTACTAATTAATCAGAAGGCAAAGACCAAGTTAATTTATTAAATCAAAAAGCACTAACCTCTGCTCTATCTGTCATCAACCACAATAAGAATGGAACAAAACAGGCCAAAGTATTCATAAAAATATACATTATCTTAATAATGCAATATACCCTTACTACACAGGGGAAGGAATCCTGTGTGAGAGTGATTTAGAACATCTTTCCCTAATAGTGTAAGGAAATGAATAATCAAAAGTCTCATAAATTAATGCAATTAGCAGTTTCAGAGTATAATCATAAACATTTCCTCTTACTGCAAACCATACAGATAAAAATGGAGGCTTCTACCGAATACTGAAAAGAAAATTAAAGGAAACACCAGCTACACCTGCTGATGGTTATGATTCCTAATGATAATTTAATAATTTGGAAATGTTGACTTATAAAAGTGGTGTGCATTGTAGTTCAAAGAGTTCAACACATGCAAGCACCCACATGCTGAGAATGTGGTTTGTATTTCTGAGACAAAAGTGCTTCAATAATAATTTACTTCCTTTTAAATTGGTCATCTTCCTTAAAAGTTGTCCTAAACCTTTTAAGTTTGCTCAAATGAAGCAAGCTACCCATGAAAGATACCTAACATACATCCACACTGTGGCTATCTACAATCTAAAATGAACGAACAGAAACTGGAATACAAGACTCATGGACAAAGGCAAGCCCACTGTCTCATATATATTTATAAATAAAAAGACATATTTGGCCAAGACTTACAGATGAGTGAGAACTACTCACGAGCCCTAAGGCAAGCTCCAAATAACCCCTGATGCCATCCCGCTACGCTGCAGACTAACTGCCCAGAGACTTGGCTCTGGTGGAAAAAGGAAAATAAATAAAAATCCAAAACAAGAGTAGTCCTAAAAAGTTGTGCACATTTTCCTGGGCTGAGCTAACAATAATCAGTTATTTGATGGTCAACTATGGGTAAAAAAGAGCCATGTTGCTTTTAACTAATCTTCCATATTTTTACACTGTATGTGCTGAAGACACAACGTAAATGCTTAGTTTACTATGACTAGCTGTCAAGGGTCATTTTGTTTGGCTAAAGACGACCACAGAAATCATTTAGTTACAACCAAACACAACGAAAGAGTTTCTCAGTCACGGTAAAGGAAGTAATGAAGCTGACAAGAACAAATCCTAAATCATTATATTATAAATAACAAGACTTAAGTAGTAAATATTTATGTGCTGAAGCTTTATGGATAGGATCATCATGACTAATTATTCCAGTGATCATCTAAACATGGAGTTAGGACAGATTAGAAGCAGCAGAAAAATAGATCTCAGCAAGTATATGCATAAATGCAGATTGCTGCCATAAATATAGCTACCATATGAATACCTAATGCAATTATTAAACCATTAATGAAAGTCACATACAATCTGATTTCCGTTTCTAAATGACCAACAGCAGAACTGTCAATCTGCACATTTTTTAACTTCATAATTCAGGAGTAAAAAGTGTGTAGAAAGAGTGTAGAAATTATCACTGATGTTAAAGGGTAGGAAGCAACTAAGGAACTGCAACTAAGCAACTAAGGAAGCAACTAAGGAACGGGAAACAGCATCAGAAAACCTCATACAACTAGCAAACACCCAGTAAGTCCAAACGACAGAAGAAATTCTTAAAAACAACCAAGCAAACAAAAATAGACAGAAAAGAAACATTAGGAAAATAAATAAGCAATGGAATTGTTACTTCAGTGTTGTGGAATAGAGAGAAAAGGAAATAAACATTACGAAAGTAAATAACAGTGTCTACTTCAGCGTAGAAGAATTTTACAAATTTTCATTGTGTGCTCAGATTTAATTTTGCACCTACAAAAGTGCCGTCATTTATTCATAGAAGAATAACAAATTGTTTATAACATTGCAGGCACACAAAGGAATTAATTCACTAATGCTAAAAGATTATTTAAGATCATTTCCATGCTTATATAATTTCTCATCATTTGTTTCAAAAAGACACTTCTACCACATCTTATTTGTTATTATTCAGGACAGCAGAATTGCTGGAGGGCGCATCTAGAGCTGAAGAGTAGGCAATTAACACAAAAAGGAAAAACCACAGTAGAAACTCTCGCCAAAATTTCAGCACTCCGAGTCTTCCTCTGATGTCAGAGAAGGAAACAGAAGATAATGCAGGTGCTGGCAGATAGAAATCTTCACTGTATAGGCTTCGGCTAACAAGTGAACAGAATACAGGCAATGCAGGAATTTGAAATTTCCACACGGGTGAGAGATAAGCCCACACCAGGCAGTGGTTAAAAGCAGCCAGTGGCGAGAGATCACCTTCCAATCTCTTACTTTATTAACCTCTACTGGTTAATATTAAGAAAAATTCTGTGAATTTGGATTATGTCCCTCACTGACATACAATTGCAGGGGTGTACTGTGCCTCAGTTGTAAAATATGTCTAATACATTCTTATTTCATTCAGCTTTTAGAGGGACTTGACTAGTAATACCTGTAGAACAACAGAGATCCAGATGGAAAGAGCCACAATGCACATATGAGTGTCACAACATACCAGTTTTGCCTTTATATTCCCATATCAGATTATGTGTCTTTTTTTCTTAGCAGAGGGAAAGTAAGGGGAGTACCTCTGCCATACAACAATGCAAGTGTATGGTATTTCCGAAACATTGCCTATTTTGCAATTACCCTAAGTCATTAAATGTTGCATTGTACTGTATCATTTTCTTTTGAAATTATCTATTATGTGGGTATCAAGTGAATCACTGTATCCACATACTCAACTGATTTCATAACATATGGAACACGTTATTCATTCCAGCATTCATACGAATTCTTAAATGAGCAGATAGCTAATTGCAGAGATGAAAGTTTTATCATTTTCAAGCCATCTTTGCCTTGCCTCCCCCTTCTGCAGTAGAGCTTGAGGGCCACTGCAATTAATTCAAAGTTCTGTTAATATTTTACTTGATTAATTTGATCATGGGCTGTGCTGTCAACAAGGAAAGCCATACCAATAGCTTGTAGCTAGACAGTGAGGATACTAGTGACCATTTTGCTAACCAAAGACCACATAGCAGCTTAAAAGATCCTTATGTTAGAAACTAAGTATTTCAAAAAGCTTCTGAAATTGGCAGGTTCTTGGGGTGAAGAACAGTTTCTAACAAGCACTTTCCTTGGGTAACAAGTTCATTTTCATGCAATATTTGAGGAAATGAGGACTTCCTGCACAGCTGTTACAGTGTCCTCAGAGACACTGTTTTTGGGCACTCTGTGCAATCAGTCCGTCGCTCCCTCTTAATTCTACTCAATAACAGTCAAAAGCAGATTACATAGCTGGGACTTTACTGACGCGACTAGGAGCCTATAATAGCACATAGGATTCATAAGCTGGGTGATTTTTTTTTTCCTGTTGTCAGCATCAGTTAAGAATCTGGCACTTTTCTCTTTAAAAATCCACCAATGATTAAAAAGTATCTCCACAGTTTGCTAATCAAATTAAAACAACATAATCTTATAAAGCACAGGGCTAATTTTAGACCTAAATTCTGAAGAGATCTGTGGTTATTCCTATTACCTGTCAGCAGCCAGGATTTCCAGGGCATTCATAATGTTTTACTGTTCACTAACTTGGGCAACTTAACCTCTTATGAAATGTACTAAAACACTGGATAAAAAATAGATCTTGCAAACTACTTCATGAGCCATAAATTAAAGAGAAGCCTGCTGGCCAGAAATGCTAAATGTTATTCCTTTTATAAAAACAATGAATTCGAAACTCAAGTGATCTACAAACCTGGCCATCTGTTTATATGCCTCTTCTGCCACCGCAAAGATATGCGGATCCATATCCCCCATATTTTGGCCACTGTACGCATTGATGATATCTTCGCCATAGATAGGCAGTTGTTCATAAGGATTTATGGCCACTAAGACAATACCTACAAAGGAAATGAAACAAAGCGAGTTATTAATAGTTATCTCAAAATAAAATAAAATAAAAATGGCTTTAACACCAACTATTGTTCTAACCCTTCTAAAAATATTAACTAGACAAGAATAAGGACTTGACATTATTGACTTCAATAGAAATTTAGTCTGACCTCAGCTTTGCATACAAAAAATAGAGTAAGTTGACTTCTACCCTACTTCAGGGAACACATCAGGAACAGCTTTTTACTTCATTTCTTTGCCTGCTTGTTCTAAAGCTAGCATGCATGAAACAACATAACCGGATTCAGAGTGCGTCCACTCTGAATACAGTCTGCTCAGTGCAGTAAATTGATCAATGAGCATTGTATTTCCCTGAGTTTTGCTGTAAAAGTACCTGGATTTGTGAATTATAACTACTACATGGCCTTGATGACCAGCAATTTCATTATGTAAAGTGTATTAACCCTTGAGGAGTTATGCTGTGCCCAGGACTAACACCTGCAGTTTTTGTTGCAAGCAACAAAGTAGAGTCATGGTGTAATTTGGATGCCAGGAGGTCTCTACCAGCTGGCAGAACAACCTCCTGCCCGAAGGAGGGCTATACAGTGACCCTTCTGAAAGGGATCAAAAAAATACACGCAGCCATATTACATAGGGCTGATACACAAAGGCACACAGTCCAGTCAGTAAATTAAGTAATTACACCTCTAGAAGGCACCACGAAGTCCTCATGTTATATGTCTGTGTAACTACTTACACCTACCATTTTCTAGTTTTCCATCAAAATTAAGCATTTACCTGCCTTTTTTATACCACTCATTATAACAGCACCTCTAAACTTGTGCCATTCTTTTGCTCTCCCCACACAGACTACCTCCAATTCCCTTCTCTTTCACAGGAAAACTCAGTCTTACTCCATACATCTTTCCTACCGACAGAGTGCTTTTGGTCCAATTTTCCTTTCCACAGGAAATGAGGATTTCTCTGCCCACAGGGAAGGTCTGAACGAAGACCACCGATACCTTTCCCTTCTGCAGCATTTACAATGGGTAGGGAACACTTATTTGCTCCCTGCAGAAGTGAAAACACTGATCACTGCCACATGAGACCCAGCCGTTTCAGGCAAAATGTGCTCTCTTGACAGGGCAATTCCTCCTCACCTTGACAAGGTGATAAGGGGAAAAAAAAAAACCACTCTAATTTTAACTGTGGCCATTTTAAAAATAGAATCTCTTCTTACATTCGTATTTCAAGGTGCATGTGGGTGCATAATGTCTGTAGCAAGCATGCTATAGACACTCCTTGGACAACCCATCCCTGAAGTATCCGCACTGAAAGCGCTTCCATGGCATTCAACACATTTCTAAATTTACTCAGAAATTCACATACACACACGTGCGCACTTCCTTAGGGCAGATCCCAGCCCTCTGCTCTATGCAGATCAGTCCTGTGATTTCTATCTAAGAAATTTTCCATGCAAAAGCTGGGAGAAGGGAAGTGAAAGCACCTATGACACGTCTCTTCTGCTGTGCATATCATCGCATTTTTAAATCCTGTCATGTATTTATAAACCAAGCACAAACCATAGCAAAAACATTAAACAATGACAGAATAATTTTCAAGAAGAGATCCGTGAGACCTTGATCTATTTCCTCAAATATATGGCAAGCTGCATGTTGAGGCACACCCATCTAACCAGAGTCAGTGTTTTTCCATCAGCTGTGACTTCACCCAAATGACTCAGGAGCTCCAGTTAAAGCTAAAAGTCCTGTAAAGATGTACGCCAAGCTGTAACGCTGTAATGACGAGCCAAAAACTAAAAGGGGGTGCAGGAAATAAGGAGCTCAGAACTAGCAGACTTGAGGAACATTTTCAGTGTCAGTTTGGAACATCTGCACTCTGAAAAAGTAATTAGGAAGTTGTTTCCTTAAAGGACATTGCGGTGCCCATCGGACAGCCTGAAAATCAGCAGCCAGGGACTTCCACGTTGGCCAGCACTGGCCAGACAGGGCCGGGCGGGCCAGCGGCTCCCCACACCTGCCCGCCTTGCCCTGGTGCGGAGCTGCTCCTGCGCTGCCGCAGGCTGTGCCCCGCAGGAAAGGAGCCGGCAGCCAGCCCGGGGAGCAACCAAACCGGCCATCCCAGCCCGCTCTCCGCAGGCTGATGCTAATGTCCTTGATTTGCTTGCAGCACAAAGATGGCATCGCAGATGTGGAGGATCGGGAAGGGTTGCAAACCAAAGATAGGTGGGAGCTCGGTCTAGGACGTCGGAGGGGCTACAAAGGACGGCTGTAGAAGCAAATGCTCCCACACAAACTGGAACGCAGCTGTCACACCAGGAGTCCCGCAGCGGGGACAAAGCCGGGTCCCCACCAAGCCTCAGCGCGGTGCAGGCGGCTCAAGGGCTCCTGGACAGCGGCACTCGGAGGCTTCCACTGCCCTGCGGAGCGCAGGCGAGGCAGAGGTGGGGACGGGGACACCCAGCAGGACAGCAGCAGCCCGGCACGGTCTCCCAGGCGCTGCAGAGGACAAGGGAGCATGGCCGGACGCAGCTGGGGCAGGGGACAGGTGGTGTCCCAGGGCCCTGGCGATGCCGCCGGCAGGGATGCCGGGAAATTCTCTGGAATGGAGAACACTGGGAAGCAGCCCTGGACCCTGGGGGTTGTCAATACGCAGGAGTGCTTACTCCCCTTCTTCTCGTCAGTACCCTTCAGCGGCACTGCCGAGCACACATCCTCAGGATTTCACAGGCCTGTTTCAGCACTGAGCACGAGCCACGTTACAGTTCCTGAATTCATCAGTAACGTGCTACTGCTAGGCACAGTGACGAGGACTGAGACCATTTTACCTGCTCTGAGCCCAAGCCAATGGGCCAATGCTTTGCAGAATTAGGATTAAGGGTTGCGCTCTGACGCTGAAGACCCAGACGAGCTTTTCTGCAGCAGCTCTCCCGCGGGAGCTGGGCACGTGTGCCTCGCGCAGCTCATTAGCTGGGTCTCTGCTAATTCTCTGGCACTTGTTCTGACACTTATACCACCCAGCTGAGGTTTCTCAGCGCTTCTGCGCAGTGCAGCTGGTTACCACAGCACGCACAGTGTGGTGGCAATTAGAGAGAGTCCCTGTGGGCACAGCCATGGGGCAACCGACGTGCTTTAACCACCCCAGCCTGCCCCATGCCAACAGCCCGGCCGCGAGCCGTGATGCACAGGCTCCTAAAGCCTCTTGGGCTTGCTAGTCTAATCAAAGAGACATTTAAAAAGCTGTGCAAGACTTCAGACAATTCCCTCCTGCTTTTGGCTCTGTTGGCACAAACAAACGCTTGAATTCCAAACCGGCAGCCCCATGACAAGCCTCCAGCGTATTAAATCACTTAATTTCAGTAGTGGCTTGTAAAAATCAACAAGCAACCGCCATCTGGAAATACCCAAAACAAGTGAGGCAGAAATTATATGCTTTCTATGGAACTTTTAAATCAGTCTATCTCACAGGACTATAATCCAGAATAATTTATATTTAAGTTCTTTTTATCTCCACTAAATCACATTGCTGTTTTTATAACAAATATCATGGCCCTTCGCACACTGTGTGTGTTTTCATTCCTACAGTTACATTAAATTGAACTCTCTGGCTACTCTTCTTGCCATTCTTCTTATATATACCCCAAATAAGTGTAGCCAATTCTTTCATTTTGAATGTATTCACCCATCTATGGATAAACTGGGTATTAATGCAAATAATTTATTAATTTTTTAATTTAAAGTTTGTTGTCCTTTATATCAGGCAGTATTTTATACATCTGAACTATTCAGCAGCATTCACTGAGTTTTAATCACAGCCATAGCAGTTTTTTCATATAAGCATTCAAATTTTCCTTTGTAACCTTTCAACTTCCTTCATTAACTCTTCATTTCACATTCTCAACAGTAAAACAAAACCATAAATCACCTCTGGATTTCTGGTAACAGGCTGCTCTGAAATCAAGAAATCAGGAGTTCTTCTGTTTAAAAGTCTGGGTTACTTCAAAGTAAAATTTTAAAGAACTTAATATCCACTTGACATGTTACACTAAGGAAAGAGTAGTTGAATTAATTTCTAGGGCTGTGGAAATCCATCCATCCCAGATCTAGTTCTGTTGGTTGAGAATAATGTTAACATAATTCTCTTGGTAGATTAAAGCATTTTTTAATCTCCTTCAGGCTAAATCAAGTGGGTTAGCTCAAACCATCTTCACCGAGTATTTAAACTAACCTGGCTAACGTCTGAATCAGATTAAGGAGGCACATGCAATTCCTTCTGCAGGCAGAGCTCTAAGGCAATAATCTTTTGCAGAGGGGAAGTAGCATATACTTAGGACAGAAACTGATAGTGGTTTGAAAGGTGAGTGTCCATGGCCAAAGAACCAGCTTTTTAAGTCTAATTCACCAACTTTATTTTACTTAGCTTATAACATAACGTACATATGCCTACCACGCAAGATAACAAATGGACAGCACACCCTTCAGTTCACCAGTTAAAGCTCATTCACCTGCACCGTGGCCACCTGAAACTGCCACAGCACTCAGTCCACATGTTTCTAACTCACCCAGCATGCACTTCCCAGAAGTATCGCTTTGTGTCGGGAAGCAAAAAGGCTGATCAAGCTCAGCAATCCCAAATCACTCAATTCCACAAGCTGCTAAAGGCCTTCCCACAACTAAAATAGCACTAGGAAAAACATGAAAACAACATGTTTTCCCAAACAGCAAAGCAAAACCAGCAGACAACACACTACTTTTGAAAGCCTTTTAAATGGTGTTAAACATAATCCATGTTTACAAGCAAACATAACACGAGCTGGACAGGCTGTCTCACGGTATGGGTATGGCTGTAGTTCCAGGCACGGAACCACTAAACTCATAAACTGGAAACTATTTACAAGCTTAGGCCATAAGACTCCGGTTACACAAAAGCCCTTTCACTGAACGCTCCCCCATCAGGATATTTACATGGGCACACTAGGGACAGAAACACAGGCTATGCCCAAGCTGGGGGACCAGGGAAGGCTTCCCAGCTCAGGGATTAAAACATGCACCCTTCGCAGGGGCTGCCCAGAGGAGCTGTGGTGCCTCTCTCCACCACTGGAGACACTCAAATGCTCAGATACTTTGACTGGTCAAAGCCCTGAGCAACCCGATCTCATCAGACCTGTTTTAAGTAGGGAGCTTCTCTGAAGACTTCCAGAGGTCGCTTCCAACCTTATTCATTCTGTGCCCCTGGTCATGCTCTGACTGCGAGACGGGACGGGACGAGCTGTGGGTATGAATCACCTCCCACGCCCAGGGGAATGAAGGCTGGCTGCAAGCAGAGGGAGGCACAAAGTCTGATTCAGGACCCCACAGTCTGGACACTGCTGAGAGCAGGACTGGGAGCAGATGCACTCTGCTGAGCACCCCCAGAGCAGGAATGGCCAGCGGGACATCAATGTCTGCACTCTGCTCGTCACCACGTGTTTACCATGCTGATTGCCTTAGTTCTCCGTACCCATCACCACTGTGGAGCTGTAACAGCGACCAGAACAGGGAAAACCTGACACCTGGCATGTTCCACCTGCAGACCAGGACAGGACAAGGCCTTCAGCTGCAAAATACAAATTTCTACTTCAGGTACCCGCGGCCAGGATTTGCTGATATCTGCCGAGGGCCGTCTTGCAACATGGCTTCCACAGCCTACTCTACAGTCTGCAAAGCGGCACAAAGTACAATGAGATTATAAATAGCAAGTCTAATGTATGATGCCATCAAGAAGGCTCAATATCCTCTGGCGTGTGATAGCAAGAACTGGGACTGTCCTACAAAGGTCTGGTTAGAAACAAAGTTAAATTTTGTATTTAAAAAGAAATCATGAGGTATGTTTTCTGCTGGCATAAACTGGGCTATGATGAATATGTACATGGTAATTTGACTACATGTACTGGAAGAATGCGTCTTTGTTTCAGTCAGACAATTACAAGAAGGAAATTTTCCGTATCTGGTTTCCAGCAATCACATCATCATATTGTTTTGTTTTACTCAGCTTAAAATGTAAAGAAAAAATAATAAATAATAAAAAAAAAAACTAATGACTAAGGAACAGTTTAGTTCCTTATGCACTAGCACAATGTCCAAAATACAGATAAATTAAAGAAATATTTGAAAAAGTAACAGATTATTTATATTGAAAGGCCATATTAAAAGTTAAAAATGTTTTGACTAAACACTAAGATTTAAAAGAAACACATGCACATAGAAATGAGCCCAGAAGCATGAAAGCTAAATCTTAAGCCTAAACTACCTCAAAATGTGTCCTTGAAACAGACAACTCAGATGCAATTTTGTACCGATGATGAAGTGATCATTGAAGTAACTTCCCCCCACTTTGGCTAGCTGGAAATATCACAGGCAATTACACCTTTAGGTAACTTCTACTGTGAGTTAAGTGGTATTTTTAAAACCAACATTGTTCATGATTCTGAATGGACGAGCATTGGCTCATGCACTGTTACAAATTCACTCCCATAGTTCCACTGATTGGAAAACATGAAAAGGGAAATAAGCTGGTATCTTCTGTACAGAGATACAGGAGCTCAATACAGACGGAGGCAATCAAAGGCAGGAAGCAATAAATCCATCAAACAGCAAGACTAACCTCCTCCATCTGCAGCGTGTGAAGCTCTCCTCCAGCCAATGCCTACCTAAGCATGCCTAAGGGGAACAACGATTAGCAAGTAATCCCATGGGCAAGCTAAGATTGCTGAATACACGTTTTTTAAACAGAGTCCATTGGGAAGCTAGAGGGGCATAAAGTGAAGTCAATTTTCTCCGAGCCTTAATACATCCACGCTTACTTGATGCACTTAGTGACCACAAACACAGGGACTTTCACAAGAATAGCCCAACATGCCCTACCATTAAGTTAAAAGCACACATATCAATAATCAACTTTTCCTGTATACTGCATTCTCTGCAAAGATTATGGTATAAAAAGACAGTACTTGCCACAATAGGTATAAATGAGTTTAGAGTCTATAAATCGAACTTTGAGGTTGTGTAAAACAGCAGGTTCATGGAGATAACTGAGCGCCGTGAGGTCATTTTCACCAACGAGTATGTCAGGGTTTCGCAAGGGCGGGAGTTCCTTGGTCTTCGGATCAAGGCAATATTCTAGGTCCTGAAAATCAAATGGAAGCACATGCTGAAAGAACTGGTGTTTAGGTTTCCTCATTCAGTCCCTCCAGCCATTTTTCCCAGCAAAACATTCACAAGTTATAAAAACCACAATACAAGATTTAAATTATCTGGTGATTTGAGTTAGCAGTCTGTTCTCCAAAAATGTCATTAAAAATTTCCCAGAAGAATTTTCCTTACACAACAGGCAACAATAAAGGTATATCCTGTTCTTAAACTATTGCTTAAACAAATCCCTTGCTTTTGCTGCCATATCTTTCTATTAAATAAACTGAAATGTGTTATATCATAAATCTAATTAGTTTTTCATATTATTTTCCTCTTGAGCGGGACAGAGGAAATAAATTTCCATCAGTCTGTAACCATCTTCATAGGCAGTAATATGACACAAGGATGTTGACAGAGCACTATGAAAAACACAACCTGAAAAAAAGTGCTACTTACAATTTATGCAGATATTAATTTATCTCTAACGTAGATATTTTAATTGCATCTGTCTCTAGAGGCAACAATACTTTATTTATCTGACGCTTTCTTGTCCCAACATAACGTGCCTTAACTAGCAAACACCCTCTTTCTACTACATGCAATGTGAAGCGTGCAGCACCAGGCATGGCCTGGATATGGGGATGGGGCAAAATTAATCTTGTCAGATTAAAAAGGTGCTCAGTTTGCCATATGAGATGCGAGACAGTCAAAGAATGAAATTAATTCAAGTAAAATATTTTATTTATAAGCTATTCTATACATATAATCCGTTCATTTTACTTAATTGCTATGTAGACTTCTACATGAAAGTAGGATCTAAGCTGCTCACTGGTAAGAAGAAAAGAAATTAAAAATAAATGCTTGACCTACTACAGTAGATCTTTATTTTCTATGAGAAGACCTGAGGGATCACTTTCATTATATATTAATATTAAATAACCATTTAAATGGCATAAGAAAAAATAAACAGGCATTCACTGCAAGGATGTGATCTTTTCATAGAGATGTCATCATTTCTGTACTCGGTATACAGCATCATTTTGGTAACACTCTTAGTCCTTGCCCCATTCTGTCATTGTTAACCTGCTCATGACTATGTTCAACTTAAAAGTCACAGTGTTTTCTCTGCAACACTTCACCTTGCAGCCCATTGGAATATCAAACCAGGGTTACAGCTTTAACAGCATAAGTAGAAAACAAGGATGTAACTGAATATAACATGCAGCCCGATAAAACCAACATTTTTATCTTATTTATTTTTAAAAATCAGGTGAAATGGAATTCTGTAAATAAACATAAGCTGTCACACAAAAAGTACTACTCAAAGTCTGTGGACAAGAATAACTGCACATATATAAATATGGACATAGTTTAACAATATAGCTTCCTGTGTTAGATACATCAGTCTTCTGTCAAGAGCAAGAACAATCAGCTTATGATTTAACATGCAGACTGACCTTGCCCTCTTCAAGTCGAAGCTGAAGAACTTTATCTCCAGGTTTATAATCTTTTAGAAGTTCTGCTGACTTCCAGACTTCCTCTGGATCAGGGATCCAAACCCTGGCATACTGCAATATAAAAAAAACAGCGAAAGACCAGTGACTTCTTACTGCAATATAGTTAAATCATCAATATATATGTACACCAAAACTTTTTTTTTCCTTTTTTAAATACATATGTTTAGCAGCCAAACCTTTAAGCACGAGATGAGTTAATTAGCGCATCTGAGGCAAATAAATTGTTCTATTGACACAAGGCTACACAAGCTTAATTTTATTGCCTACGCAGAAAGAAAAAGGCATTTCGCAGGCAAAACAACGTTCCAAGATATACATTCAATGCTGAAAATCTACAAAACAAACTATCTGTGTTTTCAGAGAGGTCAAAAACCTGGCTACCAAAAATATTACTTAGGAGTAACTCCTCTGAGCTGATACTAAATGTATTTGCAACGTAACATCATGCAGCACTATTTGTTATTATAAGAACATTTTGCCACATCTGTGTTAATTCATGCAAAGCTACCTGATATCGAGTAGTAAGAACTCTTCCCTTTGTAGTTGCAAACACGGCAAGTTTAAAACGGATTGTCTCCAGAATGTCAAAAGAAAAAAAACTGAAAAGATTTTGTTGAAAAGGCCCCCAAATAACAGAGAAGAAAAATCTAATTCCAGTTAACGACCATTTTCACCCAAGCCAAAGGAAAGGGCCTGATCTCTGTCAGGCTCTTAGGCACGTGTGCCAAACTTGTGTGATTGCCTGGCTGTTTTCTCCCATGTTAAGTCATGGAAATGTCACAAGGAAGAATAGTGGCTCATGTGGATGGCTTCCGTTTGGTGTGAACTGAAATGAACAATCCCTAATGCCAGTTTTTAGGAAACATCCTTGAATGCACAAAAAGAAACCCACACTCAAAACTAAAAAAAAAAAAAAGAACATTTTCCTATTTCTTTATTTTTAAAACATCCAAAAGAAAACAAACAAAATAAACAAAATATTTGCACTTCAAATGAAGTATTCCCTGGGCCACCAACCCACAAGAGTGTGGTTATCTCCATGTCACGTACAACCACACAGAGGCTGCCGATTCCACTCCCATAACTGCTCACACAAAGCAACTAAGAACATTTCTCAACTAAGAACATTTCTCTTCCTTGAATCCACAGAAACACCAGAGAAGGTAAACCCCCCAATTCTGACATCAGCTATTGCAGTACTTCCCAGCTCACTTTTGACAACGTATTAAGAACCTCCCATAGACTGATAAATAAGGGCCTGAAAACAGTTAAAATGGTTCTGAGTAGTAAATATTTGTCAACAGCATGAAAAGGTTATTTAACATTTTAAAACAAAAGCAGTCCCACGGTAAGTGTGAACTAAGGCAAAGGAAACCAGAGTCCTAACATCTCCATACAATTCAGCTGCATTATGGCAGATGCACAATTAAACTTTATTCATAAATGTAAACCAGAACAAACATACAACTTGTTTTCAAAAACTGAAAGATCATTCATATTTTTAAATGATTGAAGTCAGTTATAATGGTTATCTCATGCTCAAGAACCAATTAAAAGTGTATGGAAACTATATCATTACTTCTACAGTTGCACATATATGCAAATACATACACATGAAAAGAGTTCTTGAGTAACACCAGGAAAAGGCTATGACATTTTTAATATAGGAAAGCTTCTGAACTGATGCTCTTGCAATGCTTGGAGAGTACTGAGATCTCCCCACACCCACTACCTTTGCAATCAAAAAGGCTGCTTGGCTTTATAGGAGCAGTCCTGTTGCAAAACACTCTCGAGCATTAATCCAAATACAGAGGGCAGCGAACCAGCGTCAGGGCAATAGCAGCTGATGCTTCCCTTCTCCGGCTGGGAAGCCAGAACTGCAGAGGGAACGTGCCCCTGCTGAGAGCCCCGGCTGGGGAGGGAGCTCCTGCTGCACAGCCGTGAGCCAGCGGCACCAGGCCCTGACCCAGAAGGTTTTCCAGAGTATGCACGGACAAGGGAGTCAGCAGGGACGCTGGAGCTGCGGTCCTTGAGCCTCGGTCAGCCTCGGCTGTTAGCTGGCAGCCTCGACTCGCGTACGAGTTGGAACATCAGATGGGACTTCTCCGTCTGCTTAATCTCCAGGCAGAGAGAACAGAACCCCTACGCCAGATGAGCAAAACCAAGTCGATATTACAGCTCTTCTGATAGAAGCTTGCAGTTTTACTTTTCCCTCGTGTGTCCAGACAAGTCGGTCACCTCATTTTTGCGGAGTTCTGAAGGAGAGCAGGCACGGAGATCTTGTCCAGATTATGCCAGTGCAAAATAAAAAGAATTCATATTGCATGACTAGGCAATATGCAAACAATAAAAGCTGAGTATTCTTGAGGCCTTGATCGGACCTGTCACCAGCCTCACCATCACTGGCCACGGGATCTGCTGGCAAGAGGCAAGGACGCAGCGAAAGGCGCAGGGGGTCCTTCTGGTGGCTCCCTGCGCTCGCCCTGCGGCGACGGTGCAGCCGTGGCTCCTAGGCCAGCTGGAACGACGCGCACGGGTAGCTGGGTGCGTAGAGCACGCTGCAGCTGTTCTGTGTGTGGCGATACCAGTGCTGGCCTTCATGCACGGAGTTAAGGTGACTCTTTCAGCCAACATCCAAAGGCTCAGCTAGGCCTCGTGCGGCTTTTCACTTTCCAGTAAAATCAAGGAGAAGGTGACGCTCTTTCTGATGCATCCAGAAGCGAGTGGAGAGGCAACTTAATGATAAAATGAAGCTGAGAGTACCTCTTGAGCTTACCAGACATCAATATGAACCTCTTGGGCTGTTGTAGTTTCATTTTTGCCACTAATTCTGCCTGTTGGCTCAGTCAGCAAATCCCTGACCAATGTCCCTAACCAACAAAACAGGGATAAGAACAACAACGGTGACAGATACAAAAAGCAGCAGGCTTTAGGTTATTATATTGCTTACCAGAACATCGAAGAAAATAACAAACAGGCCACTACAAAAGAGGAAAAAAAAGCCCTCTCCCTAAAAACGTTGATTTTGAACCTCAGCAGTGCGTTATTTACTTCACTTACTGGTAAGCGGCATTTGCTAACACATCACTGAAATTAGTATCCATGAAATTATTTCAAAATAACTGCAATGTATTTGTCAAAGCGCGGTATTTGATGGCAGAGAAAACTGTGCACTGGTCGTCCTGCTTATTACACAACTTACTTTTGTGTAACATCTTCGGCCTCAAAGAATGCTGAAGCTTTTCGTCTCTTACTAGCCCGTATTTCTGACTACTGAAAATGACGAGCTTCTTGCTTCCACCAGGGATTTCTGAACGACCGCACTTCTCGCTGCGGGAAGCACCGAAGCACACAGGCCGCGGGCAGCCGACCGCAGAGCGGGACACGGCAGCGCCCAGGAGAGGGGCGAGCGCCCGCCAGCCCAGCGGGCCACCATTACGCGTGCCGGGCCACCAGCACCCGCGTTAACGTTCCTAACTCTTGCAAGAACACTACGGCATTTTTAATTGTCCAGCTTTAGCATCTCATCTCAAACGTCCAAAACTCCAGCTGAGCGCCAGCAGCTGAGCCCGATGCCAGCTCCTGGACAATGCATTTCTTCTCCCAAACTCAAGCGCACTCGTTCCTTGCCGAGGGGAGCTGTGCTGTCACTTTTGCTCTGGCATTTGTTGCAAGTGATACTGGAGGGCCAAGACGGATTTAAATCTTCCCCTTATCCTTAGGTACATCCTAAGTCTAGCGTGTGGGAATGCTACCATCGAGGCTACAGAAATCATACAAACAGCAATGATTATGAGAATCTTTCAAAAGAAAACCAAACCCACAATAAAGGAAAATATAAAGTTATCAGAAACTAAAGGTATCAGAAAACTAAGGTGCCTGGAATTATTTCAAGCTTCACATGGTAATTTGCTTCCCATGCCCAGGATGTTTCTCAAGAACAGTGCATATGAGTAATTTACTAGAGCCTAAATGAAGGCTTTCATCCTAAACGTACTGCCGCCGTTAAAGCACTGCTGCTGCCTTGGTCTATAACGCTCTCAAACTCCTGACAAGCTTATGCCATATATGTAACCCAATTCTCTCTACTGAGCGAAAGGAGAAAAATACTGAAATAAAGAATTAAAAATTTACTTTCATTGTTCCCACTACAAAACGCCTTCTCTCCTTTCCACTTGTTTTTTAAACAAAGGATTCCCTGTAAAACTTACTAAATGCATGTACATCCAAACGCACCTATTTGCAGAACTCTTATTTCTTTGAAATTGAAAAATCAAAAGCCTGCCAGAAATCGGGGAAGTTTTGCAGTTTAACACAAACATGCTACCATATCAGACACAGCTGAAGACAAAATGTGTATGTATCACACTTTGCCCAGTTTTTATGATTTTTTTTTTCCCCTCAGCTAAAGCACCAGTTCCCCATCTTCAATATTTCTGATGGGATATTGCTTCCCTCTCATCACAGGAATCAACAGAAAGCAAAGGAAAGGTAATACAAAAGAGGAAAGCTTTCAAATACTGTCTAGCCAAAAGGGCTAGCAGGCTGTTTTCCTCTGGGCTGAAGTTAAAAAGCCCGCAGCCTTGTAAGACACAAATGTTGTTAACTACAGGCAAATGTCACATGGCAGTTTCTAATTACGTGATCTATGCCAGAATGAAACAGGCACCTTTAATTTATTCAGCTGAAACTGTACATTTTCTGCTGTCTACAGAAGGGGAAGAGAAAGCAGAAAACAGATCACCATAGAAACTGGGTTACTAGAGACAGCTGAATCTTCCACATGACATAACCTCACGGATATTAAAGTCATCCTAAGAGCAGTAAGCTGTAGCTTTTCATCTGTAGCATCACTGCCTAGCCTTAAATCCCTGCCAAAGAAAACACCTGGTATAAAGAACAGGTGGGAGGAAAGAGAAAGATGTTCCTAATTATAAGCACTGAATCATTTCAAAACATTCTCACCTCACTAATTTAGCAGAATGATTTGCAAAATCAGATTTTCATTCTATCTTTTATATAATCAGTTGATGTTAAAATCCCATTGCTTTACAGCCTTTGGTGGGATCCAACCCTAAGCAGAAAGCAAAGAACTATCACTGGTAGAAACAGGACCAAGGGTCTCTCTCTTGGGAAGTGCCTTACTCTAGTATGTCTAATATTCATCCTTATTTACTAATATATAAAATCAAGTTTATGACTACATGAAAATAAGACTAAAACATGATAAACTTCTAGAGGCACTGAATTACAACTTAGTCTTCTAAAAATGGGAAGAAATTCTAGCCTAACACAGCACTGTAATTTACAATAAAAATTACAGCAAGAATCACATGAACTTTACTGAAATTGTGCCCGACTGTGGCCACCAAATTTATTACTCTCTGTAATATTTCAACGCAAATTTCAAACCACCAGCCCAGAACTGCTGATAGGGGACATAACAGTACAACTGACTCAAGGGAAGACAGTGAATGAAATTTTACGTAAATATTGTTACCATTCTTGACATCCCAAGCTTACCAGCAGCGTCGCTTCACGTTTCAGTATCGATATGGCTGTGACAAACCTGACTTTGCTGTCCAGTTAATGATTTTGTACTTTCGCTGTGCATATGCTTCTGGCCTTGTGCTGGTGGCTTCTTCCTACCCTGATCAGAGACCAGGAGGACACGCACCCATCCTGCTGCCCCAAGACAAACCCACATGCATTGTGCCAGCACCCCAGGCTGCCATGCAGCAGCCATCGGCCCACAGCTGAACATGCACAAGGCTGTAGCTTACTCTAAACTAGCTTCAAAAGGGATCAGAATGTAAGGCACATAGATGAGATAGCCTTGAATTCAGAATGAAAAGGAAATAACCGAATGCAGATAAGGATTATTTCAAAACTGAATTTCTTGCTAGGCTCTCTTCCAGCCTCAGCAGAGTGACATAGAACACCATCACCTCCAAAGTCCCTCGGAAGTACGGAATTGCCAGGCTGTATTCTGGGAAGGACAACGTGGGCTGCTGAAAGGCAATACTGAGTGGTATCGATATAATGACCCTAGAAGAGTTCACAGAAGAAAGACAGGGTGATGTTTTCATTTCTCTCTGGTGGGTCGGAGAGCTCGCTGTATTACCAGAATTTCATATAATGAGAGAATATAATAGAAAATCGCAGTGTTCTCTCATACCTCATGATTTCATCTTAGATCACATGAAGAAATCAGCAGACTATAACAATTATCTATCAAATGAGACCATATGACTCACAAAGCTTCTCTTCTGAGATATTAACCTCTTGAAGTACTAATTGACATTGCTGACAGAACAGAATTAGAAATGCAAGCGGCTCAGCATTCACTTCAGCAGCAAAATAGTTTTCCACTTCCATTGCATAACCACAGTTATTGCACAAGGAGATACAGATGTTCGTCCAGCTTAACAGCTCTTTTGATATAGACTGAAGGAGTTCACAAATTACCTATATCCTAGCAAAACCAAACAGAGAACAAAAAACAGGAAATTTCAACTCAACAAAGCTGTCCCTAGGTTCTTGGCAAGACCTGCCCATACATGTGAGCTCATACGATTTTCACGTTAGCAAAGACAACCTAGTCATTCATTTACAGACAGCCTCAAAACCCACAGTCTTTCAGGTGTTAATCAAGAAAAACTTAAGACAGACACTGCCTCTCTCCCCTTCAAGAATGACCTTATTTTGGGGTAGGAATAAAGCAGTTCATTAATGTCTGGATCACAGAGATACTGCCAGTTTTGGCAGCACTAGCTGAAGCAGCTGACAGAACAGCAACAGCTGGCCAAAGTCAAAGCCCAATTTGACCAAGGTGGTTCAGTGTGAACCTGTTACTGACCCTGAACACGGCCACCTGGGGAGAACAGTCTGCTTTATGAAGGTTGGAAAAGGAAAACTGCCTGGTGTAGAGGCATAACTGCAAGACGGAGTACAAACCTGTGAAAGTTTGTGCAAAACAGTTCAACTTATCTCTGCAAAACGCTTACTTACTAGAAAAGGACTTCCTGAGCTGTGTGATCTCCTTGGATAGGATTGCTCTGTAACATAACTTGATGCTATTGGAATAACTCGCTTTCAGCTTATATGGTCTCTTACCCTTGGCTCACAATGCCACCACCACCGATGGTAATTCTGCACCTAGAAACACTTAAAACAGAAAAGCTTTATCTCTTGTACTAGCAATACAAGCAGATGCACATCCAGGTGAGCAACAGGCTCAAGCACAAGCCGTAACTCGACCAGCCTGGATCCCATCCAGAGAGCAGCAGCAGGTCCCCGCGCTTCCAGTGCTGAGGGCAGCACGGTTTCTGCCGGTCCCCCCATACAGACACAGTCCCAGGGAAGTGCTGCATCCCCACCAACAAAGCATCGCTGCTGGCTGCGGTTTGAAAAGAGAGACAAGACTTTGCTCTCCTTTTATAAAAATGGCAAGTAACCAGGAAGGATCAGAAAGTAGCCAAAGACATCACTTCCATGACAAGCAGGCTGCAAAACCTCTGAGAAACTCATCTAAATTCTTGTTATGACTTGAGGGAAACAGCATAATTAACTTAGCAAAAAAAAATCAAAACACAAATTATTGATTTTCTTAACAGTAGTAGCATTCTTTTGGCGTGGAGCGTATTTTCTGTCTTGTTGCTCAGCAACAGCCATTTATATACCTCTTGTACAGTTTAAGACCTGGTATTTATAAAGCATTAATTTAAAAAGACATTAACATGATATATAGTGGGGAGAACATCTGTGACAATTTGTATTAATGCTTTATCTGACAAATAATCTCACAGAAGTTGTTTTTCTAATAGGAAGATTAAAAGCCCTGTTATCACATAAATCTCTGGCTCCCAGGAAGAGAAATTTCAACCCCCATGTTCCCCAAACTTTTCAGCTATTATTAAGATCTGCTGTCCCTTAGAACTGCTGAACTCTGCAGATACCTTGACTAATACCCAATCAATTTTCTTTTGCACCTAAAATGTACTTTGCATTTTTGAAGGGTCAGAGAAAGAGAATTCAGCTGAATACTTCTGCCTGCACCCTCTGCATCCTAGGCTTGCAGGGAAAATAAGCAGTCCTGCTGCACAGTAACAGCTCTTTGCTGCCTTAAAGCTGGAAAACCAGCACCTCTCTCTCAAGCAGTGTTTAGTTATGATAACAACGAGAGAGAGTTCTTAGACTTTATTGGACTTCACTGCTATATCTTTACAAGACCAGTGAATTAAATGAATCATATGGTCAAGTCTCATTTGTACCTTATCAAACAGCTTGTTTATAACATTTAGCATAAGCTACCCTTTCACATAACCAAGAACTGCTAAACTGGTAAATTCGGTTGTCTGAAGAATCATTCAAACCAGCAGCTTCTTCTACAAACAGCAATGTAAAGCATTTTAAGACCAATTTCAAGATGCTGAATTCTAAGAAAACGTGTCTTTGAGCTGCAATAACCTGAAACCTCCTTGTACAGAATGAATTACACCGGTATCTTGAAATACTCTTAGATATACCTTTCACTGAACTTCACAGATCGGCAGTATCTGTAACAGCTATGTAAGCGGAGCGGGGAAGCGGACAGGAAAACAACGTACCACAGAGCCATGGGACAACACGGTGCCGCAGGACCAGGACGGCAGATGGGAGTCCCGAGGGCCCGCAGACAGCCTCAGTGCGACTGTTAACATGCACGTGGGCAGCTACAAACAAACCCATCCTGGGATAAACAAGTAGAAAGTGAGTCATGAACAGCACCAGCTAATGCCACCAAATGTCCCAGCTGCTTAAGCAGGCCCCAGAGCTAACTCAGTGCTGCCACAGGACAAGCACAGATGGACCTAAAGGAGCACCAAAATCATCAAGAGCTGAAGGGAGCTCCTACACTGCTACCTAAACGTTGGCTGTAATTTCACACTGGAACACAGTTTACACAGACAAGACCTGGGTACTCGCTTCTCCAAACCTCCTGAGAAGTAAAAGCCTACCACAGGAAAACAGCGGTTCTCCTCCCCAGGAAGAAGTGCAAATGAGGGAGCCACTAACAGTCAGCTACAGCAATTAGCCCTAACGAGGGGCGGGTGTCAGCCCAGGCTGGCGTGCAGCTGCTGTTGCAGCACGCTCCTAACCCCTCCCGGCTGGCCAACAGCGAGGGGGTACCCGCAGGGCACCCTGCCTCTCGTCGCCCCTTGCAGGGGGCTCCCCTTCCACACCTTGTTCTCCCACCCTCCAAGAGAGCCACCTTCAGCCAGCTGCCGCTGCTAAAACCTTTAATTCTGCAGATTATTCAGCTTGTGATGCCAGTAGCGCGCAGGGCTGAAAACCACCACACACCTAAGGGAAGTCCCACGTGGTGCTGCTTTGGTATATTACGAACGTGACCCCATGGCGCTTCCGACAGGGCCTACTTAGGGCCGCAGCACCAGCTACACGATGCCAGAGCTCGTCCCAGCGGATGCTGTGCTGCCCTCGCGGGAGCGCTCCTCACGCACCACGGGCCCCGGGACCGTGCGGCACTCCCGCCTGGCTCCTGCGCCGCGGCTTCTAGGTCGGCACACTCCTCCAGAAACACGCGCTGTAAAGCAAACCAGGCCTGAAAACAAACTAAATCGGTGCTTAAGAAAATTTTGTGTTTGAAACAGTTTTGATTTCTAGATCTGTCAAATGAACGAACATGGCTCAGAAAGGTCTTCAGAAAGGACAGCAATTACAGCCAGATCGATGAATGTTTCCATCATTACTCGAGACACAGATAACAGACTTTTTGAATAAGTGCAATCAAATCAGCAAAAACACTGAGCAGAAGCGTGACACCTATCCTGGACTAAGCAACAGAAAACTATCCTGAGTTCTGACACATATAAAACATAGTTTGGGTTCTAATCCACATAAAGAGGTATTCGGTGTATTGCATTTCAACCCATACCACCAAAATGAAGGCCTACACAGAACTGTATGCTAGTGATTTCAAAAAGAAGTTAATTACAAGTCTGCCCTAAAATACCTCCTAATTCATCCAACCTGAAAAACATGTCACAAGAGCTGTAGAATAGTGGCCACAAGAAATTAAGGGCAAATGAAAAACTACAGCCATCCCCTCAATATTAAGCTAATGAAATATGCTGCATTGAAGAAAGAATATTAGGCAAAGGACACATGATTTCATGCTTCTGTTTTCAGTGAATGTTGTGGGTATATTACTAAAATATTCCAATTTGGCATAATTAACTAAATGCTGAAATAAGTATTATTTCCAGACCATGGACAACCCTCATGTTTCTTATACATTTTTACACATTGATGTCATGCAATGTAACGTTGATTTCACTTTCTCAAGTTCTTAAATGGATTTGAGATCTTACAGAGGCGTTTTTAAATTATTTTCCCAAAGCTTGTGGACACCTCACCTACAAGAGGCAGGATAAGCGACTCGTTTCTTGCAACACGCAGAGCGACCCA
Organism: Anseranas semipalmata; assembly: GCA_013399115.1. Taxonomy (NCBI): domain Eukaryota; kingdom Metazoa; phylum Chordata; class Aves; order Anseriformes; family Anseranatidae; genus Anseranas; species Anseranas semipalmata. The sequence goes on from VXAA01000855.1 coordinate 190,345, forward strand.
AGTTTTGCTTCGGGGAAGAAGCGGCTCAGAGCACTGGCTGCAGCTGGCTGTTCATCTTGGGTTCATACGCACTGAAAGAGGAAGCGTTGTCTTTTGTCTCAGTGTCAGTGCTTCAGCAGAGAGCCATCTGCATCTCTGTGACGAGATTATTTGGTGCATCTAGCACTCCCTTAGACAGGAAGGAAAAATAAAGGCTTGCATTGATCAGGCAGATGCACTGAGCCGTGCTGTGCTACAGCGCTGGAGTTTGACACAAGAAGGTATTGAGAAAAAAACCAGCGAAGCCATAGCTGATCACCTAGCTCACAGGGGTGACAAAAGCATGAATTTTCTGGTACCTGTAAAACATCGAGTGTACAAATAATTGCTGGCTTAACTGTGAAAGCTTTCAAAGTTACTAAGTTAGAAATGGAAGGAAAGATGTTTGGTGTAAACTTCGATAGTGGCGAGGCTGTACTTTTCTCGGTATCTTTCTGTAAAGCTGCGATCGAGTCCAAACAGTCCTTCTTCTGTTGTCACTTGAGAAAAGTCACACTGAAGGTAAAATACCTGCTGGGTGTTCTAAAAATCCAGAATGAATGACTGCAAACCACTGCATTGTTAGTGTGAAACCGATTATTTTTTGTTAAAACTATACAGAAGCACCAGGTTGAGATCAAATTATATTAAAACAGCGCTTTTACTGCCTCAGCCCGATTTATTCTGGGAAAACCAGTTTTACTCAGCTAATCCAGAGTGTAACTGTGCCATTAAGGTCATGTCTACACCACAGACGCCTCGCTGCGACACCGTAACAGCCCCCTGACCTCAGCGCAGCTGTGCTCAGCCTCACCGCTTCTTCACGGGACACTAACAGCAGGTCCCCACGCAAGGAAATGAGAAGCGGCACGAGCAACCCGACGAGCTTTAACGCAAAGCCAGCGGGCAGAGCTGCGTCTCCCCCGAGCCCCCCACGACAGCTGGGGGCTGGGGGCCACGGCACGCCCCCGAGAAGCGGCCCCCCCTGCGTGCCCTGCCCCAGCCGGCCCGGGGGGCCCACACGGGCTGCAGCAGCGGGGCGCTTCCAACCGGCACCAGCACGAGCCCCTGCCGCCGAGGGGCGTGAGATCCAAACCTCGCACCTCCGCTGGGACTTCCACGCCATATTCTGCCTTAGAAAACCACTCCACTCCTCTTCTCTGCAAGTGCTATGTATCTTACCGTTTGCAAAAAGTTTGTATTGCCTTTGTGTTTCCAAGAGATGATTACCAGAACGAAGAGATGCACCAACACCAAACTCTAACAACTTCCACAAATGCTTCTCCTCATATAAGATTCTTCTAAAAGAGACCATGTCCTAAACAATAAAATCATTGTCTGGAATGTTTGAAAAAAGTCTTCCATATATATCTCCAAATCATAAGCCAAAACTCTATTTACTTTAAACCTTTATTAATAAGCTATGATGTTAACAAGCTGTTACATGCTTGGCTCGTCAGCCTTCATGTATGTTAAAACCCAGAAAACAACCAAACATATTCTACTTACTTTAACGTACATACAGTCCAAACCATCTATTTCCATCCCGTGCCCCTTGTAACACGGATTTTCAGCACTTTCCCAGGCAGCTGGTGTTTCCTTTCCAGGCAAAACAGGCTTAACCTCCATGGAAAATATTTCCATCTTTCTTGTATTGGCGTACACTAACTCATAAGGCAACTTGAGAATCTCTCACTGGTTCCCTCAGCAAAACAACTGAGGTCATCTGCTTTAAAGATATGTATGAATAACCCACAGAGTCTGCAGAGGGTAACGTGTGACAAGCCATGTTGGGGCAATGAATTCCCTCATTGTTAGACAGACTCATAATATTTTAGTTTCTTTCTCTAGCTCTACAAAGAGCAAGAGCGTCCTATAAATCACTAAGCAATTGCAAAACTCTGTTGGCCTGTGATAATCAGACGGAAGAGTTCAAAGACACTGCTAGTAACTGCAGCAAGACTTCATGATTTTTCATATCCATGTACAAAAGAGACCACACGGGTATACAAATCCCTCAAATAAGTACCTGTTCTTCTATATTTAGAACTAGGCTAGAAGCATGCAGTTTGCATCTAACCACGTAGCAATCTTACACAACTTTACACAACAAGGCACAGGTCGTACTTCCCTTCTGTGTTAACTACTGTAATGACAGAATGGGAGCTCTTTACAGCAGTGCTGCTTTAGCCTCTGCATTTAATTTTGAAAACAGGACTCTCATCAGACCAAAGCGTAAGCAGCCCAGAAGAGTCTGCTCTCAACTATCTCCATTGTCTCCTAAGAGCTAAGTCAACTCACCAAGCCAATTACCCTGTTAATTGCTGGTGGCATTTTTTATTTGATGTGAATTAACCCGAGAGCCTTACCCGCAAGCGCACCCGAAGCTGCGTGAGAAGGCACCGCGGCGGTAGGGGTCAGCAAGCCTCATCAACAGGAGCGGATGCCATTTTCAGCACACTCGAGGAAGATTTGTCCATCAAAGCCTTAGAGCACTTTAGCAACCATTCATCAGGTCCCAGAACTATCCTCAAAACATCCATTACTGCACCCACTGAACAGCCAGAAAAAAAGAGATGAAGCAACTGGCCGGGACTTGTGCAGCAAAAGTTAACCAGAACATGTGAATGATCTTCACTGCCTGTCCTTCAGCTCAGTCGTGATACCTCAGACCCTTCATCAGTGTGGTGACTTGTCGTTGATATTTGCCTATCTTCTTTTGTATCTCCTCTTCCCTTAACACTGTATGAAGCTTTACCCCAGCCTGGAGTATCTGCATGCCACTGTTACTCAAAGAAAGCCGCAACAACACTTGCTATTGTCCCAGACTAGCGGGACAAAGAATTTAAATCCAGGCCACCAAGGAAAACAGATGGTGTAACGACAGAAAATGTGCACTTTTATAAATAATACATTTGCACCTTCTGCAGAATTTGCATTAAAATTCGCAGATACTCGCATTAAAAGTTGGGTCAGTATTGCAATGCACAGACATCCAGCAGGAGTGAAGTCTTCAAACTTTATTAGTGGTGCCTAATGTTTCCTGCCTTTACTTTCCAGCTGCTTAATGCCCAGTCCAGCAAGAAGGGTCGTCCTCTAATGTCATCACACCAAGTACTTACCCCCCCCCTTTTTTTTTTTTTACTTTTGGCCAGCACTGATCTCTTCTTTATATTTTATTTGCATATAAATAGAGCCAAACATATAGAAATAAAACTACTAAATACTGTGATTAACTGACAGCAGGGCTGGGTAGCTCAGGTTGTCCGCCTCACACGGCACTGCTCACTGGGCTGCTGCCTGTAGCAAACCGAGCAAGTGGGCTATGCTAAAGAAAATCAGTGGAGCTGTTCTCTCCCCGAGATGGTGGGGCACTTGGAAAGAAGCTCCTCCTGAAAATACACTCTTGCTACTAAATATTAAAATCGGGTTCAGGTAGTCAGGTTCTAACTTACTGCAACACTGCACACACACAGCTTAACACCAAGAACTTGACAAGGAAGCATCCCAAGGATATATTTTCATTTGTTTTCCTGCACAAATTATTCTGGGCAGGGCATACAACAACAAAAATATTTCTCCACAATAAGAGGAAATAGAAGGTCAAAGCCCCAGTCTTGCAGATTTACTTGCTTGATTTCAAATCATAAAATTAAGCAACAGGATTACTCACGGTGAATACAGATAAGTCTTTGCAGGATCAGGGCTAAGCAAAGCCAGGGTTAAGCAAAGCCAAGTAATTCTGAGAACATGGGGGAAATGATGCAGTCCTAAGCAAAGGCTAACGCAGAGCTTGGCACTGGCACGGGCACGGAAGTGCTGGTCTCTGCCGATAAAGTCACTAAAAGCCCTGCTATTAGCCTTGGTAAACGAGGCCTTAGCAACCCAACCATACAGCTCTCCATCCTGGATGCAGCTCGGAAGTAAAGCCAACAAAAGCAACAAGTACTGTACAAAGAGCCTTTGAGTTCAGCACAGCTTGAATTCTATCTCCTGTGACCTTAGAATGCATTCCTACTTATTTAAAAGTTTTGATACAAACTTAAACCAATCGAACTCTTAGAAGCATCATCCCCCGAGACAAAAACACACACCTGTTGTGGTGTGTCACGAGTGGGACTATGGTCTACAACAAGAACTTAAGCAAAAAGACTTAGTCTGATAGAAGGGGAAAAAGTGAAAGTCGCAGCCATGAAGAAAACCTCCAAGAAACACGGGTTTGCTCTGACCCCAAACTGTATTTTCTGCAACAAGAACTACCTGTTACAAAGGGAAAATACAAAGTCCTTCCTTGTTACTTCAGCAGCAGAGGAGATGAGCAGAAGATGAGACCACTGCTCTAACCCGTCAGAGTAGCTCCTTACTGCTCTAACCGACCAGCAGCAGCAGTCCTGCCCAAACGCTGTTTCTTGGCCCTGGTGCCAGCTGCACAAACACTTGCTATCAGAGTCGAGCGCGATACCCTGCTGCACTACAGCACGACGAGATTAGTTCAGAGATAACCTCTGCGCCTTCAAGCACACAAACCAAAAATCCAGGCGAGGAATGTCCGGACGCATGCTCCCGTACACACGCAGGAGTCAAGACTCCAGAAATACAAGCAAGCATTCAAGCAGTTCTTTTAAGATCTGTTTCGTGCATATTTTGGGTTTTCAGGTAATGAAATCTGAATCAAAAGGACGTCCCTTCGGCACACACTGAAGGGCTGGCTTCTCTGAAATCCGCTGCAGAGGCTTGCCAGAAACACAGGCAGTGCCCCCGCGCTGCCCACCGCAGAGCAGACCTGCCAGCTCTGCTCCGCTTTGCCCTCCCGCAGCAGCACCGCTACGTTTCACCTTACTACCGCTTCTTGCCTTTTTTTTTCTTAATCCTGTTAAGAACGGACCATCCAAAACCAAATCTTGTGATACTGGAAGCTTCTGTGACTTCCTCCAATTCAACCAGTTCGATGAGCAACTTTCAACAGCAAAAATGCTTTCTTTAATTCTACAGAGATTAAATGATGAGTCTCATTAAAGTGAGAGACAAATGACTCTGCTGCTGGAGCACACGGAAAGGACTGGGCTACCAGCAGGAGACCCTGAGAGCCGGGCACTCCTGCCCAACCTGCCTCTGTCCCTTCCACCGCCACCGGGAGCTCGGTGGCTCGCGGAAGGTGAGGTTCGTGACTGCATGCACCTCCTGACACAGCAGGAGCCCGACAGCACTTTATCCGATCATTTATTTATCTAAAAAATAATAGTAATCCATTTCCTAAGCCATCTGGCACATGCTATAAAATCAATGCAGTAGAAACAGCCTGAAAATAACCAGTGGCAGCTCAATACACAGACACTCTGCAAGGACTGCTGATATATTTGTAGGGGACCCCACATAACCCACTAATATTATTAGAAAGCAAATGTTTTAACATGATACTTGAAGAATTAAAGAAATGACCAATTATTATAAATGGGAGCTTCACAATTCTTCCTGCACGCAGCAAAGAAAATTCATAGAGCTTTCAAGACTAGGTCTACAGAAAAAAAAATAAATTTATTGAGTGTAAAGCTATTATCTCCTCTCCCCCAAACCAGCTCCACTCTCAGCGCTGCACCGGGCGCACGTAACGCACCCTCCCAAGAACCATCTGTGGACTGCGAGAAGCTTTCACGAGCAGCTCGCTGCCGCCGGCCACAGCGCCGTGCCGGGGGTGACACCAGGTCCCCTGAGCTCCCCGCGGGACAAGGGACACAGGACATGGGACACCCCGCTCCCCAGGCTCGCTCCCCTCGGGCTCCGACCCTCACTCACCCTGCCCCACAGAAGTGCTGGTGAAAAACTACGAGTTTTTTCAGTTTCTCTGTGGTTGGCGTCTCACCAGAGGATTTTTTTTTTTTTTTTTCAAAGACATAATAAAATGTCAAGCTTAGGCTAAACCAAGCATCATTAGACAGCTGGTAATTACATAATCAGCACCTTCAGCTTAAAGGCAACGGGAACCAAGCTGCTGCAGACAGCTGTGACACTCAGTCTCCACCACTTTTACTCCAGCAGCAGAGCAGGTCCCCGAAGCAGAAAAGCAACTGCAATATCCCTTCTGCTGCTGCTGCACCGGAGTTTTAGAAGCTGAGAGAGGCAGAGATACAGTAGCAAAATCCACAATGAATGCTTACTGTCATTTACAGACGTAGTTGCTTCACAGTACCTCTGTGATTTCTACGGCAGCCTCACTGCTCAGAACTGCGCAGACGCGGCCCGGGAGCAGGTCCCATCCTGCTCGGCCCAGCACCCTACGCAAGCCGTGCATGGCAACGAGCAACGCCTGTCCCAGCCTTACTGGGCAGCACAGTAATAAGCACAGAAAGTGTGAAACACTGTTATGGTTCCTCTTCATTGCCCTCCCCAGGCAGCAACAAGCCCGGCCAGAAGCTGCCTGCCGGCCTTCCCTGCCGAGGGCTCGGCACAGCGCGAGGGGACACCAAGCATTTCTGCACCCTGCCTCAGCACCGAAGCAGCTGCCTGCAGGCAGTGCCGGTACAGCGAGAACGGGCTTCCTGCGATGCTGGGAACGGCACAAGTGGTTTTTTGTTCTGTGCGGTTCCCCCCGACACTTCCCTAAGTCAGCGTAATGCTACAAACCCTCAGACTGAACCATTTCAAGGACAGAGCACCAGAACTGAAGGTCAGCTCCCGAGTTCAGCTGGCCCAGGCCTACAGCCTGCAGTGAAAACCGCTTCCTTTTGTGCTCAGAAGGGACGCTTCCACCCGCTTTAACCAACACTGGCTTAGCTAGCTGCCCCTAACCTGAAAGATACTGGAGAGGGAGGAAAACACTGGTAGCAGCAAGGATCAAAATGAATGAATGAATGAATGAGCTGATAAATAAATAAATATGCTGAACCCAGCCATAGAAAACCGACACCAAAATGCCCCCTAAGAGGGCGAAGCAGCATGCTGCAGGAAAACACCGCATAAAGCAGAACAATTCAAACCAGGGGAGAAAAGGATGAAAATGGAGAACAAAAACGACTCAATGATGCCAAGTCTCCATTCCAATCTTAAAAGAGGAGGCATAAACACAGTGTCTGATCTGCTTTGTTAACTTCAGTGTACAGGTAATGAGAACGTGTGCTGGGGGTGGTTTCGCACAAGCCTGAAATTCAAAATCACGAAGCCTGTCATTGCAGGTGGTGGTGCGGCCAGTGCAGGGCAGCCGGGTGAGCTCCAGGTGTAGGCACAGCATTCTCACTTGCCCTTAATTTCCGAGGAAAGCAGACAAAAGCCGATGCATGGCCCAGATTGTCCCTACAAATTTTTGTGGGTCAGCACAAGTAGATATATATCTGTTGTTGGTCAGCAGTTACTGAAATGCTGATCACTTACGTCCAAGTACCATTCGGTGGGGCTATGATTACTCATGAAGCACATCACGATTCTACTCAGTTTGTTTCCAAAGTCAAAGAACCAAAACTTGCAAAAATTACCTTACAGTAGGACTACTGATCTGCCATTGACAGCTTTCCAACAGGACAAGTGAAACGTAGCTCAGGGGCACAAAACATGGTCAATAAGAATGCCTGGGACACAACCCATGGAGCAGTTTCAAACTGCTGCACCCCAAAACTGAAGTGAATGCCTTCAATCAGAGTCCGTATTTGCAGTGTCGCTGGGAGCAGGAATACAAAGCACAGCACAGTTCAGGCCCATTATTCATAACTAGCTTGTGCCAACCCTTTAACTTCAATTCAAATTTCCAGATTAACTACAGTGATGCACAACAATGAGGCTGTCTGTACGGTCACCGAGTTTAAATATACACCTGCAGGAATCAAAGCAATAGGATTTTCAGAGGAGTGGCGTGAGTTCTTCAAAAACGCATATTGTTGGTTTCCAACAAAAAAGATAATTTAGCATGGGAAAATAAGGGTTCCTTCATCCTATTTTAAGAAGGCATATGTGGTTGGGACAGTGGGTGCTATATTTACACTAGCATGCAAAGCCGCCAAGCTCGAAGGCTTTACGGTAGTTGTTAACAAACGTGGACACGCCGAAGCGCACAGCAGAGAACCCCACTTCTGCAAACAACGGTTTGAAGCAAGTCTCCTTCTCACGCTCTCAGCCAACACTTGAGGAGATGCTGACAACTCCGCAACACCGGCCCTCCAGTTACTGACACATTTTTACCAACCGCTGCTGCAAGTGACTCGGAGGCACGCAGCTACCAGCACAACCCCGGCCGGTGGGCTCCCCGAGGCAGGCAGGCTGCCAGGCACTCCGCTTCAAGACGCACACAAGCACACGCACAGGCAGTAACGCCGGTCTGCGAGTTCGCACCTGGCTGCGCTTGGCAGCAAAATCCGTATGCCAATAATGCCATGTGTTAAGTGTCGATGTTGTATTGGAAGCTCTGGTACTTTAAGGAGCTGTCCTGAATGACAATCCTGGCTGCGCCTGCCAGTGTAAAAAAGATGTGAAAGTCACTCTTTCTGTGCCTACATATGGCTCTAAAGAGGACAGGAATAGCCTCTTGCGTGAGAGGAAAGCACAGAAGCGATCTTGCTGACCTTGGTCATCCAGCAAGTCCCCTCCTGGAGGATGACACCCACACTTGTTTTACTTTGTGTTTGCTCATTTAACCTCTGCACAGTATGAGCATAAATCCATTATATATGTTACTTAATCAAGGATGAGGTCTGTCACTGCTCCTTGCGGAGATACTGAATTTGACTAAGCAGCATGATGGCTTTACCTGGGGAAAAAGCAGGCAGAGAGGGGAAGAACACAAAGAGTCTCTCCTGGGCCCTCTGCAGCTTTCCTGGTTCGGCGCCGGATTTGGAGGCGTGCCCTCCTCGGCCTCTGAAAGGACCCTGAGCTGCTCCCTGCAACGCAGCCCCCAGACAACAGGACACCCACAGTTCTGGGGCAGGAAGGATTTAGCCATCTAGGAAGTGAATTCAAGGTCAGACAGCGTTTGAAATTAAGAACAAGTATTTCTGATTAACTCCTTATGAGAGATTTTAATTCCACAGTAAGAACATCCACAGAGAGAGAGAGAAATCAAGAATAACTTCCCAAAGTAACTCCTTACATAGCTGAGCTCCATTGAGTGCTTGGGAACAACTCTGCAGTACCGTTCTGAGTGCTAATTTTCATCCCTTTTTGCAAAGACAGTTAATGGAAATACGTGTCTATGAGACGATACACGAAGATGCCTCATACGCACTCATTTATTTAGCGTTCTGTACGGCACGCACCTTGCTTCCCCAGCCTCAGCCTCTCCTACACACATACCCTGTGCAGACACGGTCCGGCCTATGGAAGGGCCTGTCCAGTTTGAGCTGTACCGGTGCGCAGCCCACGTGCTGTCCGCCACGTCTGCGTGGGAGGACTCTACAAACAAGGTGAACCATCCATGCCACACAAACAGGCGGTCTCCTTTCGCTTCTCACACACTGAGGTAGACTGGGGGTAATTTAGGAGAATTTCATGAGGTGGCTCAAGGATCTAGATGGCGTGGCTTTCAACAGACCACACTTGGAGTTTACAAGCTTTCTGAAAGAACTGTTTGAGGTTTTTGATGTTGTACTGCGGTGCTCGGGTCTAGTGACCCAGTGATCCCTTCTGCCCCTAACACCCTATGGTCTGCCGTTTGTTTTCAGGTTTCCTGCACTAGATCCAGGCACAGCAGCGCAAGCAGCGCCCCGCTGACGGACAGAACGACGGCTTCGCCAGCCCTCGATTCGCAGCCAGTGCCATCGTCCAGCTGCGCGGGGAGCGGCTGTTTCCGGGCGCAAGCCG
>VXAA01000855.1:200959-216543 GCA_013399115.1 Anseranas semipalmata
GCCCCGGGGGGGCTGCCGAGGGGCCCTCTGGGCTGCCGGCCCGCACCCAGCCCCGCCTCTCTTTTTCTTTTCCAGGTGCAGGGTGCTCCAGGTTTTGTGCTTTCTCTCACCGATTGCGGTCGCACCCTTCAAGGTGCTTACAACCCCTCCCAGCGTGGTAAGATCACCGGGAAGCACGTCTTTCTCATTCAGTGAAAACACTGAAGGGAACTGGGCTCGAAACACTTCGAACAGCTCGAAACAGATAAGACCAGTTCTCAGAGAGAAATAAACACCTCCAAAAAGTTTCACTTCCGTGCCAAAAGGGAGTAAAAAGCAGAATCCATATTCTGGCAGGGGCCGGAGAGGGGAGCTCATTTGCGTTGTGAATCATTAGTGGGTGTTTTCTCCAGCTCGCGTTATGGTGAGAGTTCTTTGCATGGCAGAATTGACGCTTTCTTGCATGTACTCTTCCTTTTCACCTTGGGAATGCATCCCACCACTTCCAAGTTCCAAAATACAAAAGAAATTTGAAACAGATGCCTTCACCACACTCCATCAAAGTGCTTTGACTTTTTAACTGGTATCATCTCTGTGCGAAATTCAACTATTTAAGTAACAGCTTTGTATTCAGTGGGTACTACCTGGGCTCCCCCCGAAACTTGCTGTGACCAAAGAAAATAGCCAAACCTGTTCTACAGAGAGAGAAAACTAGCCATGAAAGAGATGGGCGACATGCTCAAAAATCACACATCAAGCTAGAGAGAGCTAGAAATGAAAATAAAGCTCTCTTGGACTCACAAAATAAACACTCCCAATAAATGCTATAATCTAGCTGTGCTTCACTGCTGTTATTTGAAAGAAAGGACATAGAAAATGTAGCAAGCACAAATGAAAAAGAAGAAAAATAATTAAGATGAAAATATGGAGCCTTACCTAGAGTTGTTTGTTTAGGTGCAGATATGTGATCTTCACAGCTAATAAACCAAGGTTAATAAATTCGGAAAAGAGATTAAGAAATTGTTGATTTTGCAGGGAGAGTTCAGAAACCATTTTATGAGAAGTGAATAAAAAAAAAAAAAAAAAAAAAACCACCACTCTTCGTTCCCCATATTCTACCAGTATGCCCAGGATTATCAACCACGGTTACTGTTACTGTCCCAAGCCCAAAAGGCACACTTCCATCAACAGAACTGCTCTCAGCCCTTGGAGAAGCCAAGAACTGGTTCCCGTGAATTGATGTCCAGGTCAGGGGTGAGGTTTTTGCCTAAGAAGTTTGCACAGCTGCTCTTCATGTGCACCCTATGGCAAAACAGAGAGGTCTGTACTACAAAGCCACCAGTCATCTTTCACACGTGCACCCTATGGCAAAACAGAGAGGTGTATAATACAAAGCCAACAGTCATCTTTCACATGTAACAAAAGAACAAGTGATTTGGAGCTCCAGAGTGTGACTGTCCCCTTTTAACAGACTTGATCTAAGAATCTGGATGCATGAACCACAGAAATCTCACAATTTTATTCTCTGTGTGCTGCTTCATGTCCAATATTCAATACCCTTTCTTTGGGACGCTATCTATTCTATTCAAGGCACTCATTTCAGGAGTTCACTTGGACTGTGGATTACTGTATCAGCCACTTAGAGCTGGAGCTCAGGAGCCAAATGTAATTATGAGCACCAGCAAAAATTAGGTATCTGAGTTCAAAATACGTTATGATTTGACACAATTTGCATAAACCAGGATTTCAAATCTGTCATTAAGGACAGGAATTGGGGGCACCAAAAGTTGTCAAGAAACAACCTGTTTGTAACATAGCTAGACTGACTACTTAATTATTACTTTAAGCATCTCTGCATCATACATTTGTTGGCAGGATTTTAAATATCCTTTTAGGCCTTCCTACTTGGTTGTTGTCACGTTGTGCCGTAAGTGAGGAGTAGGTTCTCTGTTGGCCAAACAAAGATGGGAAATCATTAGAAGCACAAATAATACATACTGGTAACATACGGAACATGAGACGGTTTATGTGGCATAGTGGATAGGTCTATCCACTCAGAAAAGCATTTGCATACCCAATATTGACCATTGGTTTAACTCCAAGGGGCTTTCACTGGAAAGATGGACAAAGGTAACAGAGGAATTAAAAGGCTAAAATCCTCCTCCTATCCTTCCCTATATTCACACATCAAGGATTACTCCTGTAACAAACATGGCTGGCTTCAGCACAGTTACCAGTTAAGAACTCTGAAATGTAAGAGATTCATAGGAAGAGAAAATCATGCACCAGGCTTGCATTCTTCTGATAACACTTGGGACTTACTTCCATGTTTTTTGGGCTTACAGAGAAGACAAATTTCAGATGGCACATGAAGATACATGATGAAATTCCCATGCAGAAAGCTTGCCTTGATTCATCTATGCCTAATCCTACTAGGAAGATTCCTCTAGTCTCCGGAACATCAGAAGGCGTTTTCAACAATTTGCAGAAATTCTTTCAACAGTATTAAAACGTATCACCTGAGAACAGACCTGATGTTCAGAAGAATCCACAGCTCCCATTCTGGCGTTTAAACATTCTTGTAATTTCAGCCCTATAATTCAACTCCTAGAAAATGCCACACATTTAAAAACACTAATGCTATTTCTCGAGGAAGACCTCTACAGTTTTTTCCTCAGATCTAGTAAGGAAACTATCCTACCATGCCAAGACTCCTCAAAAGACAGAAGTACCAGCAGCAGTTTAATCGAGTCTCTACAGAGCCTCTGTACCAGGAGTGTCAATGATTATTCTACAATATTGTGTAGGGAATTTGACATTATCCAAGCATACCTCTTTTATCAAGATCTACAACGCTGTTCTCCAATAAAATGAAAAAAAGTAAGACCAACTGAAATCTGTTGTTAAATTTAAACAAAGTCAGAAACAAAAAGTACAACTCTCATTTTAAACCAAATATGTCTGAAATCAGTGGAGGCTTTGTCAGTACTTTTCATATAAGTAAACAGACTTCTGCGCCCACTATAAATATACAGAAAGACTTATCATGAACATGTACCAAGCCACATCTCCAGAGTAACAAAGATACACTGCCTGAGAAAGTCAGTGACAATTCAGTCATCTTCCTCTAAAGCTTTTCCAAGTCCATCAGTTGAAGTCAAGCCTGTCTGTCTCTCTGCTAGCATTCCAGAATTATTTTATAAAGAAATACTTAATGGGAATAAATACTTTGAATATGGATAGAAATTTTCAGATTTTAAGTTACTCTGTACAGATGTCAGAAATTGGGATGAAAAAGACAGCCTGAAAGATCACCACAGACTTGAATCTGAAAAGGGGGGCTCACTTGGACTAAAGCAGGAATAGTCGAAACACACATGCACTCTCAACTCCACTTTAAGTTAAAATACATTCATCCTGCCCACGTGCTCCACATGGTCCCCCCCACTCTGTTCTTTGCAACCTCACAGAAAGCCCCCCAGCCAGACAAGTCACTGCAATCTCACCTCTGTCCCGATTAATGTGGTTGTGTTCTGTGAGCACAGCCACTAAATGCAGAGGTCCTCTTAATGCAGTTTTGTGCAGCTTACTTGCCTCAGCTTTAATTAGTAGATTGGGGCACAAGTCTGTATTTAAATGGTTTGTCTTCGCCTGAAGACTGATGCCACTCCCCATTACTATTAGGATACTAATGCCGGTATTAATGCTGCCTTTGCACTGCCTCAGCGTGGTATTTGGATGTTGCTACTTAAATTGGACACTTCCCTGCTTGATAGAGATGCACAGTATAGAGGGTGTTACTATGACCTTGGTTACTGAGCTAACTGCATAAATATACCACGTGGATCTTGAAACTGCGCAAAGACCAGCACCTAAGTCACAGTCTGAATATGAAAGTAGTTGGATATTTTCCAGCATCTTGATTTCGTGGAAATTTCACCATGTTCAGATTAATACAGTCTATAGCAATGCAAACCTCTATATGCCACGTTAATTCCCAGACATCCCCTTCACTCAGTGTAAGGGACCAAAACAGTCATCTGTAACGGAGTTTTCAAACAATAAGCTTTAATTGCCTTATTAGAAAAATAAGCACTGAAATATATATAAATGTGATTACATTAAAGTAATTCTGTAGTCTAACATACTAGAAACCAAAGCCCAGTCATATTTTTAATGATACAGAGTAGCAAGATTTAGGTTTTAGAAATTTTCCATAGAGAATACGGAAGTATGCAGTATCATTTAGGAAACCACAGTAAAGACGAGACAAATCTCCACATTGCAATAAAAACTAAGTAGATCAATTTATTCTGTATACTATACAATGTGTAAGTTTGTAAAGAACAATTGACATTTTCATCACCTTAACATCTTGACTGGGTGTAAATATGTCCAACAAAATGTACTCCTGTGGCTTTTACACAAACACTGTCCTACTACATCAAGAACAATGAAAGGGAAGCCTTTGGTGCTACAGATTTGGGGACATATCCGTGAAGTTGGAATTAATTCACTTTTAACTATCTTGAATAAAATGTTGGTACTATCTGCTATTATAAGCCTACATGAGTACTAGTCTAATAACTAAACACTGTCTATCTTTAAAGGCAAGATATGAAAGGGACTGCCAGTCTACAGTGTGGGTAGGTTTTCTTTGAAAAAGGTCATTATCAAATGGTAAAACTTATATAATACATTATGTACATAAGTTTGGATAGCTGAGTTATCTTGCTGGAGTAAGCTGAAAGTAAGCATCGATTTGCAGTCACGTTTGATTTACTGTTAAGTGATTATTGGACTTCCTAAATTTTAAACAGCGTATAGAATCAACATAGCTGTGCCTGCTGCTGAGGTCTGTCAGATGTGAAGGCTCATCATCAGTCACTGACCTAGCTAGTATTACAGTACTTTAAATATACACATGGATAATATATTTGTAGCTGAATTTGTATTAACCTTAAGAACTGCAAGTCACTGAGTGAGCATCAAGAGAGCTTGTTTTATCCAAACAGCAGGAAAAGCTGAGTTGCAGCTAAGTGAGGGGAATGTTTAAATTTAAATGGCTTTTTTTTTTTTTTTTTTAAACCTTCCCAAGCATCGAGAAAACTCACCTTATGTGAGCTACAGAATAGTGGAACCAGACAATACAAAGCAAGTCACCTTCAACTGTTCAAAATTTGTTTCAGGCCCAGTCCTATCATTAAGTTTCAAATTTCATTTACACGTACAAAAATAAAGAGGGATTTTCACATTAGAATGAACATCTATAGAAAGCAGTTTGCTTCAATATATCCAGTTTCCTTGTTATTCTCCCAGCCTAATTTCTTGCTTAAAGAAACCAAATCAGTCCATTTCTTCAAACTGTTCTGTGGAAAATCACAACTTTTTTTATAATACTAGTGGTGGATAAGGAATAAAAGGCCTCTCTCAAGCTTGTCCTTAATTACTAGAAAAGGGCTATAAAGACTTGAATCAGGTTAGCAATTTCAAAAATTCTCTGAAATGACTTCTTTAAACTGAAAAATATACATTATGTAGACACCAATATAGTTTGCTCGTATTCTAATCAAAACAGGACCAAATTAAGATTATTCATCTTGTTTTGATCATTTTTTTAAGTTTACCTTTAGAAGAGAGCATTGAAGAAAATACGGGCCAGTCGTCTTTCTGACTAGCAGTCATTTATCCTGTAAGACCTTTCTGAATATATCAATACAAAGCCCATCCTTCTAAAAACGTGCATCTTCAAAAGTGGTTTCTCTTATAATACCTGCATTGATACTTTGTTTTTAATAGGCTGTTTTAATAGAATTGTTTCTTTTAAGAAAAAAGTATGCTGATATTTTTAAAGGGTTTCTTACACTCCTAAAGAACATCAAGGCCATGATCGCCTGTATTAAAATCAATTACGTTATGGATCATGCTGCATTTTAATATATCTGATTTCACTGAATAAATCATGCTCATGAAATCATTCATCAGGTTACCCATCTCATATCAACTGTGTATTCTGGCAATCTAGTACTCACGACGTGCATCATACAGATGAACTGAAGTTTGCTTCTATTCTCTGACATGAAGAATTACCTATTTCTCAATAGGTCATTATATAAGTACCAGTTCCGTTTCTTTTTGTGTTCCAAAGCCAATAAGGGGCTGCTGTATAATAGAAATAAGGAGTTAGTTTACTACCACTTCAGGAGTTCAAGAAAAAAAAAAATACACCCTTTCACTTCCAGAAGTCTAAAATAGTCCAAAGACAATTGCATATCAAACCTTAGCAAGACTAGATTTGGAGTTTGCTGCAAGGGAAACTCTCTAGAACAGTGCATTTAGCTATCTTCCACGTCATCCCACTGAGCATTTCACCTTTAAAAGCTTAAAGAGCTGCTGAACAGAAAGGGCACCTGCCTTTAAATATAGGTACAAATTTCAGATTTAAAATTGAATGCTAGACGTTGTTGCGAAACAAAATATACAACCGCAAAAGCATAAGGCTGAGTCAAGTGTAAGTATAAGGGTTTCACAAATTCCAGGTACACAATTTTTACTTTCAGTAGCAAGATTCTGGGCTCTTAATTTCAGGCCAAGACTTTGAAAGATACAGAATCACTTGTGCTTTGATTGGCACATTATCTGCTTTTTAAAATGTAAAATTAATAGACATTTGCAAAAGGTTGTGCAAAACTATTGTATTTACAAAAATGGCACAAGAGTGAATTCAACAGTCTATGCACATGCACACTTCATTCACATCTTCAACAAAAGTGTGTTCTAAGCTACGGAACTGAAAAGAATACCAGCTTCAACAGGCAGTTGTCAATAAGCACTAGATTCACAAGAGTTACACCAGAATGGGCAAATATTGCCCAAG
The DNA here is from genome assembly GCA_013399115.1 of Anseranas semipalmata. Taxonomy (NCBI): domain Eukaryota; kingdom Metazoa; phylum Chordata; class Aves; order Anseriformes; family Anseranatidae; genus Anseranas; species Anseranas semipalmata. The sequence continues at coordinate 207,816 of VXAA01000855.1, forward strand.
TAAAAACTCTATTGTTAAAGCTGAAACAGGTTTAAGGCCGTTCAAGTTCAAGAGCAGAAACAAAATTCAATCAGAGCCCTGTCTTTGTTTTTATACATGCTTTACCATCTAGCAACTTGTGGTCTAAACCTCTATTTTAGACGACAAACCCAAACACAGAAGAAAAACCCAACACAACTGGAGGTTATATTAAATACAAATATGCTGTAATTAAGGTGAAATAACAAAAGCAGAAACATTAAAAGTTGTAAAACTTGCGATGTCACTTGCTGGAACCAGTCCTACACTAGGAAATGGGCAATATGTACATTTTCAAGTAGATTACATTGCTCTAACCAAACTTGTCCTTTTTTAATCAGTGCATTGTTCTCAACTAGTCCAAATACTACACGTTTTACTCTTAACAGTACTCCCTTACAATAGCAGCACATGCTATCGCTACCTGCAAAGCTGTCAGTCTCATGACTTAGTGTAAGAAAGAAAAAGGGGAACGTGAGGGTGAGAAATAACTATTAAGGAGAAACAACAGGAATGAGAATAATCATGCAGTTCGGCTGTTCTCGTCAGCCAGCCAGCTTGCTAGCAACAAGAGATGGTTTCCGCTGTGGGAGATCCTGTGGAGTAGGAATATGGTCACCAGTGACTTCTGTCTTGTCAGGAGCTGCAGTAGGCAGTTGTTTATTCTTCATCTTTGCTTTAGCCATGTTGTAATCACCAGAATCAAAGTATTTTTGCTAGAAGACAAAATACACATATATTTAAAAGCCTGAATTTCTCATTGAGCAAGGCAGCTCTATGTCAATTCAAAAAAATCTTATCACGACTATTAAGCGCACAGCTAAACTCTAAACATTAGTTACTTATACAGTTAATGCTCTACAAATACCATTGAACTCACACCATATGCAAACACGATTTTAGTCCTGGTTTTCAAAGGGCCCTGCTCTCCCACAAGTGAAATCTTGGGGTTTGTAAATTATGTTGCAGTGAACAAGTTCTGCTAGACAGAATAACCAAACAATATATGAAGTAAGGCTGAAGAACAGAGCCTGCTTTATCATACCAGAAGATCAAAGAAGCATGAAACTGCATGCTAATCAGGAAACCTTTTTTCTGCATACATTAAAACAGTGAAACTATGATCCCTGAAGTTCCCAAACCAATTATTTAGTTAAGCCAAATGTACTGTGCAATCCTTCTAAAAAGCACCACGTGAAGGAAATTTTTATCGCAGGTTCCAAGTTGCTCCTGAACACAAAAGTGAGTACATTAAGTTTGAATTTTTAAAACAGTGTTCCTCAGCATTTCAGGAAATTTTTATTAGTGCTACCTTTAACAGTCTGTGTTGTCAGATTTCTCAAAACATTAAGTTATCTACGGATGGCAAAACCAAATGACTTATAATTTATCTGCATTACGCTAAGATGAGGTATGGAATTTCATCCAAGGCCGGCATCAAGTCTTTAACTGCTCAATGACATATTTTGGGGGGAACCATTGTATTTCTTACTATATCTTACCATGAGGGTCTATCATTAATGTACTTCTAACCCACGATTTTGCACAGATTGTCAAATGAGGCCAAAAACTAGATTCAGGACAAAGATTTACTCTAGCAACTGTTGCTTACAATGCATAATCGCCTCCGAAAGAACATTCCCTAGTTAGCTTTATTAGGTTATTAATAAGCTAGTTAGCTTATTCCTCAGACTCAGTTGAACAAAAGCCATCACAACCTGCTATGTTTATGCACTTCCAAGCAGCATTACTACCATACCCTTTTGTATTAGCAATAACCAGCTGCAAAACGTTCAGTAGCAGCAGTTGTTAACCTGAAGTACAGGTCTTTACCTGGGGATGGGGAGTTTTCTTTTTCTTTTTTTTTTTTAATGCAAGGCCTCCTGAAGATGGCTTTAAACGTTCCCAGCAAATGTTCCCTATTTGCTAGAGCCTTAAAGTCACCAAATCTGTTTTTCCACATGCAATTAGTATACCTGAACCACATACTTTTATTGATAAGCCTTCCCACAATTCAACCCTTTTGACAGTGTAATCCTTATTTACACCACAATGTTCTGGCACTGTATCTGCAGACTAGGCTTCAGTTATAATGTAACCTGTAATTTGGAAATAGGCTTTCATATTTTCCCCTTCAAGACTGAAGAAACCAAGACAAACTTTTAAACAGGAACTAGGTAATAAGAGAATTGCTCCATCTTTAGAATGTGTTAACTGCTGTTAACAGATATACATTTCTGACTATATACTAGTTCCAAGTAGAATCCCTCTTACAGGAGCACGGCATCCATTTTTACTATTATTGTGGAAGAAGTATGCTAATAATGGTGTGGGCAGCCAACGTGGGACATTTCTGAACAGCAAATAGCAATGGGCAGAGTGAGGCTTAGTTGCCAAATGGAAGAAAATCTGGGCTACAGTTGGCTACATACTGAATATCTGGAGAAAAACACATCATCTTTCAGGAATTAGAATATCAGTCAATTTCTCTCTTTAAATTACTCCCGTGTTTTCTTCTGATTTACTCTATCTTTCCATAGATGACCTTTATCTGATCATCCCTTTCAAACTGATTCTACATCTAACCAGGTATCTTCACATCACAAAAGCTATCTGAAAGGACTCTCACTATCCTCACTATCCTATTTTAAACTTCAGCAATCCAGCTAACCTAAAGTATACCAGGAGTCTACACCAAGTAAAGATGTCTCCTCATTTAAGACACTGAGCACCCTAAACAGAAATAATAAAAAATAAAACATGGAAGAAAGGTATTAACAACACATCAGGAATGGAGAACTGAAGAAGGCAGATTAAGAATTGGAACCCACAACCTTATGCCATCTTTCATCATACCATCAGAATCCCAAATGCTGAGGCAATTAAAATGCCCACTGGCCTGCCTCTGCTCAAATTTGAAAATCTAAGCTGTAATAAGCTGTGCATGAGGTAGTGCTATAATCAAGATCGAGATCTTGTAGAGATTATTATTGTTTTTTTTCCCTCACATTTGTACTGAGTGCCAGCAGTCATCCACGGAGTGGACACTGGTCTGTCTTCCTGAACTATCCATACAATACACACTTACCTTGCCTCTTCGGTGTCTACAAAGACACTGAACGTGCTCAAGTCTCATTTAGGTTGCCTTTGACCACATAAAAATTTAACTCACAAAAGTTGTCACCTGCCCATTCCCAGCAGCCATTATCTATGCTGCATATGCACTAATTTACGAGAGAAAGTTTATGCAAAAAAACTGCCACCAGTAACAATTCCCAGGAGATGTTACCAGATAGCACAGAATTAGATCAGCACTGAACTCCAACAGCTGGTTTGCGAAGGATTCATACTTGGAATCACTGTGTGCACTCAAATGGCCTAGACAAGAGTAAACAACAGTGTGACAGCAATGAAAGCAAAAGTAACGACAGGCTAGGATTATTCCAAGAACAGAAATCTAACATGCCCGAAAAGCATTACATCATCACTTTATGAAAAATTAAACTAGTTAGTTGAATAATTAAGAAAATAAGATACACTGGGCAAACGTGGAACAGTATTTAAATACTAATTCACTCTCCATTCTTCTACAGCTACTTTTTGACTGGGTATATATTCAGAATTACAGCAACCTTCTCAAGCCACTGATGTCAGCTGGTACCTGCAAACACTAAGCCTTCATGTGCTAAAAACATGGATAATAAGAGCGGCCATACATCTTGGCAGCATAAGAACAGGTAAGATAAGATTAGCAGAAAACAAAGATGAGGTTCTGACCCTTAGTGTTCACTGCAATTTTTTTTTTTTTTATGGAAGTCTATCACAGCTGCAGTGAGCCAGCTTCTAGGTTTAATTTTTTTCCTTAAAATTGCAGTTGAGCCATTGTAACATTGTAAGCAACTATCCTGCCAGTTTGGCATTTGTTTTGTAGAAATAAAATTATCTTCCTTGTGTTTTCAGAAGTAAAGTTTAAAGTAGCAGTATTTTTACTCACGCATGTGGAGTGAAAAAGAAACACAGATATAGGAATTTTGGAATTTCTTGTCCATACCCTGTGGACAATAAAGAACTCACTCCTTTTTGAAGCCTCTTCCTCAAAAAGTCTGAACCTCCTGGCTTCTGGCCCAGATGAGGATATCTTGCTTTCAGTTTTGCTTCTTCAGCTTTTTCTGGGCTGATCACCTTATCCTCCATCTCCTGAAACAAAATTAGGAAGATTTTAAATATTACAATTAACTATCTATGTAGAACACTTCTGCAGATAATTCACCAACATGCAGATTTCTACTCCCATCTGAACATATTAATTATTTCAACAGACATTTCCATATATTCTCTCTCAAATACTGACAGCAACTGTAGGAGTTCAGCCTCCCATCTTAGATACTTTTCCTGGACACGTATTTGAATCTAATCAACACATTTCACTTTCACAGAAAATTAGCCTATATTAAAAGCAAACTGTTATTCAGTATTGACCAAGAAAATCCCCCAAACAACAACAAAAACCACTTTTTGGTCAAAACAAGGGCTCCATAAGGAACAAATGTTGAAAGCTGGGCAAGAGCCATGGGACTTTTCAATTACCCCTGCTTCATCACTTGCGTCCCCACAACAATCTAGTTTTTATGACTCTGCTGTAACTATAATGCATTGATATTCATTGTGAAATAGTGTTAAAGTAGCTCAGTCTCAAAAACATGCCTGCTACCATATTAATAACAAACATGGCTATTTCTCTATACTGGCCTTCTGTGGGAAGCCAACATTATCTATCATTAGACAGTTAACTGAATACAGTTAGTGTATTTGCATAGAATAAAATGAAAATTGATGAGAATACTGTAAAGCATGGATGCCCAAAGTAATGATCTGAAGATACTCATTTGGCAAAAACTAATTTGCACCTCTAGTCTTTCAACACTGACCTCTACTTTACAGTCAGTCATCTGCTCTGGTTCATGCAGCAACTTGATGTATGAGGTACAATTTCTTGTACTCAATCATTTCTAAAATATCTTCCACTCAAAATCCTTGTTTCACTGCCTTCCAGTATTTGGCCACGATCATTTTTTGCATGCAAACCATGGCTAGTTCAGGGAAAATGCGTATTGATTTCTGCTGACTGCTGTAGTTCTTGAACAGTAATTATCATCTGAAGTCACAGAAAGACTTTTAGTCAGGAAAGAAGAATTGCCATTGAAACCAGGAGGGCCTCACATTCATCTGTGACTAAGGTTTCATATTCACTTAGAGCTGCTTAGGCAGCCCCTTCAGACTCTTTTTCCATCCGTGCCTTCAATCTTTGCATTGCATCAGTTAGCATGACTGCATGTATTCCACATGAACAGATTACAGAAACTAATTCAACAGAAAAATAACCATCTACCTATTTTTCTTCTTGTTGGACTTTACTTCATTTGGGTCAGTTTCCCCTGCCTGGATCACCAAGCAGCTGCACAAACAGGTATGTCAGCACAGCAGCAGGGAGGACAGGGGATCATGAGCAGCTGAGAGCTACTGCAGCCAGAACTGCTGAAGAGCTGGAGCCACTGCACTAGCCTGCCCCAATTAACAGCGCTTTCCGACATCTCTTACAAAAGCTCCAAGTTCTATAATAGTCAACATCCTTCCGGTAGGAAACCTTGGAAGCAAAGTTTATAATAACAGACTTAAAATATAACACTCTGTCTAGTTACTCCATTACTCCAAGACCTCTCAAAGACAGCTTCTCACAATGCAGTAGGAAACTGAATTAACAGTTCTACCAAGGCAGGATAGAAATTCTTATGGCAGTTTAAGAGAAACTCCTGTGAGGACCACAATCAATGCTTTTTAGTTAGATGAAAACACATCCAGGCAATACAATGCAAAACACAGATAAATGCAAAATACACAAAACCACACACAAAGCTTCCCTGATGCCACAGAACACAGAGCTAGAACTATACAATTTCTCACTATATAATATCATACTAGCCAAGACCAGTTTCCATGTGTATATAACGAACAATCTTCAGCCACTGTTCTGCCTGTTGTGTTTTATTATCACGCCAACACTGACTCTGGATCTTCTCAAAAGCTGTCCTTTCAGCTAAACACTTGCAACATCTAATGCTGAATCACTGGGTACTCACTGTTGAGCCAACAGACCAGGCATTTGAGGGGGCATGTTTTGCCAATACTAACCAAAAGGAGATATTTTCTTAAGAACAGAGGGCCAACAATAAAGAGCTTACATAAATACGTATTCATGGTGCTTCAAAGGAGATGTTTATGCAAACTCGCAGGGTTGACAAATCATTGCACAGCAGGCGATCAAAACACAAAATACTGTGTCGTGTCTCAACGCAGCTAAAAAGGATACAGACTACAGTCACCTACTCTTGATGGCCAAGAACAACTAAGACCCAAAAAACTATGTAACATGAATTAAAGAAGAATTTTGATATAAAGACTTGGGCTGTCAAACAAAATCAGCTGATGGCAGGTTCAAAAATACTTAAGAGAACAGTTCTTCATGTAACATAACTAAGCTACAGAACTCCTTGCCAAAAGATACAGGGGATGCCAAGAGTTTAGATGGATTCAGAAAGCCACTGGATGTGCTCATTTGCAGCTCAGAAGGCTTTTATACCATGGATTGAGGAGACCTGGGATAGTTTTCTGGAGAAGATCACCACATGCTTGTTCTGACCTTATATTCGTCTGTGGACTAGACAGCATGGAGCACTCTTAGAGATGCATCATTGAGACACAAAGGCTTCAACCCATTCGTACATTAGCAGCGTGTTCCCTTGAGTTATTATAGAAGCAGCAACCAGATGACTGACAACTGATGTAGAAAAAAAACATCAAGATATACCACGCACTTCTTCCTAGTGACAACCACACAAGTTGTAATTTTAGTTCTCTACAGGAATTTTTGCACAGCTAATGAAGTCTGCTCACTTCATTAAATAATCTACCAGCATAGTCAGTAGTTACCTAACACATTTAAAGATAGCTTTTGCTTTTAATCTTTATGGAGGTACTAAAAGCATGAGGTTCCCTATCTGCTGGACAACTGAACTGCACCGCTAAAAACAAGTCTTTTCGAACTGTGCTACCAAGAGCTTATCCTCTTTTAACAGAAGACATCAGACAAAAATGTAAAGAAAATGGGAAAAACATGACAACAGCACAACTCTACACCAACTGAGGTGGCAAAAGCCAGTCCAGAGACAAGATGCACCAATACTAACAGCTTCCTGAAAAACAGACTTCCACAGCTAACGCAGTATCAATGGACCAAGCACATGCTCTCCATCACCTAAAGGTCTCTTTGTTGCTGAACTTCCTCCTGCCACTATCCTGAGTTTTTACATGGAGAACAGGAAACACTAGTCTAATGGAGTTTTCAGTTTATATCACTTTCTTGTTTAACACCCTTCTCACTGAACATACGCACAAGCTTCTTGCACTGTGCTAAAAAGGCTATAACAGAAGTCTGCTGCCTCAGAGTTCCTTTAGGGGCTTCATCTTTCTTGAGCTTACAAATGAGTAGGTACTGCGAAACATTAAGTCAAACAAGTACTTCAGAGCTAAGCATTAACTGAGCCAATCTTTAATTTTGCTTATCCATACAAACATTTTTAAAGAAGTTTAACATTGCAATGCCGTAATACAAAATTGTAGCTCTGATTTCACAGGATATAAGCTCAAAGTTTTATTTTATTTACTTTCATTTGTCGTGAATGTCTGACTAGGTTAAAACCAAATTAGAAGATCAGCACAGGCCCCATGTATCTCAAACAGCCAGCAATTTTTCAAAACAGTGCACGAACACTGCATTTCCAGACTTCAGACTGAAACTTCGTTGGCAAAATCACCCCCGTCGCCTGACTTCATCCGAACACACTAGAAGACATCACAATAAACTTGCTACCACATGTTTTACTATGCTCTTATTACAGAGCTATTCTAGGAGTGCTGCATAGGCCAGGGATTTATTTTTATATGCTTTGAACAGGAACAGTATTTTTTTCAGCGATCTACATAACATGAATGTAAAGTCAAACTGCAGAACACCCACATTTAAAAGCAAATTACAGACCCACAAGAGCAGTTGGTTCCGATCATTGCACCTATTGCGATGGTATCATTTCATCCTAACTCCCAAACCTTTCCTACTTGTACGACTAATTCATATTACAAATTGTAAATTATTAACCAAAAGCTTCAGACAGCCGAGATGGATTACGCTTTTCCTTTTAGAGTCCTTCAAAGCAGAGCACTTGTGTTTCATAACTTCTCCCTGTCAGAAATAGCTGCGGAGATTGCAACCGAGTCCACGGCCATGACGAGACTAAAACGGCTTCTTAAAGTCACAGCCAACGAACCTGCTAACAGCAAACAGTCATCTGTGAAGCCAAGGCACAGTTAAGAGTATATAAAATTATTAGTTACAGAGATGACAAAGTAGTGCCACCATAAAGTAACTCGGCCAGTTATCCGTTCTAGAAGCCTTAACCAGAGCAGGCTGCAGCGCAGCCATTGTTTGGCTATTTGCACTCCCCGATAACTTGCATTAAAAGGTGAGGGATGTCTCAGATCAAACCGAACACGCGGCGTTCCGCCACCGGGTCCCGGCGGGGCTCCGGCCGCCGCGGAGGGCCGAGATCCCTCCCGCCCGGCCGCCCCCCAGCCAGGCCGGCGGGCGCCCAGCGGG
>VXAA01000855.1:217389-255232 GCA_013399115.1 Anseranas semipalmata
CGGGGCAGGGGGCAGCCCTCGCTGAGGGGGGCAGGTTCATCCCGGGAGCAGCAGGAAGGCAGCGGCAGGGCAGGCTGCGCAGGGAGGGCCCCGGTGGGAGGCTTTTTCCTAACGGTGGACAGGCAAGGCTGAGGGTGGTTGTGCCGCTTTTGCTTCCAGCAGAACCAGGGAGGAGCGGACTGAAAGCGTAAAATCAGAGCGACCCACAGAGGAGCGATCGCAACGGGGATGCAGTCCACAGGCTTGGAAAGGGAGCAGAACAACCAGGCCGCGACAGCTGACAAGCGTGGAAACTTCAGGAACTTTGTAAAACCCCTTAGGAAATTGATCCAAGGGAAACCACAGTTTGGAGAATCCAGCAGTTCCTTGAAGAAATTATTTCTTTAAGGTAACAGGTGTAAACTATTCAATGCAGAGGAAGGATGTGAAGTAAATGAAGAACTTCAGGAAAAGCACAAGCTCTTCAGTGGCCTCAAATACAAGAAAGCAGCATATAGAAACTAGGTCTTTTTTTAAGGATGTGCATCAAAAGCAGATCATGAAGACAAGGGGCACGGAACCATTATTGAAAATAATAACACGGAATGTGTAAAGACCATAGGATGTAACGTTTCTTAGGTTTGAACTGGTGCGATCAAGATAGCCAGCATAACAAACTAGCAAAGGAGAATAACCTGAGGCTAGAATAAGATGAATTATAGGATACTTGCATCAGATTTTTTCTTTCCTTAGCTGGTGAATATTTTCAACTTGGGTGAAAAGTTATCGTTGAGGGTTTAGAGAACTATTTGAGGCAATATCCGATTAGTGGTCATTATATAGGAATGTGCAGAAAATGGGTGGGATTCCAGAAGACTGATAGGTTGGCCATTTTTCTGAATTGAAATAGGAGCAAGGGCAGGCAGAACAGAAGCAATACAATTAGGCTCTCTAATGTTATGCTGGATAACAAGATGAATACAAATCGACATCATATGCTACTAAAAAACAGGAAGTATTAAAATGGGATGTATGAAGAGGAGTTTCATGCATGGTCTACCAATCCTTCAATACTAATTGGCATAGAGGAGCCCTGCCTGGGATGCTGTGTACAGCTTGAGGCACTTCAAGACAGATTTAGCCCAAAGAAGAAAGCAAAGAGCCAGAACGATGAGAAGTGCAGAAAAGAAAATCTATGAGGCAAGGCTGGCTGAACAGTCTGGGGTTGTTTTAGATACAGAAAACAAAACTGAGAAGGGATGTATAGGAACAAAATTGTTTTCTTTGCTTATTATGAGAAGGACAAGTAGTACCCGACTTCAGCAGCAAGATTTAGTTGGACATTATAAAAAGCTTTCTCACGATAAGTAGTTTAGCACTAGAAAGGATCATCTGCAGCCTCCATCACTGGAGGCCCTCAGACCACTCAAACTTTCGTCAAAATTAATCCTATAAGGTTGATCCTATCGAGGAGTAAAGAAGCAAATAACCTCTTAAAAATTAGTCTAATTTCTTAACCAATGCATAGAAAGTCATGTGGAATTCGATTAATATTTTGCAAACATTCAGTATTTATCCACGTGTGACCTTACTGGAACATGTAACTCAGATCAAACTGTGAATGGAAAATTACTTAAAGTTGTACATGGATAACCTAAGGTCATTTTCATTTTGAATGGCATCCATATAGGGACTAAGTGTAGTTTGACTATTTAAGTCAATACAGATTTATTTCCTGGACATGACATATAGTGACCACACATCCAAAATCCACACTTCTTTGTTGTTCAAGACAAATAAATATATTACTCTGAAGAGACAAAAGGATGGCTTTGAAGAAGTCATTTAAAGTTAAAGATACAGATGTACAAACTGCATATTGTCAGTGCAAAAATATAAGGTTAATCTACTAAAGGTGAATCATGACTTTTCATTAAGTGTGTCATTTTCTCATCCCTTTTTCATCAAGTATGCAAGCAGATGTGCACCATGACACAAACAAGTACTTTGAGGATACATGTGTTTGCTTGTGACTGAATAGCAGATACAGAGAAACTAGGGCACATTCTCATTATACTAGTCTAGATCCTAGTTACATACGCAGTACAACTGCAGTTGTAGTTGACTCTTCTGTTACCAAAAGAAGCCTTTTCAGTTTTACAGGACACACATGACTAGAAACTACAATCAATCTTCTGCACAGTTTTTCCAAAGTCTCTGTAAACCAAATGCTAACCTTTAAAAACCCAATGTAACAGAGAGGAAAATACTGCTAAAGTTGGAAACGGATTCAATAATATTTGGGCTTTGCCCTTCTGTAGCAACAGTCACTTGGATATACAAGATAGTTGATAAGTATCATCTGGAAAGTCTGGTCTCCCTTACTTTCCCTGGCAGACTTCCTGGAGATTTCACGATGCACTGACTTCTCATCTCGACTAAGAGCAGTGTTGAATATACAACATGCACATTCATTCTTTATCCAGTCTTTATCAGATAAGGATGTCATAGTCCCAAACGTGAAGGTCACCTTTCACAGTACTGACACTGTGAAAACATAGTGATGTAAAGAAAAGCATAAACCAAGACAAGACAGCAGAGAAATTCAGATCTTCGGCATGCATCGCAAAGCTTCATTTTCATTATTAAATATATACCTCAAATATAATCAAATGCTTCTAGCTTTATTTCTCTCAGTTACACAGTTTAACACTTAGCATAAACTGTTTATCTGACTGATTTGTTTTAGGAATACACGTATTGGAAAGCATTTATATTCCCAACGTAGCATCTCTAGTAAAACTTCGTATAGCCACCTAGTGGCCTAAATGGAATTGACCTATTAAAAATATTCAGGATTACATGAAGATCCTTCTTATCTAAAAATAAAACAAAAAGTACATGTTCCATAGCTTTTGCATATATTTAAGATATAAATGCTAATTCGTTTGCACAGTACATCCTTCAGCACAATCTGAGAAATCAAATATGGGGGGTGGGAATTATGTGAAACACAACAGAAAGCAATATTAAAGTGGCCCTTTAGGAAAGAAAGAAATGGAGGGAGACAAATATGAATTGAATCAATGATCTGAATGCATGAGTAAGTAAACAAACATTCTGCACTATGGTCACAAGTGTTGTTAAATCTGTATGTGAGGAAAAAATAAAAAAAGGGTACCATTAAAGAGAGAAGAAAAAAGCTAAATGCTTGCATAGTATGAAATGTTATGGAAATTCAACTTGTCCCCATTTTCAATAACTTAAATGAATATCACTTAAAACATCACACAGATTAAAGACATCTGTATATATTTCAGATTTCAATATTAATGCCAAAAATACATAGTATGATTTTACATAGGATTTATGCTACATTAGAACACTAGAGACAAACATCACTTGAGTATTAAATGAAACATTAAATATTAAATAACTGAAAAATAAAATAAAAAGTGTAAACACTAAACTAACTTGGGAATTTGCTATTGCAACACATCCAATGAAGTGGTTTTAAACAGTACAAAAAGATTAGATTTAAGTATGTTTCCAGTCTACTTGGAATACACAAAGCTCATTCCAGAGACCTTTTACAAAACTGGTCCAGGATCACATAAGAACCTTCTCTCTCTTGAGCGCTATTTTCATTCCTTTACAGATTGAATTTTATACTGTCAGTTTTACCAATCTTCCCTTGTAAGGAGTAATCAACAGTACAACGAATACTTTAGTTTGCCATTGTTTGCTAACATCTTGGTGAAAACTGAGGATTTGTTGGAGATTCAGTGTAAGATTTGAGTTCGTATGCAGCGCCGCTATCAACTTCCATGGACTTCCGAGAGAACAGGAGCCTTACATCTCTATGGAGGTAGATCTTTCCAGATTTAGAGCTCTGGAACCTGAAAAGATAGGAATACCTGCATTATCTAAAACAGACAGAAGATTCATCTTTAAATACTACTGAATTAAATGCATTCCTTTAAGAAGTTAAGGCCAAAAAACATTTGAACACAAAATGAAAGAAAAAAGAATAACGTTTTCTATCTACTTTATTTTCTGTTCCTAATTACAAACACAGTATATAGCTTTGAAAGTGGCATGGGATATTTGAAGTTCACACTGCAATTACATACCATCAGAGATTAAAGTTCTCAGCCATCTAGAAAGTCTAAAAGTGCTCTTAAGCGAGCACTCCTGAACATGCCCAAAGGGTGGCCTATGCACACACAAAAGGGAAGGTTCAAATACCAACAAAGATATATATACATATCAAATACATATTTCAGTCACACCGACAGATTTCACTGATCTCTTAAACGCTTTATCTCTTAATGCTTTATACCACGTGCCAGATTTAAATCTAACCTAAGAAGCAGTGGGTACAGGGATCTCTGCAGCAGACCGATGAAGAGGCTTTTCACAGAGAAGATGGAGCCATTTCAAAGAGACTAGAGTTCACCAGCCCAATCACCACAGGAAACAGTGGCCAATTCTTGGCCTCATTTATCTCTTACGCTGTAGCTAAACAGCCTAATTCAGGTCCTTCAAACGTGCCAGAAATGTGCCAGTTCCACTTTTGCTGAGATCTAACAGCTACAGATAGAGAGACACGATTTGCATTCCAGAGAACTGTATTCTATAGTCTTCATCTGGCAGAACTCCTTAATTTCCTTTCCTCACCCAGGAAGGGCAGGAGACCCTAAGGACTATTTCTTATGGCAACTGAACTTAACATCATGATAAGGATGACATCCTGATAAGGATGTCACGGTATGGGAGAAAAGCTACTGCTACTGTAAAAGAAAAAGAAACAGAAAAGCTATTGCAATGACAAAATGATATCACTATAAATGCTGAGAGCGCAATGCTCGTTTAAAACTAACACGGTATTATTACAGGCACTACAATTTCAAGATTTTTAATAAGCATTTACTCATTGAACGCACTGAAGCAAAAGTAGTATCTCTACAATACACACAGCCATAATCAGATTGAAATTCTGAGAGGCACAAGAAAGACCACATAAAATCCAGAAGAGTTGAGTTGTCTGGGGGCGGGCAGGCTGTAGAACTGGATTCTGTGCCACAGCTTCATTCAGAGTAATGGAACGGAATAGCCTGTAGCCATCCCCACAGCTAGACAGAGTAAATTCTCTGTCAAGGGCATTAAATGTAGTGCAGTCTAGCAGAATGCTCCTACTGGCCCTCAAAGAGCTCCCATCCATCATTTATTTGCTTGGTGTTGTCAGTGTGAAAGCCCTTTACCTGGCAGCCAAAGAAGAGCAGTTTCTATCTTAAGGGGAGATACTGAAGGAGAGCACACGAAGGAAGAGTAAAAGAGGTGAGGAACAATCTGAACACCTAAAAAACTTAGGTCAGCATGTAGCACACAACACATTTTTAAATAAAAAATGGTATTGAAAAGTCTTTTGAAGGAAAAGTATGATTGACTACATTAGTCATGGAATAGATAGATCTAGTTATCAAAGCATCATCATAAAGTAGATCTGAATTATTCCCATTTTACAGATGGATCTATCAGAAAATTATCAAGATCTATTTTCTAACTTCAAGCTCTTTTTTTTCTATTAGTGATAATCCTGCAAGATTTCCTTTGCCCAGTAAATAATGCTTCCCTGTAATCTGGCTCTTCTGAGTGTGCCACTTCACAAAGATTTGAGGAAAATGAGTGGGAGACAGTAACAGAGTTTGGGGGATTCTTCCAGTTTCTACTTCCATTGCTTTTTTTTTTTTTTTTTTTAAAAATATTTATCATAGTAACTGGGATTTGCAACCTTTGTTTTTCATATGTGCAAATACATTGGAATAATCAGGAGACAATTACATACACTCTGGTGGGTGGTGGTAGAGTGGCCAGCATTGGACTGGCTCCAGAGTTGTGGCAGTTCCAGTAGTTTTGTGCAAGAAAACCAAGAAAAACACGAGATTTCTGACAGATGGTGTCCTAGGAACAGCACCAATAGACAGATACAGGAAGACTTAAAAACACAAATAACAGATGAGCTAGAAAGTCTGGCAGATGAAAGAAAGTTTAAGTGATGAACATTACTGGAGAAATGACACATACAAGCACAAAGCCCTTTATGTATATTACAGGCCATCAGAATTCACGAAGGACAGAATAAGCCAAAGAAACAGGATACAGCAGGATAACCATAACAATGTATATAGCAAAACCTTTTCTTTTGCAAGAGGAAAAAACAACACAACACAATCAATAAAATCTCTAAGTAAATCTGTAAGTAAAAATCACTAGGACAATGACAAATTTCTAGATCAGGAAAAATGCTGAGAGATCAGAAAGATCAAAAAACAGCTAGTGAGTCAGCAGTAACAGGTACCTTCAGCTTCCACCAGTAAATGTGTCATATGCCACATCACGAAAATATTCCAAAAAAAGTTTCAAACACCCTGAGGAATCACTACTTTGATCAACTAGTTTGAAGCGTACCCTCCACCTAGCCTTCAGGAACACCTAGCTAATGAAGAAATGACCACTGTTAGCCGTTAAGCAACAGCAATTATGCTCCGTACAATTAAAAGAGACAATATGTCAGTAACTAGAACTGTTGACCAGCCTTAAAAACTTGAAAAATGCTGAGCTGTGGGCAGGTTAACTGTTTAATTGCCTTTTACAGGGGTGCCAGAATACAACACAGAAACCAGCTGATCGTCGTCACCGTCACAACACAGGGCAGAAACAACGTGTGAGCAGAGCTGGACTCTCAGTTCCTATGTTAATACAGATTTCATTACAACACAAAAATCTTTACTTGACACACAACAAAAATTTATTTCCAAAGCATCTTCAAGAAACTTCTTAAATTGCAGGTGCAACTTGATTTTTGTACGGTGAGGAAAGCTCTGCTGTCCGAGCAAGCTACATTTTATGTCAGTACCACAGCTGTACAGATACAGTCTAATGGCACACTGAACAAGCTCTCAAACATACAAAACTGTGCATGTAAAAGCTGCATACACACTATATCTGACACTTTAGGAGTGCTTTAGAAAATCTGGCTGCCAACGTTAAGTTCCAGACCTATGCAAGCATTTTTGCTGA
Organism: Anseranas semipalmata; assembly: GCA_013399115.1. NCBI lineage: Eukaryota > Metazoa > Chordata > Aves > Anseriformes > Anseranatidae > Anseranas > Anseranas semipalmata. Next base: position 224,452 of record VXAA01000855.1, read on the forward strand.
ATTACCACTCGAAAAAAAAGCTTTCATATTCTGAGTGCTGACAACTGTAATTAAGGCCTCACAAGCAGATGCCACCACAATGCAGTTTACAGTTTGTGACTTTTTTGTTGTTGTTGTAAGCAAAATTTCAACACGTAAGCTTAAGATGCTTGTTTTCAACAACTGCAACTAAAACTGAAAGGCTGTTTTAAGCCAACCTGAGTAACAAAAAAAAAATCTTAGTAGTTTAATTTTTTTAGTTTAGTTTTTAGTAAGTTTTCAGTAAAATGGGTTTGAGGAAACTTTTCTGCTTTTAAAAATTCAAGATTTTAAAAATAACATACATGAATTGATAATATGCTACAAAAAAAACTTCTGAAGTCTCCTAATTAAAACCAATCTTTAGTAAAGAAGTCTACTGGATCAACAACTAAGTCTTCTATAAAATTTGAAGTACTCTGTAAAATAAGCCACAAGACAGATCAGCATAAATTACTGTAACATTTCAGGAAGTTCTCAGACTAAGCTGGCCATGGATTTTTCCCCACCTCTACAGTTGATGCCTGTCCCCAGTTTCTTTGTTAGCTAGATCAACATTACAAGTGAATAGAGCCTTTTATCTGGGCTACACACCCTTGTTCAGAATTTACCCCAGAAGAAAATTTTTAGAAGGTGGTTAAGTTAGGCACAGCAAGTTAGTGTGGCCTGAAAGGACAAATTTCAATCCAGACTAAAATTCAGGGTGAAAACACAGTTCAGCATCTTCATTAGGACACTATGTTCACACTCCAGTGTGACATTTTTTGACTGTCAACTTTCATTTAATGGGAAGTGTTGGTCTTGAATCACTGTCATAGACAAAATTGTGTTTTGAAAGTCTGCTGGGTAGAAGTCAATGCCTCCAAATGGGGAAAATAATCATCAGAAGTAATTCTACAAGTTAAAGTTTAAGAGATTTGACTTCGTTTAGTTTGCTAGTTTTAAAATGTCAACAGTCATCAAGTTTTAAAGTGCTGCAATGAAATCATTAGGACAGCGTGTATGTGGTTTGTTTAGTGCAATAACGCAGGCAAAAGTCTGCAAACTGCCAAAGTATAGCCATCATTTACCCTTTGTTTCAAATCGCAGTCTTCAGAACATCCAAAGAGCAGTAGCACAGCATCTGGTTTCAGGTAGTGCTTTGGAAATCATTCAAGGAAGATTGTGTGAATACTTTATAAAGTGAAAGGCATGTCAGTGGTACTGCATCACAAAACAGGTATTTACGTTTTTACCACTAAATAGTGCATTTTTAGTAGTAATTCTGAATGCTTTTCATGTTAGAACCTGTTCTGCTGAACAGGCACATGTGCACACTGGTCACCTTCTCTACACTGTTCCTTTTTTGGCTTCTGCCATGCAACAGGCACACTCACTATTGCTTGTAACCTCAAAAAAGGTACACTGATCCAGCCAGAACTAAATCTCTCTTGGTACAGAAACAAGCTTTACAAGGCCATACAACTGTTAAGAAAGAGCTTTATATTTCAACTCTGTTCCTCCCAAGCAGGATCCAAATTATTTATTAGCTTTTGTTCCTCTACTGTCTAGCTTAAATACCAAATTAACAGCATTCTCTTTTTTCAAAATAAGCCTATATACAGAAAGGTTGGCTGGCAAAGGAATCAAGAGAGATAAATTTTGTCAGATACTTGGATTTTTTTTTTTTTTTTAACTCCAAGAAGCTTACCTCAGATGTATGAGGTAGCGTAGTAGCCTTTCTTCAGTCTGTTGACTATTTTCTTTATTGACAGTCCGCTTGATTTCTCGTCTCACAGGAACAGAGAAAGTTCTTTGCCGTAGGAATGTTTGATGATTAGCTGGCATTTCTCTCAAGTCATAGATCACCACAAACATCTTCACCACAGTTTTGTTAGGGTTAAATAAGGTCTGAGAAGACAAACGGTTCAATACAATACTCTTTAGAGATGAAAAATTGGAAAAAAATTCACCTGCCAAAATATTTACCATCCTCTATGCCCTTTGTTCCTGTGTCATATAGGAATGTTTATGGGAAAAACGTGCAGTTTTTCTGTTCACTTCAACACTTAGGCTACTAGAAATTCCCATTTTTAAAATATAATAGTAATCATTACCTGATTTGAAAAACTAGCATATGACTATTATTACTTTGCTAATCCGCATTCCCCACTTTTGTTTATTTTTCTAGTCAGATTTTTGTCTACAGTATTTTTGACACACACTATGCTTGCAGGAAGCACAGAAGCAGGATCCACTTTTAAGCCTGAAATAAGCAATGTGCCACCCTGGACTGGATTCTTAAAAGAAAGAGGCAGACCATTGGTACTAAGCAATGGCTGTGATTTACGTTCTGATTTTATAACAAAAAGTAGGTGCTTTTAAAATGCCACAGAATTTACATAAGACTGAATATTTAATCTGGAAGTTGCTTTTCGAAAGATTTCAGAATTTGGATTTGTGAATTACCTCATTACTTCTTCAGTGAAGAAGTGTCACCAAATATCCCAAACCTTCAGTAACTGATTTGAAACCTCTTCACAGCATGGATGGGTTCAAATGTTTGGAATCACAAATTACACACAGATTTATACTTTGAATAACTACAATACTACAAGTTTCTATAGAAAATCACTTTTTCCACTGCTAGCTCCATGTTCATTGCTAATAAATAACCTCTGCATGAATTTCTTGATATTAGTGGCTTTAAGGCACCCTTATCTTCTGCATACGTACCACTTGTATCGTTCCTGAAGGCGGTACCCGATAACCCCTTTTACCAAGGGACTCTAAAGTAATTACACCCTGGAAAAAAAAAAGACACAAATATAGTTAACAGGGTGCGATAGAAACAAATCGAAATGTTCTGTTCATGTAGTTGTACTTATATATTGCTGACTGTTTTTAGAGTAAAAACTAAAGAATAGAGAAGGCAATATTTAAGATGCAGGTAAAAAAACAGGAGGGGCCTTACAAATACTTTGGCAGATCATTAAAAGTCATGCAATAAGGAGTATATTCTCCTCTTGAAACAACTTCCAAATTTCCACATCTCCAGACCAGCAGTCAGGGAGCTATGGAGAAATAGAGCTTTCTTTTTAAAATGGCTTGTAAGTTAAAATGAAAGACTTGCCTTTCCGTATTTATATGGCCTACAACTGCACCAATAACACTCCCATCCTCAAAGAAATAATTTCTGCTTTTCAAAGACAGCAGATGCACTTAATCTTCTGTTCTAATCCAAAACTCTAGCAACGATATGATCTGCTTTTGTACCAACTGGGATCTATAGAACATCTGAGTGTCCCACTTAGCATCCATGGAGGAATTCACTCTGCTCTGACACTGCTGAGGTCACCCTTAAGGCACTGCACTAGAGCATGTGCTCAATTAAACTGTGGTGCACAACTGGTGTATTGCACTGAAATGGATGTACCAAAAACAAGACAAAAAAAAGAAAAAAAAACACAAAACCCAGAGCAAAGAAACTTGCTATACAAACAGAAACAATGTTTCCGATGATGGAGGCACTATACAAATGTTGTATTAATCCTGTGAGACTCGGACATAATACATGTTTACAACATGTGGAAAAGCCTAAAACAAAGAAATCCTGCTAGTAAAATAAGCAATGCTACTTTAACCATTTGAGGAACATCAGAATCCTTTCACCTCCTGGAAATTATGTGAAATAATCTAGAAAGATGAAAGCAAAAAAATAGATATTTCTCTGTGCTTAAAGGAAGATACACACAAATTTGCAAACTTAACTTGCAAACCCATTTAATTTCATTTTCTGAATTCATTTAAAAACAGAACGTCAAAAATATGGTAAGTGCCATGAATTTAAAGTCTAAATATTGAGATAACCAGATGTTCAACACTTTACTTACATGTTTAAACAGACTATTTACCATATTTTAATCAGACATACACATAGTAACACCTCTCAAAATTAGATATATCACCCAGGTTGCTTAACAGGCATTTGGAATGAAATTAGCTGCCTGATTCAACACTAGCATCCAGCAGACCTTTGCTTTTTACAAGGTAACACTTTTTAGGCAACCCAAAACTGTGCTGTCACTGTAGAAGTGCAGAACAGAATTAGTACATGGATATCAAGAACAGAAATACTGCACCAGTGTGAACACCAGCAAACCAAGCAGCTTGTGAGAGTGACGTGTGTCACACTAGCTGAGACAACATTTGCTCAAAAAGAAAGGGCTAAACAACTTAGAAGGAGCCTAAAGTCTCCATTCCCAACTGTACCTTGGCCTACACCTAATCCACCTGCTGGCAAAGCGGTTAGTTGCCCAGGACAGCAGCTTGTTTGGACAACAAAATGTATCCTATTAGTCCAGCTATTGCCTCACTGCCTATTTTAAGTAAGATGGATAAAGAGAGAGAGTGGAGGTTGATCACTCCATTGTGGAGGGAGACGAGTATGTTCAATATCCCACTATCAGAGCAGCTGGATGGTGGGGCACAGCAGTGGGAGAAAAAACACGAGCTGGGGAAAGGGAGAAGGGAAAGCAGGAAGAGAACTCAGTCATAAGCACCTGGAAACATCCCAGATCCCTCCAAGGCCTCACTCCCTGAACTTTCTACTCACCTGTCTCCACCTATCAGAATTTAATTGCCCCGCCATCTGAAGCCAGCTCTGTCTCTGTGTGAAAACTGCGGGTTTTGCAGTGCCAAAGGATGAGGGCAAAAATATCCTCACTGAGTTCTGCTACTCCAGATGTACATGCTCAGCTGAGAAACTCTGAATAGCTCTGGGTAGTTTACGTATGTTAATATTGCTAATTACAAAACACCTCAGCAAACGTGTATGTTTGATTATTGTATTAAAGTATAAGTTAGACAAGTTCACCTGTCTACAAGCTAGTATGAGCTTTGTTCCAGCCTACTGTTTTTAAACAGAAAAAATAAATTTGACCATACACTTACCATGTAAGGAGAGGGTGCATTATCATCCGAAACGCTGTAGAATGACACTTCAACTGGCAGAGTCATGTGAGTGGGACAAAAGACTCCGCTTGCTCCCACTTCTGCTGTAAAACCCTCAACGACGCCTAGCGGGTCTAAGCGAAAATTCAAGACAGACTCCTGAAAAACAAAACACATACGGCTTAGGTTGGGAACGATTCAAAATATAGCAAAACTAAGCAGCAAACAAGAAAACAGGTTTTTATAAGAACTTGGGTCTTAGGTCTTTCATAAGGTGACCTACCAAAAATCACAACTGAGGCAAAAATGTCAATGAACAGAGGAGCATTCAGCAAGATGATAGTATTGGTATAAGAGAAAGCATCATGCAAATCCTATCTTAATCCTGTTGAAAACCGTGCAAAAGCCCACAGGGAATTTTACTGCAGCAGGATCTATGCATGACTTGCCTTGACGTATGTTATTTGAAAGAACAGTAAACTAATCTGTAACTTTTCTCAACATATTCACTCCGTATTTCACAATGTACAATGCAACCCATAAATGCTCTAGTCATTGACATTTGATATGCTAAATGAAGTTAAAAGCCAGAGGTTACACTTCAAATACATTCTGTTTACTACACTGATTTCATGTAGCTTTTGTGACATATTGAGTAAAGTTTGAGTGAAAATGTGAATCCATTTTCAAGGTATATATACTACAAACATGAACAATAACCAGTTGCTAAATCTCTTTCATGCCAACAGAACACCTCCTAAATTAACCACAGTGGGAATTAAAAGTTACAACCAACTCAATCTCTGATTTTGTATCTGAGAGAGAAGATGTCTGGGGAGCAAAATACATGCCTTTATAGATGGAAATTAAAACAAATTTCATTCAATTTAATTACGAACTTTTACACTGTAATCAGGCTGGAATTATCCACAGTAATGCACTCTAAAAAGCAGTACAGAAGAATAATAAAAATACCACAAGACTTCTAGAGAATATGCAATACCTCAAAGTTTCCCAGAAGGCTAAGACTTGTTACTGGTGGAGCACTAGAACTTAGAAATGGTTTCCCATGGCTCTCTGGATCGCTGTCTCTGTTTATACATTGTTGTGGGCTATCAAAAAAAGAGAATAAAGGATGAAGACATTTGCTTTTGTCTTCTGGGTATAACCAGCTCTAAAAAGAATCATTTACTTACTGTATTACAAAATATTGTCCTAAAGCAGTAACAGCTGAACACTGCCTGTTAATACTTTCGCAAAACATTTTCTAGGTAACTGAAAAATACTTTCACAAATTTTACATAACAAGAGCAATGAAATTTTTAAAACATTAGTTCAAAATAAGGATTCTTTGGAAAGGCACCCACATTTTGTATTTGCTAATGTGCTTTGCTGTTGCATACAGATACGTATATATGTTCCATTTCTGAAAAAAAAAAATCTCAAAGTTTCTGGTAAATAAAACGTACCTTCTTGCAGACAAACACTTCAACTGCAGCAGTGATGAATCCAGATCAAAGCACCCAGACTGTGTTTTTCTTTGAGGAACCTCAAAAGGGAAAGAATATGCTAATTTGAAAACAGTACCTCCAGTAAAAAAAAAGTTCTGGCAAGTAAGCACAAATTTTCATGACATTACAAAATCAAAAACAAAGCAGAAGAGTCATTCTAAACTTAGACTTAAACATTCTAAACTAAAAATTCTAAAATTATTAAAGACTGTAAATTCTGATTAGCAGAACTTCTTAAAAAGACTGAAATAAAAATCTTATCAACATGAACAGTCAGGAGCTTCCAGGAGAGTATGCAAGCTAAGCAACAAAAGCTAATTCTAACCCCAAATTGCTGTCCAGCTCATTCAAGAGGCTGAATATCTCTTTGGAACAGTACACAGCATTACAAATAAACAAGTTGTAATGACTTCTATCAGAGTTCCCTGATAATATCACATCCTTTATGAGCACCAAAGAATAAAACATTATGTTGATTATAAAAGATCACTGCTTCAGAAGCTTTAATTCAGACTACCTTTTTCTTAAAAGTCCCAAACAACCTACCAAGAACTATAACAATGTCTTTTTGTCTTATCACAGCAGCCTTGTGCCACTAGTCACTCAATGACATCTCTGAGGATGCTGAGGAATATACTGTACAGACTGTTCACAGAAACAAAAGCTTCAGAATAATAGGCCACCAGGTATTAGTAACTCATACAAAAACTCTTAAATGACAAAATATGTTAGCTTACAGTTAAAACGCTAAGCTTCAAAATACTTTTTGTACTCTAAAATAGCACCAAAGCACTGTTTGCCATAGAATTTATGTCACATTTTGTCACTCTGGAGAATATCTCAAGAACTCTCTTTAATATATTCTTTTTCAGAATTATTCTTCAGGTTCACTCAGGTGTTAACCCTCAAGTTTCCACCGGCAAAAGCATTCACTCTGACACTGAAAGTATACAGAAACTTCACCAAGACATCTTGTCAAATTTTCTACAACACATACATATTAAAAGAACAAAATACCCCCATCCACCCCCATTTAAAAGTTAAGTTGTAATTAAGTCATAATTTCAACAATAACTTACAGGACTTGAAAGTAGAGGCAATCCAGTTCTGGGATGAAAAGCCTTGGTTGAGGTTCCATCCAAGGATCGAAAATTGTGTTTCCGCCATATAGTTGTGTGTTTTAGAGATGGTGCTTTCTGTCAGCAAAACAGATTTACTCAAGATATTAATGGACTATTTCAATTGCCTATCAAGCTATCATTTGCTTGCTTTAACAGAGAAGAATTCTGCAGCCAGTGAATCTGCATCACACTAGCGTGTTATGAAATAGATTAAAGTTCTCTTTGACTCGATCTACAATCACTACAGGCTGTTGACTTCTAAATGACCACATACCACATTCAGACACCGGTATGTTTATACGGGACGTCTAACTGCCGACAGAAACTGTTGTTTCTAATGCTATCACAGTGAGCAGAATGAGACAATGTTGTTCTTGATATTAAATTCAGAATTAAGAATGGGTGAGGGAAGCACCACCAGGCCAAATGCCACTTCAGACCTTGAAGCAAACAGTCCCATGCTGCTTCACATAAAGTCAGACATAAATCCTTCCTCCTACCGCCCTTAGCAGATATAGAGTGCAGTTACAAGCTACGTGACTGCCAGCAGGGAAAGAAATTGCTCTTTTTATCCGTGTATTTACCTGCACATCCGGGTTCTTCAGCCGCTCACACTTGACTGAGCTGTCTTCTGCAGATTTCTTCTGAGAAGTGCTTTGGAAATCAAGGCCTACTGGGTCTTCATTCTCATCATGTGCAGCTTTTGTTTTATCTTGTTTGTTTTTATTTTTGAAACTGTCATGGTCTTTATGTAAATAATTTTCAATACTAATAAGCTGAGTATTTTGCTCATAAATATTTGTTTTTTTCAAGTCTTTATCTAAACACTTGAGCTCATTCTTGTGCAAAGAGTCAGATGCCTGCATCACAGTTGCTTTTTTTGTACCTTCAAGTATTCTGCATTTATCTATCTGTAAATTGTTAAAACTGTCCATGTTGTTGCTCTCATTAATGACTGTTCTTTCTCTAAGTTTATTTGTGCAAATCTGTTCATCAATGCTGCTAAAATTTGAACACTGTTTAATTCTATTGGTTATCTGGTCTTTCTGCACATAACCAGAATGTATCTTTTCCAATTTATCTGGCAATTCAGATTTATTTTCTTTAATACATGATGATGATGTGTGCATGTTAGTAAATGAATGAGAAGTCTTATTTGAAGTCTGATGAAATGCATTTCGGACAGCTTCATTGGGTTTTGCTAAAACCAATTTTCTTCTTGCTTGGAGTTTCAGAGAAGCCTTCAATTCACCATCAAACCTAGAAGGACTGATAGGAGTATCAGGTGTTTTCGTCCTTGATTTACTGCTGTCTTCTAGCAAAGAAAAATTGGATTTAGCAAAAGAAACAGAAGATGGTTCCTTGCCTTTCTTCAGCAAATTTTCATCTTCATATGTACTTCGGAAAATTTTTGAAGTAACTGGGCTAGTCTCATGTACTTTGAATGGACGTCCAGTAACATGAGAAGTAGCTGGATCACAATGAATCAAGTGCTGGGCAATCCTTGCTATAACCTCCTGCCGCTCCTGAAGCAGAGAATCGATGAGAGGGTTGCCCTCTCCTGCAGATGGACGACCACAGTGGTTCACTGGAACACGGAGATCGAGCCGTGGGATCTCTGGTATTGCTCTAGTTTTGCCTTCACCGTCTTCTTGTATTGCATTATCTAAGTTGGCAATAGAAACAGGGGAGCTTTCCTTGCCTTTCCTAAGCAAGTTTTCATCTTCGTAAGTACTCCGAAAAGCTTTTGGTGTAGCTGAGCCAGTTTCATGTATGTTGAAGGGACGTCCAGCAACAGCTGGTGAAGTAGCTGGATCACAGTGAATCAAGTGCTGAGCAATTCTTGCGATGACTTCTTGTCGCTCTTGAAGTAAAGAGCCTATTAAAGGATTAGTTTCTCCTGTGGACTGATGAGAGCAATGACTATTCGAAACACGGGAATCAATCAAAGAAAAGGATTTAAAAGTTCTGACAGCTGTTTCGTGAGACTGTGTCTTACTGTCTGCTGTAGCATTATAGCAGTGAACTTTAGATTGTGATGCCCCAAAGTCAGATCCAAGACCAGTAGATGGATAAAGCTTTAAATTTCTGATAGATGTAGTAAATTCAGGTGTCTTTTTTACATTAAGTAGGCCTTCAGGTGTCATTGTCCATGCTTGTTTCCCACAGACACGCTGCGAAGTGGAGGTACTACACTGCTCTGCTACACTGGATTCAGTGTGTTGATGTAACTTACGCTCTTGCATTTGCTTTTCATAAAAGCTAAGGTTGGTGTGAATACTACAGGTCAAAACTGGGTAGTTCGATTGTCTGGGCAAGGACTGGACACTGACTCTCAAGGCCACATTGTGAGAAACATTAGGAACCGGAAAGACGTGCTCAGTTGGTGTCTGGGAGAACGTCCACTGTAGGTCCACATCTGCAGCGCTCACCCTGAAACAATACAGAAGTGCATTTATAGAAATATTTAAATAAAGAGCCTCTAATAATCTATTTCATAACACAAATTTCAAGGACAAAGCTAGCAACTGCCATACTTTGCAAAGTATAGGAACCATATACAACCACCAGAGGACTGGGCCAACAGTGTGGCACCCTCTGAAAGCAAATAGGAGAACAGGTGCGAAGAATGGTTTTAAGATGAGTTGTAACAACCTGCAAACAGCAAATAAAAACATTTTCCACCTCAAACGTACCTATACAGAATGTTACGGGGAACAGCACCATGTGAAACACTCAGCCATGCGCTCAGTTGAGAGAAGAAAACAAAAGACCGAACAGCCAGTAAAAGAGTCTTCTCTTCAATGAATCGATCTCCGCTTCTAAAACGCATTAAAAGAAACACACAGACGTTGGTAAGAATATACAGAGAGAACTAATAAAACTAGAACATAGAATACTATTAACAAAACTAAGCTTTCACAACAATACCTGTTGCTGTCCTCCCCGCTTTCTCCATTTGCCTCTTCTCCCCAGATTATATTTTTATCTCTTAGGTAGCAGCTCAAATATTTTCAAATATCTTGTAGGAAATTACAGTTTTAAAAATATACTATATTTTTGTGTTATATCTATTATACATGTGTATTGTTAAGAGTATTTTGCATTAAATACCAGAATACAAATTTATTTGCTGATTTTCGTTCTGAAAATAAAACATGGCTGAGTCGAGCAAAACAATGAAATTCCAAACATTTTGAAGATTACAGAACCTGATTTGTTCCTATCTACATAAACATTTATACAACTTAACATAACAAATCACATATAAAAATGACCATTTTCGGCTAGGAACATTATATACCCTGCATTGCACAAAGTACACTGCAGAAAGTATGAGCACAGCAAGAATAAGATTAAAAGATGCTCAGATTTTACTGGTAAATAGTGATTTGTTTAGATCAGTCCTAACAGCAAGGGGCCAGTTCCAAAACTCTAGCCAGCTACTTTAAGGAGCTTTACAGGACAAGATTCTTGCCATTATCAACTAATCCCAATATCCAACTTACTGTCGAGGAACCGGTTCCAAAATCCACCTTTCTAACAGCAATGCATCTTGTTTGATTGCAGGATCATTTAAATCATTCCCTTCGGTGTTAGGCCCTTCATCGCTATAGCAACAATCTGGAAGTAACATCACTTCTACCATGATTGGAATATTGTTTTTCCACAGTAGCATAACCTCAGATCTGGTTCGCCTGGCTTGACGACACTGAGGGAGAGAATAAATGCAAGCCATGAAAATACTAGCCACATTTAAAACTACTTTAAAAACATATTCCAAAGAACTGGAATAGGATAAGGATCAAGTTCTGTAGACCATGCTTCACCAAATCAGAGGTAAGATCCCAGAGCTATCAAATGAAAAATTAACAAATCATTTACGGTTGCAGTTTGAGCAACTTCTGTATAAAATAAAGAGAGCTCAAATAAATTTTCCCCAACTATCATACTTTGCTACTTTGTACTACTCTCTCCACAAGTCATCCTCAGCAGTATCTTAACAAATTGTGTGTCTTGGAGCAGGCTAACTACTGCATGAATAATAGTGTAAATTCACGCAACACTTAGATCTTTTATTTGTGAGATGGGATGCTCCAACCTTAATCCAAAAGAGACTGGCTAGATTTGATGGTGTTCCTGTTTTTTGGACCACTAACTTTTCAATTCCACCTGGAAGATCAAGAAGTTAGGCAAGTCAGCCTACATTTTCTCAAAATAAGACCAAGATTGCCAAGTATAGCACTTACAATTTGCATAACAAAGACTGAAATAGGTACTGCATTCAGGTAGACTGCAGAATTTCATGTTCGAGGATAAAAGGCTTAATGATCTTTCATTTTAAGGACAGATCTGATCTATTATTAGTACAATACTGAATTACATACTTGTTTAAATGCAGAACTGACACAAAGCAATTGTTATTCGTGCTTAGCTGTGAATCTACCAGGAGTTCTCAGCTGATTTTAATCACGGTAGCAAGGATGTACTCCACAACACTTCAGATGAAACGGGTACCATCATACCTGAGCCAGTTTGTCACTGCATTCATGCTTAGTTGTTGGTGGCTGACTTGATTGTGCTGGAGGACAATGAAAGCCCTCTGTTCTGCCCTTTATTGAATATTCAGGCGTTCGACCTTCAGTGATCAACAAGGCCAAGGAGACCAGGAACTCCTCAGCTTCATACTCAAAGTATTCATCTAAAGTATCTGTCATTTCAAAAAGATAAACAATAATGTCACCTACTGTGTAACAAGCATTCAGCTGTTTGCTGTCCCTGCAGTTTGTTCCAATTTATACTTAAAACAAGAGCTATGATAAATGGATGTCTGTATCAGACTGACTGCCCTCCCCATAATGCCTAAGTTATCATACCACCAAAAACCAACTTTACTCAACCCATAACTTTGTCACTGCAAGCAGACAAAATTAGAAATACTCTAAAGAAAGCTACATGTAATAACTCGTCAAGTCACCAGACTTCACTGGTGCCAAGAAACAACAGTTTGTGTTGTGATCCACAGCGGAATCAGAGCTTTTCTAAAAGAAAAAAAGTTTCCTGCGTCCTAATGGAAGAAGCCTGATGGCAGTATGACTTGACGTCATTAATATCATGCGACAGATATAAAGAGAATACACAATACATCATAAAATATATTAAAGAACTGAACAGGAAAAAAATCATAAGAGTTACTTCTATTAGAAAAAGTGGGACACAATGTTCTTTAAGATTTTTATTGCGAGTTCCTCCTGCTGAGAACAGGGGTTATTTAAGAGAAGTCCATTTATAGTTACCATTAACAGCTTTCACACATAGAAAAGGTTCATGAGGAACATACAGAATATTCACTGTTTTGTACAATGTTCAGTCTAAACTTGTGCAAAGAATTAAAACCCAACAAGTCTCCATAAACAAAGCAGCAGCTGGCATTGCTCTTCATGAGTTCCACTGGCACACTCAATTCACGCAGAGCATGATGCAGCAGCCCCCTGATTTCAAGGCATTTTATAGAGCACCCGTCTCCTCTCCCTCCCCCCTCATAAGGATGTCACAGAGCATTCAAACAGACTGAATTACAACCCGAGCAGGTCATTCCCTCTCTGCTTGGACATGCTCAAGGATCATAATGATTCAGTTACTGAGGAGGTTACAGAAAGATCTCTCTTCTGAGGAAGCTAAAATACATTCGCTTCAAAGTCTATTTTAAGAGTAGCAAAATACAGCAGGTGGAGGCAAGACTGGCAGCGGTTCTTTCTTTTTATGCTTATGGGGAAGAAAGGCACATGACATCTTCACTATTTTAGCACGTGTCCTGTGTCATCCACCAAAACAAAACTGCCAAGAGGGACAGTTTTCTATTTCTATTCATGTTTTGATTACCATGGATAAAATACCTTTCCTCTTGGATAAAAGAGAATTCAGGAGGGGTTTTTTTTATTTTTGGTTGTCATTCCCTAATACCAGAGCATTTAGCAAGCATGGCAAGACAGACTTGAGAAATCCATATAAGGGATATATTAAACAAGAACTCCAATTAAATGCCCAATTACCTGCATATGCAAATTGCAAAGTGTGTAAAACTAGCTCTTGCATGCACATATTTGCCTAGTGCAGGCTCGCACTCCACAGACCCCAGGGCTTGCAGACTATTTGGCGGGATCTACATGAGGTACAGAGGAGAAGCCAGCATGCTGCCAGGGAACCAGGTTCGTTATACACGAGTCCCCATCTTTACAGACTTCCCCACCCTTTTTGAAGGGATGCACTTTCTTCTGTGGGCAAACAGAAGTGAACAGAGTGCAGGGCCGTCTCCCCCAGCGGATTACCCGGTGCCTTTTGGTGGCAGAAAGGGCTACAGCCTGAACCTCCTCCCTCCGCGCAACCGCTGCCACCACACGCAGCCAGCCTGTGGCTACAGCCACTGGAAGGCAGTGAGGGAGGCAGGGAGGCAACCACCCAGCCCCAGCTGCGCCTGGCCCAGGGACCCCCCACTCGGAAGGGAGCGTGGGGTCTGAACGAGATGGGTGCTGCCAGGACCGGTCACCTGGCTGCCGCCCGCCCGCAGGCGGATGAATTACCCTGGAGGACCCCGGGTGGCACGTGCACTATACATTAAATCATCTGGCATGAGTTAAGATGGTCAGTCATCCGATGGATGGCAGAAAATTACTAATAAAGTGTGCATGAAAGATTAAAGGAATGGTAAATAACAGAGAGGACAAGCCACTTATGTAGTGATATGAGTCACCTACAAAATTAGGCACCTGCAAATTTTTTTTTTTTTTTTTTTCAGGCAAAAGCCTGGTCAACAACAGGTAAGTCATACTTTCAGAATAGGGAAATGGGATTTGGAAAAACTCTGAAAAGCATTTAGATATTATCTTGCTGCTAATACAAGCATCATGCTCATCTCTGCATGTCCAAAGGTGACAGTAATTTTAAGAAAGGTACACTAGGATGGATCGCTCTTGGAGTACTTCTCCTAGTCTGATGTAGGAGTTTCAAAAATCTAGGAAGTGCTCAGCAGGAGTGGTGACAACTTAAACAAGAATGGCCTCATGCTTAGCAGATGAAACAGAAGGGGGAAAAAACATTTATCCTTAATATAAGAGAAATTGTGTAGTTAAAATATGCAAAACCACCATGGTTTTAAAGAAAAAATTAAAGAGCTTGATCAAGATGCATGTGTTTATATAGACAGATCCTACCTCAGTGAAACAGCTTCTTACGGAACAGAAATGTGCACAGTAAGATGTGATGCCTGGAAATTTACTCTGGAAAACTTTAAATGGCAAGTAACAGTAATAGACATGCTCTATAATTAACACTAGCAGCTTACCACGTGGAGCAGTAGACCTTCTATTACTTGGCCTTCTCTTTCAGAAAGGATCTGAATTTGATCAAAAGCTTTTGGACTTGACACAAATTAATAAATAAATTCTATGGCCTGAGTGGTTCTTCATAGCTGGTTAGATTCAGGCAAAAAGCCCACCTTCCTTTTGCGTTAAAACCACCTGATACTAAAGTTTATACTTTATATATAGGCTGTTTGAACTTGTCCAAATGTGAATAAACAAGGTGAATCTATAGAATAGAATATCCGAAACAATCATTACTCAAGATTCAGAATACATAGCTGGTACTACTTTACATAAAGAGATGAAGCTTAGTTTCAAGTTTAGTGCATAAACACTGCTTGTGTTCCCGTATCAGACCTGGTATCTCAGAAGTTGCCAGTTCCTTGCCTTAAGCGTGGAAGAGGAGCCCAGCTAGCTGGAAAGACACATCTGTATTGGCTGCAGTTACACAAATAGGATGTTTCAAATGGAAACTGCATCCCTTTAAAGGATGACAAACACCAAGTACTGAACTAGGAAATGCTACTGTTTTCATAACAGCATTACAGAGGCAGAGACAACACTTAAAAATTATGTCAGCAGTGCAACAAACAAGGTATTTGATCTTCATTTTATTTTAAAGCACAAATAGCAATGGATATTGAGAAATGTATTTTCCTACAAATTTCATGCGGCATATTGACTTTTTTTTTTAGTTCCACTAGATGTCTATATTATTTAAGAATTTCTAATAGTTTTAGTAAAGGAAAAAAAAAAAACTAGGAATACTGAGAAGCCTGGTACTTGTTCCTACACAACAGACACAGATGATGCAGTTGATGTAATTGAGGACAAGGGTGGAAAGACATTTATAGAAACAGCAAACTCAGTGTTTAGTTATAAAAAAAAAAAAGCCTTGGTGTATGTGTGCTGTAACAGTTTGCTTTTGTCTACAATTCAGCCCTATTTAGGACATCATATACTGTGCACAGAATAACCTCAATCCTATAATCTGACTACAGACATGATTTTTATTCTGCTTCATCTCTAGCAACGGAACATGCAAGAGTATAATACAAAATACGCATCCCAGCAATGTATGGGTTTTATTCCCCTTAAAATAGATAAAACCCCAGTTAGTTGACACAAATACATGGGAATTAAAGTAATAAGGCACTACTGCTCTTTAATCACTAACTGAAACTCAAGTGTACTAAACCAGCAGTCACAAGAGAGAGCAACAGATGTCAAACTACCATAGGAGTGAAAAAGAGAAAAATATAAATTTAGACTGAAGCTGCTACATATAGAACAAAACATACAATACTGGTGAATTTAGACCTGGAGGTACATCATTTTTGGTATATGGAGGAGATAAAGCAACACAAACAACAAAGTATTTTTCTACATCTTCTGGACAAACAGGAAAGCCTGTTTAATGAGAGATATCGTGAAGAGTCTTCAGATCCTTGCCCTCCCCAGTCCACTGCACACATACACAAATCACTGGAGCACTACAGTAAAAAACAAAGAAAAAGTTGAAACAGGCTCATATTGTAAAATCTCTTGAAATTATGCACGTGGTACAAGTGAGCCACAAACCCACTTAACTGTAACCAAGGACTCTTCTGACACTTCAGCTCGGCCAGTTGCGCCCAGCTGATTCCTTTCCCAGCTAGGTCACGACTGTGTGGGCCAACTCCCTTCCCTTTCCTATTACAGTATTTTCTGTAGCAATTACAGAACGTGTTTTCATGAGATGTGTATTAGAACAACATTTAATCTATCTTCTAGGCTTAGACAGGAAACAAAGACATTCGGTATCATGCAGCCCATTGTACTCCCGGGGCCACCCGAGGGCCACCCCACGCGCCTCTGCCCTTTCCTGCCTGGGTGGCAGCAGCTGGGAACGGCTCTGGGCAGAGCCCGGCCTCCTCGCCCCACACCATCATCCGGGGAGCTGCCTGCACACGGCCAGCTGGCACTGAACAGCTCTCACCCCACGCTTACCTGGTTGTCTTAGCACCTTTCGTACCGCACCGGTCACCACAAACATCCACCAACCTTGTTGCTCTGCTCTCGGAAGGAGCTCACACTGCTGAGCATTTGGGGCCTTTCTTGAAGGAAAGGCTCATTTGTTCACTTACAGTATCCCCGAATCCTGACCTCCACTGATTCAGAGGGCTACTCCTAAGAGAGTACATGACACACAGCTAATAATTACCTTTAAATATGCTCCAGAATGGCCCAGACTGTCCCTGGAAAATCTTTAGCCACCCACAGCAGGTTGTGAAGGCCACAGATATAAAGTAACCAGGTTTCTATTTCACTTACTAGAAAGGTGAAACCCGGCAAGCACACCGCACCATACAAACCTCATCGTACCAGCCGCCCAGGCGCGCAGGCAGCCACCAGCCCTGCTGCCGGCCCTCTCCCGGCTGCCCGGCCAGCTCCAGGCGCTCGCCTGCGCCCCACGCACCCCTACAGAGTTCCCATCTCCTCCTAGCAAAGGCATCGCGAGGCATTTTATAAAGTTACAGCAAAGGCTCTCTGGCCCTTCCCCCAAAACAGCCAACGCTGAATAGGTTTTATTATCTCACTGTTCCAAGAAGTGGGTTAAAGGCAGTTCTAGGTTTTAACAGTAAGGCAGGAATTCAAGAAACTACTGTAAAGGAAATGAAACACAATGTAAACATTTGACTAACAGCTTCTCTTCTGGAATTAGAAACACCTACGGATGCTTCAGTTAACTAATTCCACATTGTGCCCCACTTCAAAGAAAGTTGCCCCTGAACCTCCAAAATTCATGATTTTCTGGATGTTGTGTCTGCATGCTACAAGCCCATAATTATATCTGAAGTCACACAGTTCACAAGCCTTGCAATATTAAGGTTTTAAGTATAATTTAAGCTATCAAGAGTCAAAATCATAAGCCGGCCTACTCCTCTCAAGAAACAAACCATTAGGTAAGTTTATTCAAATTTACTCCTCTATAGATTTTTTTTTTCCTACATTGAATCCTATCTTAGTTCCTCACCAATCTTTGAGCCCGGGAAGCATGACAGCCATTACAAGAATGCTAGCACAGAAGCGCAATACCTCACCTTACTTCTGCTGCCTTCTTTTGTTCTCCAGGATATCGAGTTGAACCACTACCTGATCATCAAACAGTTTGGGTGCAGGAAGGAAATGGCAGCATAGGAATTTTAAATTAGGACTGATGTTCAAAGAAAATAGACTAGAAGCTATACAAGTGCTGGATGTGCTTAGTTCTGCATAGAAGAATAGGAAAAAAATCACCTGCTTCACCACAACAGTTTATAATCAGAAAACAGAACAAAACACAATTTTGTAAGTAAAGGGTAACTTTTAAAAATCAAGACGTGGCTACATGGCAGCCGAAGAAGCCACTCCAGAGCCACACAAATCCATCAGCAGCACCGGTACCGCCAGCTCCCCTCCAGCCTGCAATGCTGCAGCAACTGCCCGCACCCACGCGTCGCTGCGGATCTACCGCACGGCTCTGCTGCGCGCATCTCACGACGCTCAGAACTGCGCTAGGTCAGTTTTACAGCAAATGAAGCTATCAAAAAGACACCGGGCTTAGAAATGGGCAGACAAAAAGTACAATTCCCATAACCACTTTTACCAAAACCCATTCAGGGTCAAGCAGTTTAATGAGTACAGACAAAATCCAAGCGAAGAAAACCAGTTTAATCCATTTAAAGCTCAAATTTTCTGCGATGATCTCAGAAACTACGGCTCTTTGAGAGCACAAAATGCAGACTGGTAAACTGATCTGGGTGTTCCCATCTTGCTTCCTGCGCTTTGGCTGACATCCTATTTTGCCATCGCCGTACTGCTTACTGAGTCAGTTCTCTCCTCCAACTGTAGCTTTCTATTTTTACCTAGCAACATCAGTTTAACCTGCTTCTTTTGATTTTTTGGCATTCAACCAAACTCTAGATCCAGCATTTGTATTTTGGTCAGAGAAACTAACTTTATTTTCACTTAACCAGGCAAAGAAAAGGAACACTGAAGAACAAATGATGTAACCTGAATTGTTTCTTCCTCCATAAGGAAATCACAAATGGTGAAGCAGACCAATCATTATGATTTCATAGTCTGTATTTAATAGAAGAAAAGCAATACCTGAAAATAGGCAGCAAGTTCCAGGCTCATTTCAAAACCCACTTCATTGAGCTGCAAGAGAAATCACGTATTCTAAAATACAGCTGTTCCACTGTATCCTAACAAAGGTAGAAGAGCCCTGGAATGTCAGTGTACAGCTGTAAGAGCTTTAATGCTGACTTTTAAAAATATGTTTAGGATTTTAAATATAAGTAGGGTGGAGCAGAACATACACTTTTTGCTGATCTCTAGACCTAGTAGTCTACAGAATGGGTTACAAAAGATGCTACTTGTACTAACATGCTATAACCAGACAGGTACTGAAAGCAAAGAGGACTTTTGCCTCAGTTAATGCTCTTAATTAAACATATAACAATTTGCCTTTTCCTTTACACTAAGATTTCCTAGATTGCCATTTGGTTAAATGGGAACTGCACAAAAAATTGTAACATAATGAAACGAACACGTATACCAGGAGCAGACTGAATAATTTCTAAGTTTTCCATTCGCTCTTCTCTAGCTCTATTTTTCCCCTTGATTAGCTGATGCTTTGCCTACATTAGATATTAGAACAAACTGTGACTTGATAAACCTACCATAGAGAGAGGCCCTTAAGAAACTGACAAAGCAATAGGATTTCTAATTCAGCAGCTGTAAACTATTTTCTCAGATATTTTTGTTAGTTCATAAAAAGGAAAATAGTTAGAAAACATCTCTTTCAGCATAGGTATGTGTCACTACAGGTAAAGAATAGATGCTCAGTAGACTGTACAGCTGTAATTGGAAAGGAATAAAGGTTTTCTGTACAGCCTTCACTCAGCATCAACACTGATTTACCGTGCTCATAAATATGCTGATACAAATTTTGCAAGATTACATTGAAAAGAAATTACTGAAGCAATCCTGTTTTAAGCTCACACCCTAGTTCACAGGAGGGAGAGCAAGGGAACTGGGGAGATGAGACCTAGGCGAGCTTCCCAGCCTTCACCAGCACAACGTGCAACCACAGCCGACCAAGGTGGTTTGGGAGCTGAAGGAGCTGGGGAAGGAGGCAGTACACCACCCTACAACAGGAAACACAGCCTCCTTAAGCTTACAGAATGTATGGAAATTTCTTCCTAAGGTGCTTCCCAGAAAACGATTAAACATTTTTACATTAAAGTACAGATTTTCCTACATAAGATTTCTAAATATACATCCAAACTTTTTTCACACCAATTGGTTCTGATGGAGGTGACCTTCTCAGAGGGACGAGGCCTTGTCCTTCACCAAGGCTTCCCTAGCCAAGGGGACTCTGTTTGGAGATGAGGATGACGACGGCTGATAAGGAGCTTCACTACCGTAACTCGCTAATTCAAGAACCAAATTAGCAGCAGCTACATGGCTGAGGGCATACAGACCGAAGGCTTTCATTGACTTGCTCAGCTTTCTGCTAGCTGTAAATACAATACTGCAGTGGCTCCATACCTGTTGCTTTCTTTTCAATGGAAGGCTAACATGAATTTACAATGAAAAAGCATGTGTATTTGGCTAAGCTTCACCCCTTTCTGAAGGCATAGCAGCCATACGACAGTTGCAGCAATTGAGTACTGGGAGGTCTATCTCCATTTGGAAGCCAAGACATCCCTCCCATTACACAGGTTGACAGGAGCTCTGCATTAAATTCTGGCTGTGACTGCATTTTTATAATACATAAATAAAAG
The DNA here is from genome assembly GCA_013399115.1 of Anseranas semipalmata. Classification (NCBI taxonomy): domain Eukaryota; kingdom Metazoa; phylum Chordata; class Aves; order Anseriformes; family Anseranatidae; genus Anseranas; species Anseranas semipalmata. The sequence goes on from VXAA01000855.1 coordinate 245,208, forward strand.
AGGATGCCAGAAATTTTATTTGAGGCCTTAAACACAATACAGTTCAGGACTGCAGACATAACTTTCCTCTTTAATTTGTTTAACAATCGAGTTTGACAAAGATTCAACTATTTGCAGACTTCTGCGATATTTCATACAGAGATTGGTCTAAAGATATAACGTAGCAATTTGTGATAATAAATCAGCCTCAGATGTTACTTGGAAAAAAAACAAAGCACACTGGACTGTTGCTTAAAAAACCTTCAGTAGGTATTTCAATGCTTATGAGAGCTGCCAGAACAGCCCTCTACTTAAACACTATGTGTTTGTATCTTGTGCTGCCCAAATTTCTGCTAAAATGTTGTTCTGCAGTTTATTCCTTCGTAGCATCTTTGCGAACAGCATTCATAGTGATGCAGACATGCCAAAAAATGCCTTTTTTTTTTTTTTTTTTAAAGTTTCCTCACTAACACTAAGAATCAATCTTTGAGATATTTCAAGCTTTAGCACTTTAGGTAATTACAGTACTTAGAAACTTTGACAATGTAATTTCAAGTGTTCTTGTGCCTATTTTACTGTTAATACTAATAAAATAACATTTCTTTTCTGAGGAGGAATGTAAATTAGCCTTCAGCTCTCAAAGATTTTGAGTGAATGATTCGGAAGAATCATGAAGGGGCTGAACAGACCTGAGGCAGGAGCACATAAAACTCCTGAGGGTGAATGCCACCTATGTTGTATGTGAGCACATGTCCCACTTTGTCTCAAACACCTGGTATTATAGCATAGACAAAAACACTATAGACAAGTCGGTATTCTCCTTCCCTATGGTCACTGCAAGAAAAAGAACCGTTACAACATGTGACATTTGCTTCGGACCATAGCCAGACCTCTTAAAAATAAACCAGAGCAGATTTGCGAAGTGCAACGTGAAAGCAAAACGCCCAACACTGACTCATTTTTGGGTGGAATCAACAGGGATGCCACGGCTGTTAGAGCCAGGGAAATCCCTCTGAAAAAAGAACCACGTGACTGACGGGATCGCACGTTGTGGAAAACCTTAACCAAGCACTCGGCCTTCAAAGCAATCCTGTTGCCGGAGCAGGGGGCATTTTGTGAGTAATGAAGCACTCAGCCTTCAAAACAGGTGTCACACTCCGAAAGCTTTCACCGATCACTAGCCACTCACCTACACAAACCAAAAGGTGCCAACAAGCCCAGCTGGTGGGTTTTGTAGCCATCTTCTTCAGCCTGAAGTCAGGGACTACTGACTTTAATGAGCTACTTTGAACTCCCTGGGGAGAAATGGTACGTAAATCAGACATCCCTGCTATGTCCTCCTTGCTTTTTCTCTTGAAATGTGCCTTTTTTCAGTGGACAGAGAGATACAAGAATACAATTTCCAAAGACTACTGAGGAACCTCTTGCATGTTGAAAATCTTCTCAATTTTATCTACCAGCATCTGCTTCTAAGAGATACTGCAATTTCTCAGTTTTACTGTGGTGTGTCTTAAAAAAATAACAAAACAGTAAGCCAGAGAAGGATGTGGGACGAGGGGAGGGCAGAAATCTAGTTATTTTGAGAAAAAACACTTATGACCTAGTCCACTTTTTTTTTGGTGAAAATAGTCTACTCTATTAAAAGACTATTAAAACTGACTGAGGCCTCCCATATGCATAATTAGTATGTCATTTCTTCAGGGCCAAGAATTCTGATCCTCATCTGGATGCACCACTTCTCCTAAAGTTCTGGTATTACTACTAGCATTATGAGTTTGATATGAGCGCAAAAGAGGTGCTACCAGCAACTTGCCAACGCAGCGGCACGCTCTGCCGCAACACCTTTCCTTAAGGGCCCACAGCAGCCAATTTCAAATGCTGTTGTCTGACAGGAACCTATAAAAACTGTAATGTGGTGTCATGGATGAAAGAAGCGTTGAAAACACCCGCACTTTTACCCAGTTCAGCCAATATCCCTGTCTCAGTTAACCCAACATCTAGACTAGGTGAAAATTAATTTGCCTTATTTTTTAAATTCTAGAGGAGATAACAGTTTATGCAGTTTTCCACAAGGCTCAAAAGACCTCATGTCCCAGGAATTAACAACTGTCAACTGCCTGGGCAGCAATGTACTTTTATTTCAATCCAAGCCATCAGAATAGTCATTGTACATGCCTAGCCTTATTCCATCTGTGCAAGTACTGAACAGCTTGATGGATACAGGCTTTGTTCCTCTTTCAGGCAGTCTGAAGAATCACCAGGAGCCTGGCTGTGTGACAGCTATCTTGTTACAGGTCAGATTTACTTCAAGATGTAAAAAAACAACCCCACTAATCAAACTCTGGAGCACTTGGATGTCATTAGGCTTTCCCTACACAAACACACACACGCCGTGGAAAGTACCTTTTTAAAAACTGGACCCACTTGAGCATTGCAATTTAACTAAAATACACTTGTTTGTTTAAAACATGTAAGCGTCTGCTTTCCCTCTGCCCTCCATTCAGCCAGCCCGCACTGCGACTCGGGAGGCTACCACAAACACCCCTGCCACCCGGCACCTCGTGGAACAAAACCAGCTTCTGACACTCCCGGGCACAAGACGCTCGTCTGAAGTGCTAAAACTAATGCTCCTAGAGCACGAATAGCAGCAGTGTGCTCATAACACATCTGCACAAAACGCTTCCCGAGGGAAGTGGTGCGCTGACGGATGACCGCGCTGCGTGGGACCGGCCGGGCTGCAGCCAGCAGGCAGCAGTACGCCCGCGGGCTCTGACCTCGAGTCACCCACCAGCCCGGGCCCCCGCTCCAAGTTTGTTGTTTGTAACACCCTGTTCCGCATATTCTTGGAACATACTTTCCAGAGAACCTCAGGGACAGGGCTCACCCTTCCACTACCACTTCCAAGCGCGCCCCGGCAGCGAGCAGGATCAGCCTGCTCCTCCAGACAAAGCAGCACTCCATGCACCAGCGAAGGGTCCGGCCTCTGCACTTGCACGCTCTGAAGCCAGGTGACCTGTGAGTCAAGAGGCAGAGCAATGAAGTATAAGGAAAACAAAACACTGTGCTAAAAATAGCATAAGCAAGCAGCGTATGAAGAATAAAAGTTTTTATCCAGTCAAGGCTCAAGGTCCTCCACAGGCTCTTTTGTATTTTGTGCAAAAACAACGGATGTAAGCAAAGAGATGAACAAAAAAACACAAGCCTTAGCTCCTCCTTGATAACTTGCAAATGTGTATTTAATCAAAAGTACACAGCAGGGGAAAAAAAGTGTTGAGTTTGAAACCAGCAGAAAATGTACTAATTTACAAAGCAAATATTCAATGAAACAAATCAGAAGATGTCAAAATTATGTTCTTACTGCTACTAGCAGTTTGGGCAACGTTAAGGATTTACCCACTTGTCAGGTTTAATAGACCCAAATTACTGTGAACGCTCAAGCTGAGCATCAGACCAAAAAAGCCCCCACAAACATCACAAAATCCAGGTACCTGACAGCCATATTCATTTTGTTAATCCTCTAAGTTACCAAAAAAGATTATGCAGAGATTTTCTGACACAAATCCACAAAGAAAATAAATCTCATTATTCTCAAGAGACCACAACGCATTATTTTGTTGGAGGGAGGGGATCCTTTTTAAAGAAGAGATAATAAAGAGTGAAGTATAGAAGAATATAATAAAAATATTTTAAGTTGACATCTAGGAATATATAACTAAATTGACTATTACTTTAAACAGCTAGTTTTTGCAATTACTTATCTTCAAGAACTAATATAAAACATAGTTGAGAGATTTTTAGCACAAAGCATTTTATTCTCATCAACTCAGTTAGTGGCTAATCTTCAAAGGACCAGAATCTGACATAGGGATCCAGGCACAAGGCAACTTGCCCTCTTCATCCTCAGAAAAGAGGTGAAATTGAGCTTGCTACACCCTTCTTGCCGAGTTGACCATCCTGTATGTGATCCCTGGCAAACAGCATTTAGAGAATAAAGGATTGCATTAGGCATGTGTTTTCACATCTTTTGGATGGTCTCTGCACCCCTTCACATGCTTCTGGGAGCTCCCGCGATGCTAGGCGCAGGTCACTGCCCCAGACAGGGAGACCCCTCCCCTGATGTGCAAAAAGGGTCCCCCCAGCACGCGCTGGTTCCCCGCCGAGGAGCCACGCTGCACCCGCTCCGCACCGGACCCGCATCTCCAGCACACGGATTTTGCCAGCAACGTACGAAACCCTAGGTTTTCCTCAGAGCTAAGTTCTTCCCAGTCCAAGCTGCAATGAAGCAGAAAGCGCGCCCTGCCAGCGCAGAGCTCGGGGCTGGGCACAGCTGATGTGACCACCCGGCAGCACCTTATTTGCCTTGGGCAGCACCAGTGGCACCCACATTTCTCATGGAATCGATCACTGAAAACAAGCGTGCAAGAGACAGAAAAGATTATGCCTCATCAGCATCCAGCCTAATGACGAAGGTACATATGGCAGGTGCCTAACAGGAAACCTTAATTTCCTCCTGTCTTTTTTGACTCTCAATACATATTTTTGCATTCCTCTGCTGAAATCTTTAACAAAAGACTTTTTTTTTTTTTTTTTAAACTTTCAAGATCTTCCATGGCTTGCCATCATTCCTGTTGTCTCCCGCTCACTATTACAGTAAACTTTTGCTTCCAATTAGCCCCCAACATTCATTTCCTTCACAGATGTGTTAGAGTTTCAAGACCGTTACTTACTTGTACTTCCCTCCCTCCCATGTTATGCTACAGTTGGGAAGAACACACATGGTGCAAAACAATGCTGAAACCACAGTTTATCTGGCTCATCAGTATTATCCTTTGTTTCCTCACGATCCTCCCTGCTGGAATCCATTGATTTCGTTTGATACTTGCATAAGGTCTGAGGTGAGTACGGTCTTTTTGTTCCATGTTTGTACAACACATAGCAAAATGTGGCCCTGGTACCTGAATGTGCCTCTTAATTTGTATCACAGATAACAAATACTAATCACCAAGTAAGAATTCCAGGAATTTGCTTCCCTTCTCTTTGGAAGTCATATTATGGCTGAGGAGGCTGAAGAATTGTTTGATCCATCTAGGCGATCAAAGACAGCAACATGACACACTCTGCAAATACAGTCTGAAAATATACAGGGTCAGTACACTTGTATATAAAGGACTTTCTTCATTTGATAGAGACGCCACTATCACAATGTAAGACCTGCAGCCATAAATGTACCTCACAGCAACAGCTGAAGAAACTACTTATTTTTGAGAGCACTGATAAAAACAGGCTTACAACAGGTTGTTTATGCTTGGTAAGAAGTGACTCACATTTGGGAATATTCACAGATTTTGTCTGTGGCTTTCCCCGGGGAACAAACTAAAACCTGCTTCAGCAGCACTTTTCTCCAGTAGTTTCAGTGCCATGAAGTTTAGTCTACACAAATACTCTTTAGGTGCCCTGCTCCAAAAAGAGATCTTGAACCTTCTATTTCCAGTTTAACTATAGTAGGTACAGGAACCATACAGAAACTTTGCTACAGCACATAGGAAAGTTAACTTTCAGGGTCCTTCTAGCATCCTGCTCAAAACAGCCACAGAGGCAAGCACATTTGCAAAAAGAGCACGGACAAAGGAAACCTGCAGCAGTATTTCTCCAGGTTACCTTGCCTGTCTTTAACAATTCACAGCTGATACAAAAGTTTTTTGTATCACCAAAGTGGCAGATAAGGTCCTACCGTGCCCAGTGGCCAGAGCTTCAATCCGCCCTTCCTTCGGCCACAGATGAAAAGCCACATCCATCCCATAAGCTACAGGTTCTACCTAGCTTCTCTGTACCACACCCACACCAAAACCAGAGTTCCCTACCTCCTGCTCCTCCCTTTTCCCCCTGCAACACTCTTCTTATAGCAATAGGTAATTTTCATATTAAGTTAAATGAAAAGGATTCAGACGGATCTGCTCAGAATATAAACTTTTGTATTTAAACTAATACTTTAACTGCCAGGCATTTTAAAGTATACAGTACTTTAGAAAGATCTTATAGGAACCAAAATATGTAAGGTCTCTAGGAATTCATATCCACATTCTCTTAGTTTATGTTTTCTCCTCCAGCTGGCCTGCTTTGCCCTTTAAAATTTATTTTAAAGTCATAAAACCAACAAGTCATCTCCAGTTCCATAAACTTTGCTAAAACTGGAAAAATGTGTTAGTAACCATGGGAACAGCGAGGAGCCGCTAGGTCAGGATGCAGAGAACTTCTCTGGTTCTGTCTGATCATTTGCATCAGAAGGTCAGCCATCTGTTATTAACTATTTAACAACAGTCTCACTTGTTATCTCTGGTGCCTGCTATTCAAGTTTGCAGAATCTATTGCCCCACCTTCAGCCCTTTTGTAAACTCCTAATCAATGTGAAAATTCATCTGAGGGTTCAGTTTTCTTCCGGGTAGGATGATCACAGTTACTAGACTTAGCTTGCTCGTCAATATTCTCCTTTCTCACCAAGGAAAAAGCATACATTTATGCAGACACCATCCTCTGGAAGTAGCAGCTTTATTCTTAGAGACATCAATCAGGGAAGAATTTTATCAGATGGTAGATGATGTGGCTGAACTGCAAGACAGGCTGCATCCCTCCCATTTAAGCATACCCCACTACATTACATTCCCGAGTTCCACAGCATCCCTTGATCTTCTATATCTCATCTCCTCAACGCTGCAGAAGAAACTAGCTTTGTAATTTTACTTCAGAATATGAACAGCGTAGTCTCAACTAGGTGTTTCTAGCAAGGAAATACTGCCTTGTATCCTCTAAGATATGAAATATATGTACCAGCTCTACACGCTTAAAAAAAACAAACAAAAAACAGTTCTCACATTTGCAAGCTTAGAATTTTGTAGTCGAAATCTTTCACCTTGACCTCACTATCTTCATTCAAATCCATGTGACCTAAAACAAAGTACTGACTCTTTCTGAATCTAGTCCTAGGACAGCTGGCAAGGCTTGTTGCTCTTCGCTCACCATGCTCGCAGAAGAAAGTGGGAGGCTACACACTGACAAAAAGGGTACAATACATTGCTGGTTTTCTTTTTTACTGGTCCTAAAACTACTTAAAAAAATGAAATCAGTACTACTAGGCACATGTAACAGGCCTTCAGCAGGAAGTCCGTGCTTGAGTCATTTAACAAGGAAGTACTGCATCACATATGCCAAAGCATTCTGTTTACAGGTACAACCAGTAAAGCTCAGACACCCAGATTTATAAAGTGAAGGAAAAAAAACTTGTAAAGTATTTATGTGGGAATATGGAAAGAGCTTTGCAGAGTATCAGAAGACGAAGTCACACATCCGAATGACAAGACAATATTTTCCAGTCTAGTCTTTCATTCAGGTGACAGGCACACCAACAACCTGTTATATGCACTAGCAATCTCAGTGTAGCAAGAACTGGTGCTGAGACAGCAGTGGCTAAGACACCTTCTCAGATTCCACTGAGATGAGAGATTTGGTAGATAAACCTACACGTGCATAGGACAGATCTAATATAATGCAAGGGCTTAGAGTGCCACGTGATACTGTATGAAAACAAGAAAACAGAATTTCGTTACTTCTGGTGCCAAAGAGTAAAATGCAACTAAACAGTCTAGACCATCTAAAAAGGTTTTTCTTGCCGTATTCAGGAAAAATATCCATTAGAGTTACTCAACTTCACATGTGAAGGCTTTGTGAATTACACCCAGGGCAGCTTTCTGGCTATCAAGCCCCGTCTACTCCAGAGATTTGGTTCAACTCCAAGAAGCTATCCAAACACTGATGGCACATCTAAGCCCAAGATAAATACAGCCACACTGAGGAAGAACTGTTAAGCACATTTTCTGTCTACATGTGAGGCACTTACTAATGCTGCTGGGCTGCTTTTTTTTTTTTTCTCCCCAGAATACCTGAAAAACAAGAAAGTGAGAAACCAAACAGTGCAAATGCACTGCTAATAACAAAGTTTTAAAAGAATATTCACAAGGAGAAGAGATAGAAACACTCAAGAATTCAAGAATTTTATTTTAATGGACAACACATGAAACATTAGATATGTAGTATGCAGGTTAAGTAGGAGCTGATACTCTTAGAACTTTATTACAACCATCGTGTCAGGTAGAAGTCACCCCTACATGCTGGAAACTTTTGCAGCACTGCTGCTAGAACAGAACTGGCTACCCAGGTGCTTTAAAAAACACACAGGAAAAAAAGCATAGGACTTGTTAGGAACTATCCTCAGGTGAGGAATGTAGATTCTGAATCCCCTTATTTTATCTGAAATAAAGAAAGACAAAACAAAAACCCCACAAACTATTTCCATGACATGTAAGATCTGACCTGTAGAACTGCAGTTTCTTTCTGCATTCATCTTCTCTTTATGCTTTCTCACTTCATCTCCCCAAACTCTTTGATGTTACAACCTGTTCACTGCCATCTAAGTGGTGGGTAATTTATCTTGTGGAACTTTGTCAGAACACGTTTGACCACCCAAAATCCTCCTCCTAGCTAGCAAGGCTATGTTCAGCTTCAGGAGGTTTCTTTCGGTATTTGCAGTCGAGATTATTTAGAGCACGGAGTGGAGGGAAAGAAGTAAGGCTAGTAGACCAAAGGCAGAGACTCTACTTCTTCATCAGAAATGCAAGGAGCTCGGAAAGAACAGAGATGAAACCCATGATGGTGAAGTAGCATGAAGCTCCTCAGGCAATTTTTCCAACGCTATTAACCTTCACCTACAAGGCCTGCCCTGAAGTGGTTAAACAGTAACCTGCAAAAGTAGAAAAGTTACAAAAGAGACGATATATACTTCTCATTTGAAAAATGTCTGGGAGAACCGCCAGGCCCACAGAACGGTTTTTTAAACTTTATTTAGGGGGATAAATGAGAACATTACAACTCTCAAGCTATGCAAGAGAGCACTCACTTTAAAATGGACACCAGAGCCTACTACAGAATTTTGAATGCATAGAAAGAGAACGTTTTGATAGTTTTAGAATAGAACTGCGTCACACAGCCCAATTCAGCTACTAACAAGTTCCCACACTAAGTCATGTTATTAAGCTTTAACAGTCTTCCAGTAGCCAAAAGAATTAAATGCTACAGAAGGTTGAAATGTAAAGGCTTAACAGAATTTTGTCAGTTTGCCTCCCCCTCTTCTAATGTGGGGTCATTTGCTACATAGGTGCAAAATAGCAGACGGTAAATTAACACATTTAAAACTTAATATATTCAATAATAATGAAATTTCACTTTGTCCTCTCAAAAGTTCTTTACTGCTTCCTAAAGCAACATGTCAGTGACTGAAACAAGCATTCCCACAGAGAGCACAGTGGTGGGATCACTCCTGCACCAGGAGACGGGCACCTGAAGGCAGAAGGCTCGCTTACGGAGAGCTCCGGTAGCTTTCAGAGGAATAGGGGCCAGCTCTACACCCTGGGTGAAAATATACGCACGTACTTGGCCTGAACATTTGCATGTTTAGAGGATGTATTTGTAATAAAAAGGAATGGATAATCCTCAATTCAGCACTGAATTCAGTATGTTATCTAATTAGCTTTATACACAGCACAGAGTTGAGCAATCAGTAAGCAGCTAATTAAAAATATATGTTTTCAGTTGCCCCAAAAGCTGACATAGTTTCATCAACTTCATTTGCCCCAAGATAAGCGAGTAGTGGCAAAGGACCGATAATGCTTTTGTGCATTGTTTCCAGCAGAAATCAAAACACTGTAAGTTTCCTCCTGCTGCAGGAGAAAGAAAAAAAAAAAGGAAACGACCTACATAACAAGGCACAGAACAAACTCAGTTAAGCTTCGGGGGTTTTGGGGAGGAGGAGGAGGAGGCGGCGCCGGGTTCCCCCCACAGCACTGAAGCAAGCAGCGAAGCCTGGCTACGCTGCGCAGCGCGGCGGGCAGCCCGGACACGTAACCGCCTCGCTTCGAACGCTGCCGGGCGTGCCCGGGCCGCTCGGCGCCCTGGCCGGGCCACGGCCATGGGTCCGCGGGCTGAGCTTCCAGGCGGCC
>VXAA01000855.1:255678-267085 GCA_013399115.1 Anseranas semipalmata
CGGGGAGGGCCGGGGGGGGGCACGGAGGCAGCGGCTCTCCCGGGGCGCCCGTCCGCGGCCGGGCGGCTCGGAGACCGCGGGTACAGGCAGCGCCGCACGGAGAGCTACGTGCAGAGCGTACCGCTTCGCCGGTCACCGACGTTCGAGCTTCCTGCACGCTTCATCTCAGTTTGCTTTCCGAGTATTCGTATTTCATGGAACACTCGCTTCTGCAAAAACACAGCAGTTCACACAGTTGTCCAAAAAGCAGCTTCGAGTTTTCTTAATCGAACACCCACCTAGCCTTCCTGCCAAGTACTCAGCTGACTTCTGTGAAGCTGCTACGCGTTAGGTGCGGGAGGAGGGAAGGCTTAGTGCCCTAAGCCGGCTGCACACAGGCAGGGTGAGCTCTGCACATGTCAGGGGAAGAACACCCCAGAAATGAACACATCTAGCCGAATAAAATGCTAAATGTTGAAGTCATAATATTAGAAATTCCACCCCCAAAAAGAATATCTTGAAGCATGCTACTCATTATCAGTTTGATCTCACACTTTTCTACAAATTCCAGCAGAGGCACAAGGCACATATGATAACAGGACGCTGACAGTGTGACTGAACATAAGAGAATACCGTCATGCATAGATATATATACACAGGACTTTATCCTAAGCTGCACGCTACACCATCAGAAAGCGTCTGCACTTAAAATACTAAAAATACCCTTGCAGCTTTAATACCGTGCAAAGTGACAAGTAATAAGCAAGATAAAGAGACTGCATGTTAACGCACCTTCTGCCACAAACAGGACAACACTCATTAAAATGAAAAAAGATGGGGCCTTGACAAGAATTTGATTCCAATACAGGCTTTGGGAATAAGCAGCCCTACACATTTCACAAAGGAGGAAATCCCAGCCAAGTGAGGTTCATCTCTGCATCAAGTCAACTATGCACCAATTAAGAGGCACTTACCAGCAGACGTAATTGGCACTATCCCTACGTTACAAAGAACACCCAGCTTCAACCTTCAGAGGGCCGTGCCAAAACGCAGGATGCCTATTAACGAGCTAGTTCAGAAAAACACTCCGGCTGGGATTCCAGCCCTGCCTTACTCAGGAAGAGCGACGCGAACACATGACCCCTACGGAGCCGAGCAGAAGTGACTTCAGGGCACCTTGTGTTTACACAGTCCAGTTGCAGAGACAACACAAGCTAAAAACAAAAGCACACTCCTACCAACGTGTCCTTTGTTTTAAACAATCGTCTGGGATTAAATTATTCATCTGCAGAACATATAAAAAATCTTTTAAGCCAAGAGCCAGAGAGATGGCCTGCAGAGGCCCCAAGGCCCGGGCACCATCCCCAGGGCGGCCCGAGGCACAGCGGGTGCTGCCGATCGCCCCTCCGCTGCTCCACACCACCAGTGGCTGGGAAAAGCTGCTGCAAGTTCCCGCTTCACTCACGTAATACTGGAAATGCACAGCTTTTTCAGTTTGCTTTATTAGCAGCTGGGTGCTAGCCCCTCATCACAGCCACATGCAACCCTTGGGTAAGACATCTTAGCCTTTTTTTTTTTTTTTTAAGCCTTCTTTTTCTCCCTCTGACACTCTCCAATTCACCACCACCAGTACCCCCCAGCTTCTTCATCCAATTTCCGTCCACAGTTCCTCTCCTTGAGGGAAACAGTGAAATGCATCGGCACAAAGTTACTGTTGGGGAGATAACATTACGTAGACAACCCCATTTCCCCTCCTTCCCCCTCAGATGCTCCATTCCTCGGAACAAAGCAGAGGTCAGTTCTTGATACTTGCCACGCATGTTAAGGAGCTGATAAGATACACCGTACACAATCTTAATTTATGTATGTTTTTCCTTTTTCTGACATTTAAAGTCAACTTTCATGGGTGAGAAAGACTACATATAGTCTACAGAGCATCTAGAGAAGCTGAAAGCAGATGCTAACAGTTTCACCGTGATTTTGAAAGGAAAAAATATCAATGCATATCATAAAGCTGCTCAAAATTTCATACTAGAAGCTTAACTGAGGATGAATAGAGAGAGTTTATAGAAAATGTGCTACAACATTTACAATTTTGAAGGCCATTATATATTCTGGGATGGGATGAAAGAACATACAATGCATATCAAGCACCACCACTTAACCTTTTCTCTCTAATTGATCCAAAATACTTTCTCACAGAAACTCTTGTAAAATCAGTGAGACTATGCATAGGAAATGACCAAAGGCAGTACAAGACCAGCCAATCTTGGTGAACTTCATCACGCAATGTAAGATGAGGCAGGTGTGCATTCTAGCAGTTTTACTCTGAATGCATTCAACATTTTCCCCTTCCCATTCCTCAGCCTTCCAGCCCCTCGCAAGTAAATGGACTTAACCTTCCCGTGCTCTTTTAAAACTGATCTCCAATCTAAAACTTTCCTAGTACTATCAACTATTCCCGCTGTTGCAGCTTCACAAACTGGCTACTTGGTTTACTCATTCACTTGTTAACAGCTTGCACATTACTGAGAAGGGTCTTCCGCACCCTCTGTGCATTAGCATGGTGGAAGCAGTTCCGCTGCCTGAACATCTGACAGCTAGTAGTGCGGCTCGTGCAGTTTGCTAACCATCAGTAACCAGCCCTCTTCTCCAGCCCTAGTTCTCCAGATACTTTGTTTCTCACAGCCCCTTCATGGTAAACAAAGTGTCATTGGCCATTTGAATAGCCTATGATTCAAAAAGAAGCTGAGTTTCCCCCTCAAAATAAAGCAAAACAAAGCCACGCTTCATTAAAAGGCATCTGAAGTGGGAAGCCTTGCATAGGAAATTCGCTTAAAGAGTCTTGTTTAAAAAAAAAAAAAAATTATACAGAAGAGACAGAGATTTACTTTTGAGCAGTATGAGAGTTGATATCAATCCCTTTGACCTAACCATGCATTCCCAGTTCATACTGATCCTGACACTTTTGCCCTATTCAGTTCCTACCAGTAGGAAATTCCCCCTCCTTTTCTCCACGTCACTGGAATATTTACTACAGCTCTTCTCTTCCTGATCCATCTGTTCTCTTCCCTGTTCCCCTGCACCCCCAAGTCAAGCTACTTGATAAGAAAAGCCAAACTAAAAGCTGTGATAAAAAAGGGCAAGCAAATAGGAGGCATCAACCCAACATATCAAAAATTCACTCTACACTAGCACAGAAGTTACGTCCTCAGTGACTAGTCTCCACAAACATTTACTCAAATGTTACTCTTAACCACCCCTGCCCCTCCAAATCTGCAGACGAAGCTTTCTACCAAACTCACTGGCCTGCCTGAGAGCACGAGTTTTAACCATGGTTGCACTCAGATTGTTGGGCTAGTGTCACGGCAGGGCACCAACAAGAACACCACCTGCTTGGGGAGAAGGGCTTCCACTACCCTGAAAGAAGAGCGTGCTGACCACAGCAGCTCTTCCTGCACCTTCTCTTTCCCCTGACCCTCAGAAGAAGTCACCACGCTCTGGCACACCGCCCCACCACCTCCCACGGTGGTACTGACCGTGCTGTGGGTATGAGCTAACACCCACCATCCTCAGTTCTCCACCAAAGTCCTCTTTCTACCCTTCCCTCCCCCTAATGACAAGATGTTACTTGCACAGCAGCCTGAGAAAGGAGCTTAATTTATTGCAGCATAGGGAACTGTGAAACATGCCCTAGAAGTCTTGAAGATTCATCAGTGGGCAAAAGGAATCCCTGCATGCACAGCACCTGTAATAGGTTAAACTAGTATAAGCAGTCACCTGTGTCTCACTAAAGAATGTCACACTCTGAAATGGACCTACTTACCAACCTGGTTCCCAGCAATCTTAATGGAAAAAAAATCACCAACTTCTCAAGATGCACAATGTAAAACAGATGACATGCCACATGTGCAACCAGAAAGGCCTTATGTCAGATAAGTTCTCTTTACTTCAAAATATGTTTTTATTATACCTCAGAAGAAAATCTGACTGCGCACTTACAGCGATATCCATCCCACCCTGCAATGGACAAAGTCATGCTTAACAACAGGTTTGGGAAGCCTTTTAGGAAAATGCATTGATCACAAAGAGGAAGTGCCCAGTGGCTACTGGGTACTGCCTGCCTGGACAGAGAAAAACAGTGGATGCCTCCCCAGCAAAATGAAAAATGGTCAAATCAAAATAAACGTGTACAAGGGGAAGCTGAAGAACTCCCCTTTCTGCTCTTAAAGAAACAAAGTTGTCCAGAAGACTTCTCAGTACACTATTTTGTTTGCTTCTATTTATAATAATGACTCTTACACTCAGAATCGACATGGAAGTTTCATTAGTATTACACATGAGAAGTACTTCATTCCCCATGTGTCCATTTGCCTCCACTGACTCATACCCAGCTCTCACCTGCAAATTATTCCTGAGAATATCCTAGTACTATCCCATTATATCTTTGTATTTTGAGTCAAGTAATCCCCTCCCAGATAGCAACTTTAAATAGTTTTGGCCCAAAAGCTAACATTAAAAGGTAAAGCACCAACCATCAGTGAAAAGAACTAGTCAGGCCCATGTAACAGTAGAAGAATATCTGAATACAAGTGAGCTAAGTAAAAACATTTGATTTGGTCAAAGTAACACCGGATTGTTAAAAAAACTGCTGGAGAATTTTCATAGCTGCTATACAATGCAATTATATGGCTTATGAGTAGCCTTTTGAAAAAAATCGCTCGTCTGATCTTGGTACAGTTACACATGCAGATAAAGAATAACCGTACATGGCTCAGGCTGTGCATTTAGGGCCATATTCATCCCACCCTGCAAGAGACGAGCAGAAAAAGGACTACGTAATGGATGTGAAGTCTTCCAAAGTCCAACTGTATTTGCATTCACCTAGGCTTACAGACATGCTTAACTGCCTATTCATACATGAAGTTTTTGTACTCAATGGTACAAAGGTGACTGTGCAATTGTACATGCACGCCTAGAACATTTTAAACTTAAGAACTAGCTTCTGCCTAAACATTAAATACAAATGACCTGGAAAGACTGAACAATTTACTACTACCTTGAAAGACAATGATGTGAGAAACCTTTAAAATATAAAAAACAGAGTTTATAAACATCACGTCAGGATGGAGAAAGTATTTATTAAAGTTGTAATTACAGATAAACTACAAGACCTTATTGACTGAAAGAACAGCTAGTAACTTGGACTGGTATCTTAAACTTGCTGCTGATAGAATAAAACACTATGGCTATTTCACCACCATTTAGCAGTTGCTATTAGCAGACATTTGTCAAAATAACAAAGAAACATTTTGTAAACAGTGAAGTAGAGCAAGTTCTTTTAACAAATGTCATATAGCCGGTTTGTTCCCTTCAGTTACTCTGTTTTCACAGAAGATTTCTAATTTTAATAAGCAGAATTTCATTTGGCAACAAGCTCACATCTCTCATGAGAATTGTATTTATAAATGTTAGCTTATTTTTAAAAACATTTAGAAGCTGGCAGACCTCAGATCCAATAACAGTTTCAACACTGCCCTTAACAACTAAAATCCCATCTAATATGCTTCAGCCCAAGCATCTCATCTGGCGAGCCAAAGTTTCTCACTTCAGCCAGTGAAGAAAACAGTCAGAAAGGTCAAGTTGTATAGCCCAAGCCTATGGACTGGCATAGCCACAAGACTCAAAATACCCACTTAAATGCCTCTCATTGTCAGTTTCATCAACAGGAGCCCCTCTGAAGGCGGCTAGTATGGACAAAACCAACCAACCAACAACAAAATTGTCAAACTTCGTACTAGTATGGTTTGTTTTCCCTGAGGAACAGACAAAAAACTACCATTACTGAACGCCAATAAAAGCTCTCTTCCAACGCAAGAGCTAGCGCTACAATGGGGATGTGCCTCTCTATCGATATCTAGGCACACGTTGCACAACAGGGAGAAAAACCTTAACATAAGCAGGTATTTCAAACCAAAACTTAAGGTTTTCTGATTCTACAAATGAATATTGCTAGATTTATTTTTGGAAGAAAAAAAGGTTGAGCACCTAAAAGCTAAGAATTCCCCTAAGTTTTTTGTTTTTCTAGCAGAAATTTAATAGAAGAGCATATATTCCTATCTCCTGGGGGCAAGGACAGAGTTATATTGAAAGAAAGGAAAAAAAAAAAAAAAAAAAGCTTATATTCCTGTTCACTCATCCTCAGCGCATAATCTGTAGACACAGTGAATATCAGGACAAACCTGCTCCCCCCAAAGATTAGGGGTAGATGGCTTCATGCCTTACAAATGGAATCTGACTGTAATATCCTGACCACCTGTCAGCATGGTTTGTTTAGTTCTTTTATCCTAAACAGTTTTAGTTTCTTTTAAAGAATAAGCTGTTTTTATTTGAAAGCAATCTACGTAGGAAAAGCAGGCACGTATCCACCCTTTCCTGCCCTTCACTGCTAGCCCCCCTCGCCTCATGCACCCTTTCCCGTTGAAGACGTGCTGGTGCACAGCAGCGTATCGTTGCCAGAAACGCTTCCTCCTGGGCCAGGAAGCGGCGTCACCCCCAGCTCATTATCACACAACCTGCATTTACCTGCGGCAGCCAAGCCAGGAGCATTGCTGAAACGCTTTCAGGGTGACAGCTCCACTGAGCAGGAAGTACCTCATTTCCAGTTTATTACTTTGTTTACTGTCTACATCGTTCCACCACCAAAAAATTTAAGTGCTTTGTGACATTTCCCTGAGAAGATATAAAATTAAAGTGCCTGTATCACAGTGCAATATGGAACACTAAAATACCACTCATCCTTTTTCAAGAGGTATTTTCACTTCTGGATCCACATACTCCGCAGCATATCTTTGCCAAGAAGTTTTCCACAAAATCTTCCATGGAGTTAATACAGGCTATAAAACTCTGTGGTTTTTTTAAACAAGGACCTTGCCCGACCTCCTAACTTAACAACTAACTCCACAACCCCTAACCACGCTGGTTCAGCTCACTTCCTTCAAGCACGTGCTACCCCCCAGTTCTTCCTCAAAAGAGTTTGATGAAGAGCATCCAGATTAACTCTTCAGCTTCGTTAATTTCTCCTCCAGCTTTCCTTGCAGATACATCCACAACTCCTTCAGGTATGTTTCCAAAATGAGGTTGTAAACAGCCTTCTGTTTAACCAAAGAGTTAGCTCCTTCCATACCAAATCACCCAAGAGGGTGCAAGTCTCTTAACCCAGATACTACAAACAGACCCAGAGGTGCACCTCTGAGTTTGACTTGCAAAGAAGGAAGGAGAGGAGAAAAAGCAATCTTCAGACTGATTGCTCCTCTCTTGCAGGCAGAAAGCTATTTCCTTAAATTAAGATAGTCTCAAGGAGGAAATTAATGCTTCAGAATGTAAGACAACTGCTTTTTGCTTGATTTGTAAGTGAAAACAGAATAGTCTCTAAACAGACAAAATGTAGAAGAGGAAGAAACAAAGCAAGGTAATAAAAAAGTAAGAAAAGACTAGAATAAGGTGATAAAAAACAGCCATCATGAAAACACACACAAACAAGCCTGTCTTCCTCCTTTAAGTGATCATTCATGCAGGGCTGGGAGCGGCGGGGGGAAGGAAGGAGCAGCAACTCGGAGCTATTTAGGCTATAGTAAGACTTCTGATGTCGTGTGACATTCCCACAGCAAAAATATCGCTACACTGCCGATTCATCTAAACCACAAGATTTTTTCCAGTTGTGCACCAAGTGTACTCTAAGAGTACAAAACAAGCCATCCAAGTTTGGCAGTATGCTATCACCCTGACATTATGCAATGTTTTCATTAACTCCAATGGTGAAACAGTGTGTTTATACAGTTTATGAACAAAGCTGAACTGGAAGAGTCTGCAAGCACTCTGCTGTGAATTCTAGTTCTGTCTTCCAAACTCAATAAACTGGTGAAGCGATCTGAAGTCATTAGAACGAAGTTCAATAGAAGCAAGAGCAAAGCTTTGTACTTGAGAAAGGAAACAGAGGTCCAAACATGTGACATGAAGCAGCTGACCAGGCAGCTGTACTGCAGAAAGTAAATCGTGATGATATCATGGATCAAAGCTAGGTAAGCTGATACGTTGTTACTGCAGAAAGAGAAAAAAACAAAATTTGAACGTCACTCCAAAAGCACTGTAAGAAAGAGAAAGTTCCTTCTTTTCACTGGCACTGGTGAAGCCTCAGCTGAAGCAACGCGACCGCTGTATTTTAAAATGCTTCACGACTTCACTTTAAGAATGCCAGCATAGAAAAGGTAAAGCCAAGCAGCCACCAGTATTTTAGTTACTGCATTGTCTAGACCCAGTATAGAGGTATGTACGTGAACGTGCCTGGAGCAGCCACTGCCCTTCCACGCTGACACCCCACCTGATGGATGGGTCATGGGACATGCCCTGCACATGCCCTCTGACTCTGCACGTCAAAGGAAGAAATCCGCATTCCTACTTGCGCTTTCAAAGCTATCACCTCTCTTCCTGCCTCACAAAACTGCTCCACGGGTTTGCCTTACAGCACCTCACACACCATTTCCTCCACGCTGCTCTCAGGTATCAGGTTTATATCCGTAATTTTCAAACTTTCCTTATTATAAAGAGAGGTAACTTTACCTTTGGGCCAGATTTCTTTACTTAACAAAATTTTCCCTTTTTAATTTTTGCTCGTGCCTCTCACCTCCTTAAGTGGAAATATTCTATAACGTTTTCCCCCTGTTAAAGATGTGGTTGCAAAATTAGGTTTCCCCTTTCCTCCCCTGTACCACCCATCTCTACTGGTGATAATGAGAACCTTACAGGTAGTAATAAAAGCTAAACAATATCTTCTCCCAACACGTCTGGGCATTACAATCTTATTAAGTATAGTTTTAGGTGTAATTCTAATTATGAGAACCATGCATCTCAGCTCCAAGTGAATTCTCATATAATTACTTGTGCAAATGAAAAAAAAAATCAATTTCAAGTCTTCCCAGGTCTGTTTCTGTTTCCCTTGCTGTGTGGATCCGCAGTCTTCTCAGGGTCCTGAAGGCCTGTAGGAAAGCGAAGACTGGCAAGCCGAGTGGTCTGCGTCCCCCCTGCCCTTTGCTATTAATTTGCCACGACTGGAAGCAGGTGACTGCACACTTGACTGCTTGTATCCTGTAGTGCAGCTGCTATGCAGAAAGCAGCACGTGTAAACATTCGCATGATTCGTGCCTCTGCAGGCCGCATGTGGCATTTAGGCAGCACTTTCACAACCCCCTTTGTGCGTGGTATTACTCTATTACATTAGCACACAGTTAAGCTGGAGGCATTTACTAAAATGGCTGGAGATACTCTCCAACGTTTGCCAAGATCAATGATTTATTTTAAGACTTTTGTTAGTTATCTTAAAAGAATTAAGACATTACTTCTGATACATTTCACCCTCTTTGCAATAGACGTTTTATAATGGATAGGACTCTCAATTAACTGTTAGCTTCCAAGGGGGAAAAAAAAGGCAAAAACTAGCAACTTGCTTTCTTTATAATTTTGGTTCCTTCCACACCAGATTGATTTAAAAATGCATCTGATAACTTATCATACAGCAGCTAAAAATGTTTCCATTGTTCTAATATTTTCTGCCTAAAAATCAAAGAACAGAATAGACAAAGGTCATACAGAGGTTTTGGATTGCTACAGTAGAGTATTGTAAAGCTGCAGACATTGACTTGGGTTTTATCTGATTTTGAAATTTTCTTCCATCCTGACAGTAGATAGTTTTCAAACTTCAGTGTCTAATATTAAAACCTAAAGAGATTCTAAAAACAACCTGCTTTGCTGCAGTTAATCACATGAAGTTTTAAGCAATTAAGAAACAAGAAAAGCAAAGAGGAAAGCCCATTTCAACCCCCTAGTATTTAAATCACATTAATTTATGTATACATTTACAAATCTATTCTGTACTATATATGTGCTATTGTCACAGCATATAATCATTACAGCATATACATACATAAAGTCCACCTAAGAGTGGTCAATTGTGCAGTGTCTCTATTAGCAAACATATCATTAACAAACCTAATTAAGATGAGTATATCATGTAAGTGTTAGTATTTAAGAGATGGATATCTAATCTATACTAAAGTGTTTCTCAAAACACCAAAGTGATTATAACACAAAATGAATGCGTTTTTAAAACTGAAAGCGACCAGGTAGACAACAGAATCATCAAAACTTTAAGAAACCCAAATATCTATGCAAGGATTTATATTGATTAACGCTCACAATTATACAATAGGCAATTAAAAGATTTGCTTTTTTGTAAACTAATCTTTAACTAACAGGAATCAATAACCACTGCTCATGTGGTTCAAAATAGAAGTCATGACATATTTTCAACTCTAGGGGCATCAGCAGCTGTTGCTACACCGCAAAAGAGCTGAAGCGTTATAAACATATACGTAGACAGCCGACTTTATTTTTCTGCAAAACCAGATGTCAGTAAGCAAGATCAATAACCAAATGACCATGAAAAAGCAGTATTTTAGCACGCTTGTTCTGATGCATCTCCTTCATAACCGGAACAAAAAACACCGACAGGTTAAAAACAAACAG
Source organism: Anseranas semipalmata (assembly GCA_013399115.1). NCBI lineage: Eukaryota > Metazoa > Chordata > Aves > Anseriformes > Anseranatidae > Anseranas > Anseranas semipalmata. The sequence continues at coordinate 266,239 of VXAA01000855.1, forward strand.
ACAAACCAGATGTAAGTTACGGTTATTTTCAGGGTGTTTTTCAGCGACACTTTGACGTTTTTGTCCATGTGTTGACACTGCCTATAGATGCCCGATTTGCCTTTGACCGACTCTCGCTTCAGCACTGCAGCTCTGTGCCACCAGGCTGGCTATATTTGACACACAAATTGCACCACTTCCAGAGAAAAGGGAGTTTGCTCCGGTATTTGTCTCGTTTTCATCAAACCAAGGCAGGGGAAGAAAAACCGAAGGACGGGCAGGACAGTGTTGTTAATTATCTTCAGATCATACTTTCGCAATATCACACTCTCATTAGCATTTCCTGAGTTGAACCCGAGCGCCTGTATTCTCTCCCATCCCCCAGAACGACACGGGAGGGGATAAGGAAATTGAGCAACGACACAGAAACAAAATAGCAAGCTACTGCTAATTCTACAAACAAATGCCCCAAATCGGATGTTAACAAATCGTTTTACCTCGTTCCGGCTTCATTTTCTCTGTTTCTTCAGAGGTCTGAGACAAGCTTGAATGGTTTGTTGGCTGTCCCGGCGAAGACTCGCCGGCTGCCTCCAGCCAGCGATATTTTTTGTGTAAAAACAATAAAGCGCGGCCGGGCGCGCCCCCGGGGCTGCCGAGACGCCGCCGCTAGCAGCTGGGCCCCCCGGCTCGCATCGCGGCGGCCGGGCGGGCGGGCAGAGCGGAGCTGAGCAGCGCTGAGCCCGCCTCCCGCAACTTGCCAGAGTGTCCTTCCCTGACACAGCGCCGGAGCGGGGCTATTTATAACCTGCCGGGAGAAATCCCACAACAACAAACCCCAGCTCACCCCCGGCCCTACGCGCCTCTGAGT
>VXAA01000855.1:267783-300029 GCA_013399115.1 Anseranas semipalmata
CCCCTCGCGCCGCGGCCGTGGGGTTGCGGGGCCTTCCTCGCCGCCTCGGCGCTCCCACGGAGGCCCTTCGCCCCGCCGCCGCCGGCCGCTTGCCGGGTGTCCCTCTCTTCGGCCCGGTGAGGGCCGTGCCTTCGCTCTGGCTCTGTGTATTTCGACACAAGCGCGTGTCCGCCGCTGTAGGGACACATATATACCTGTACATAGGCGTCGGCTGAGCGGCGACTCAAAGAGGCGTGAAGTGCCCCATCGCTGGGCGCTGTGCCCCCGCCCGCGCTGCCCTGACAGGAGCTGCGAAGGAGGGGAGGCCTTGTTTGTGTCCTCGGCCCGGGAGAGGCTGCCGCCCTGGTGTCCTCCGCTCTCACGCCCCTTAACTGCCACACTCTAACTGCTTGGCGCTCACTTTACACCGATAACTGTGCTGTGCCGGAAAACAATGGAGTCAGCTGTGCTGCGGTTACACAGCCACATTAATCCAGCAGAAATTCAAGTTTCCCCCAAAGGGACAGGCCTGCTCCATCCTTCGTTTCAAGGTCTATGAGACTGCATGGCAAAGCAGGTCAGGAACCTGATGTGCTGAAAGCAAACCTCCCTGTGGCTGTCAGCATTTTCCGCTCTCTGAGCCAGCTCAGGCAGGAGCTACAGGCAGATTGCTAGTGCCAGCACAGACGCTTTAGGACAGGGTCTGTTCAGGTGTGCCAGGATCCCTGCAGATGTATATACCTAGGATTGGCATAACTACCCCGTCTCACAGATAGATGATCAGCCGCTGACATTGCAAAGCATGTAAAATTTCAGAACGACTCAATTCTACACTATTTGGCTTATGTAAGCTGTGACCATTTCCCCCTCTCATTTATCAGATGTACATCATTACACTGGGCAGGTGCTTCAGAGAATAAACTGTCCAGTAAACATCTCTCTTTTCAGTCATACCCCAAAATACATAGGCCAGTAGGAGTATCACATGCAGTGCTTAGATATTACACTCATAAGTACACGAGTGTCACTTCTGTTGCTGTGTGACTGCTGCAGACGTGTTTGGCAATTACAGACCTCAGCTCTCTGCCGGATGCAACATAATTGCAAATGTGGCAATCCAGAATTATAAAAGGAGGAATTTGACTGAGCAATAAGTGTGTGTGTGTGTGTATGTCTATGTGAAGTTCAGCATGACTACACAGAGCATGATTCAGCCACCTGTCAGATCCTCCTACTGGTGATAGTCACCCAAATGAAAAGTCACATCCTTTACGCCACTAATTGTTGCTCTAAAATATTGCATATTAGCTTGTAGCTTGTTCTAATATTGGTTTTACAATCAAAATTGAATCTGTCTTTCTACTGTTTAAATACAACTGTAGCTATTTAACTGTTATGCGTCACATAGTTTTTAGTTTTTAATCATTTTTAAAGTCTTAATCTCTCTTTGGCATTTTTTTTTTAACAACTCACCAGGCACAGATAAACCCAGCTTCTGAGAAAATACTTTATCAAAGCACTTTTCCCACAATGTTTTCTTAACTAATGAGCCAAACAGTAAGTGCACAGTTTCCAGTTTCTTCACAATTCAGGCCAATGAGAAATGTAGGTGCCAGCCTGAAAACCACTTATCATAGAAAAAGGAGAACATTTAAGGTCTATGATGAGAGTAAGCCAGGTCCTAGTGCCCATGACTGTGTATGAGATTTCAGGGTCAGCTTCTCCTGTTGACCCAGACCATTTCTGGACCCAGCAAGCAAAGGGTTTATTTGAGATATATGCTTCAAGTCCTGCTTTACTTCAGGCAAAGGGCTCTTTCCCTTTTGACCAAACAGACATATAACAGATCTAAAATAATAAATAAATAAATAAATAAAAACAGAAAATTGAGACTGATTAGATCTAATTACATAATATCTCATGAATAATACTAAAAGCAAATTAACGATGAACATCCCAAACAAAGATGTGGACTCAGTTTGTCTACAGTGGCTAAAAATGGCCTTGAACTCGCTTGAACTCATAACTTTCCTCCCAGTCAGCGACCAAATGATGAGCACTGCATGAATATGCAGTGAAAATATGACATAAGGGGATTCAGCCATGAGAATTCGCTTACGCATACTTGAAAATTCTTTGAGAACAATGACAGCACTGAAACGTGTTTCTGACCGTAGAAGCCAAACATAAAGCATCTGAAAAACACGTGGATGCATTACACATCACATAAAAGCAGGATTAGCTTAGAAATACAAACAGATCTTTAACTGCCAAGCCTACCAACATACACTTCTGTGAGCACAAGCACGAGCCAAACTTGGTTTCTTATCAGTTTATGTCTCACAGCTGATTAGCTTTGGTGTCTACGCAGGTGAGAGCTTATGCTGCAGTGCCTGTGCAGTCGCAGCAGCTCTCACACATATAGTCTCTGGTGCTTAAAAGTGGGAGTTTCTGTGGGAGCCTTGTTCTCTGCAGAAACATTAACAAGGCCATTGGATTTTTTAAAATCACTACTTGGGGCAGTGTGACACACTGGTGTCACTTAAGCCTTGTTCCCATAGACATAGAAAGAAGCCTTGCTTATTACAGAAAGTTTTCAAAAAAACAGTTTCTTCAAGATAAAAGTACAGCTGTGCTTTCTTTCAGAACTTCAGCACTTTGCGCTTTTGGTAACTGTCCCTGCAACCTGGAACAAAGCGTATTTTTGGTTATACCCCTAAGCATCTTTTTAGCATTAATCGTCGCAGAAGTGATGCCTGATGCAGCAGATCAAGATTCCTGCAATTCCTGCAGATAATTGCTGCCTGTTAAGTGGCACAGCACAACTGCTTTTGACATGGTTGCCTCTGTGTTAAAAAATCACCACACCTGGGAGAATATTGAAGCCAAAGGATGAAGTTAGACAATCTGAAATAGACTAGGAGATACAGTCTGCAGTGAAACAAACTTGAAATGTGCTAAAAAAAAAAAAAAAAAAAAAAAAAATATGAAAAATCAACTGTAATTTAATTGTTACCAGTAGTAACCACTTTGGAAAGAGCATTAAAATAGAAATGAGTTATGTGCTTGTAGGAATTTATTAATCTGTAGGAATAGAAGAGCCAACTGTTACTGAGAAAATTGTAAACCCATATAATTAAAATGCCATATGTTCTGAATATTTAGTTTTAGGGGTTATAATCATTTTGGGGTTGGTTTTTAATTAATCAATATATACACATAAGTGAGTCTAGTTGAATAGAAGAGCATTCTTTCTCATAATTATTTCTCAAAATACCTATAACCACAATAAAAAGCTTGAGAAAAATGTCTTCCCTATGTCTGCCTTCCTTTGTGTTATGACTATTGGCTTCAGCCTCCAGTACTTTTGAGTGTACATTTTAGCCCCATTCATCTTTATTTAACAGCTAGATTTAAGTACGTTAGTAGCATCAACCTAAAGAGATCAAAAAATGAATTAAAATTACCCAAACTGCATTTCCCATCCTCACGGTTTCCAGGTAGCATGGCTCATTATGCTGTGCAGAGATACTGCAGTGGCATTAAGTCAGTGCATCCAGAGTTCCTCCACTGGATTCCTGTCCCCCTGACCTGAGAGGCAGGAAGATCTTGCTGGTGGGAGCCGCGGAGGTGGTTTTGTTCAGTGCTTATCTCCAGCCTGTGCACAAGTTCCTCCACTACTGTTCTCACCAGCATAATTTTGAACAGCCCTTAGGCCTCTCCCAGTTACATTTGGGGCTTGTCTCAGGATCAAAGAGAAGAAAATAAATTCCTCTAATCTTTTCATTTTGAATCCCCAAACAGCCTGTTGTATCACAGTCTGGCAAGATGGGCTATATTCGTGTAATACAGAGTACTACATGATGAGAACTCTGTGTACTGGATATGTACTGACACAGTTATACATAAGGATAGGAAATGAAAACCTTCAGCCCAGGATGTCCAGCATCAGCCTGTAATATTTGGTCATTTAAATAAGAACAGCCTGATTTTCAAAGGAAAAATAATCTCCAGCTCCCACTGCCTTTAGCAGAATCCATAGCATTTTTAAAAACCTGCCCACCTCTACTCAAATTCCTAATTATGGAATTAGGCAACTAATTATAGATACATTTTGAAAATGTTGGCCTATGGGCTTGATTCTCTGCTTGTTACATCAGCTCTCCGTGGTATAAATGCTTCAGTCAAGTCCATGGAGTTACTTCCACAGGAAACCTGCCCCGTGACTGGAAAATCAGGATCCATGGCAGGGTAGGAACAGGAGTATTTTAGTTGTCTTTCTTAGAAACACAGATCACTGGCCTGGTGCTAAATATTTTGAAGAACGTAAACAAACACAAGTGTAAATCAGTAGGCGTTCTGCTGTTAGACCCTGGCATTTGCTAACATACAGGGATTTATATTTTCATATAGTTACTACCCAAAACCTCCACTGCTTATTTTCACTACTCTTTCGCCCTTTTAAAGTAAAAATATATAGCTATTATCACATTCTTGTCTCTTAAATTAACTTCTTGAAATTATTAAAATGGCATCTGATATTTTTCCCCCCACGTACTCTTAAATTCCTTTATTTTCCAAGCAGTACTTTCTCACTGGAGAAACAGCCACCACTAAGTTAGGAGGGAACTATGAGAACGACGGAGCAATAATTGCACCCCTCTCAAAAGGAAAGCTTGTACTCCTTGCCAGAAATCATTTCCTGGACTCAACACTTTGCTGCTAGACCTTGCTCACATACAGCAGATTCCTTTAGCTGGAAGCAATCAGGTCCCTGTCCTGTGCTGCTCCTCCAGTTCCCTGAATCCATGGGATGCCATGTGCCTTCTCCGCTTTTCTGGCAGCAGTGGCAGGTGCTCAGCACTGCTCAGGATGGGATCTCTGCTGCTGCTGCTGCTGCTGTTGCAGAGAGTGAGGTCTAACAGTTTGTCTTTCTTTTTGCCAGCTGGAAGTATTTTCCATAATTCCCTTTGGAAACAGTGACTTGTATAATCTCTTCTCTGTTTGGAGCACCTCCTAAAAGGATGTTTCATAAACCTCCCGTGCCTCTTTAGTAACTGCTCCGTGATGCATAATTGGATACAAGCTCGGAAGGAATAGTGCCGTCTCATCTGAAGGGGTGACTGATGGGAATGGAAATACACAAGTATGAAGATAAAGGCACATAAAGGTTCTGCTTTACAGAAAGGCTAAGTTCTATGTAAATGTCAACGTAAGCACATATCCTCAGTAAGATTGCAGCAGTTAACCTTCATTGGATCAGCACTTCACAAATCATGCAGTAATACACTGAAAAGTGAACCATATACTTGTGAATAGATCTTTAATTTCTGAAAGAGAGGGAAATTCTTTTTTACATAGAAGATCTTTTCGTTGGCTGTAATGTTCATTCTAGACTGGAAACAGTATTTTTCTTCAATATTTTTTCAAGGGGATTGTGCAAGTTCACTGATGAATGTTAACATTACACAATGTTTACCCAGGACTAAACTTTGTGGAAACATTTATCAGAAAATATATAGGTTTCCATAGTAAAATTTAAGTTTTTGTAGCAGCAGCAAGCCCTGGCATTCCCTGAACAGAAGCTAGAGAAATATATTTGCCAAGAGAAACAGCAAGATGTCATCATCAGCAGCAGAAGTTTAGGGGAAAGTAGAAGCACAAGAACTGTTTCCAATCTAGGTCATCTCTTGCCACTCAGCACTGCCAGTTTACTTTTGAGCAGGTGTATCCAGAGGCTATGCCTCAGTTGCTTGTTTCAGTGATGTGGCAGGAATCCAAGCACCCTATTTATATTTTTTTCTATTAATTTCAGTGGCAAGTAGGTGAATAACACTTGGAAGGATGTGTTTGGAGTTTTGTAGTGCTGTTTTTTCTATTGCTAAAGGCTTGACCCATCTTGCAATAATTTCCAGTGCATTCCTGCACAAGTAATTGCACCAAATTAATTGTTGGTGTAACTCCATCTGGTAGGAGCTCATGAAGTTCAGCCTCTGATGCCTCCGCCAGCCCTGTTTACTTTCCCTCTCCTACCGCAGCAGCTGGCAGCACTGCTCCCCGGTCATGGTTTACCACCCTACCAGAGCAGCCGGCACATCCCAGCCCGCTTCTCCCGGCTTGGGCAGCTCTCATTGCTGCCAGGACTCATGTTCACACCCTTTGACCTCACATGCCTCCACTGCTGCCGGCTGCTCATCTTGTACCACAACCACCTTTTGGCAAGTTTCTCTGCACAGCTTTCTGACAGCTTGCCACCCCATTCACCATCTGCAAGGCAGGCTTTTGGACTCATCCAGGTTCAGGCAGTGCTGATCCTCCCCAGCAGGGCTTGCTGCTGGACGCATCCTCCATCACATCGGTACCCATTCCACAGGAAAGTCCAGCAGGCACAGGTGAAGCAGAGCCAGCATCCCTCTACAAGGCCATCTTGTTGTACATCTCGCCACGCGAATATAGCTGCTCCACCTGGGAGAAAACTGACACAGTGAGCACATTCACAATATAAGGAATTACTACAGCTACACTACTGAGGGTATTGAAATTACAGATGACTTCCCATGTGCACTGTAAATAAAAAGGATAAGTTCTTTACATAGCGAAGTGATTACCTTGCTGGAACAACAAGTCCAGCCTACGGTTCCACCCAGGTTAAATTAACACCACAGCTCCTATTGGACTTACGAGAGAGTAGGACAGGAAAGTAGCACACTGTTAAATGCAGGGCAATATTTAATGTAACCACATGCGTGGTTTACAAGAGAAGCTGTATATCATTTACTAAAGTAGACAGTGAGTTGGGGTTTATTAGGTAAATGCCAGAGCTATTGCAAAACTGCCATGGCCTGGTTCTAAAAATTTTAGTTGCATAGTTATTAGCCAGAGCCCTTCTGATATATTCATGGCCATCCAGTGACATATGGTACATGTTAATAGTAAAGACTGAATAGAAATGGCACTGAACAGAAAGGGTTGCACATACATAATCAGCATTGATTTTTCAGTATAGACACATGACAATTACCCAGATTTAGTTTTCACTGGTTCCCAGTTTGGGGAATTTTTTTCTCCTTTTTTAGATGAAAAGCGTTCCCTAAAATTCCACTCATTAGCTGCTGTCCTGTGGCTGGACAGCCCGTGGAGACGAGCACGGTGTCTCACCTCGCTTGCTGGCAGGGCTGCTTGTGTCAGTTCCCAGCTGCACTCTTTCAGTACACCAGACCTCCTCTGATAAAGACCAAGCATACCTCACCCCAATCATAATGTTTGTAAACTTTACTGTAAACCAAAACAAGTTATCTTTTCAGGAGAATAACATCCTCTGGAAATTGAGAGTATAACAACAACTATATCAAAAATGAGCATGAAAAGCTGGACACGGAAAGGCTTGATTCTACTTTGCTGTGTAAAAAAAAAATACATCTGTGCCTGGCAAATGTCATCAATGGTGAAATCCTTGGCCCACATACAAAGGTCAACTCCCCTTCGTACAGAGGGAGCTAGGATTTCAGCTTGGGCTATATTGGGTAGTGCTTTCTTTGCTACTTTCACACTAGTTAAACTGTAATTGTAATCCTTAGAGTTGATTTATTCTCATGTTGCATAACATTATTTGAAGGGGAAGGGAAATCGACATTCATGCAAGGATCTCAAAGGCAATAAAGTACAGCATGTATACTGGAAAAAAATAAACTTGCAGTAAGTTATTAAATTGCTCAACTTTGGATGGCAATTAAATCTTGAAAATGAAAAAAGATCATGGTACTTATTTATAGCGAAGTCAATCTTTACTTAATTAGGCTATGTATTTTTTTAAACTAGCAGGACAGTTAGAACATTGTTGCGCTATCTTTGCTTATATTGCTTTTGGCTCTGTCTGAATTTCTTGGTTAACTTATTTTCCCTTTAAGTTGTTTAACTGAGTTTCTTTCTTTGCACAAAACATAAGCAGCTTCACTGCCTCAAAAGGACAGAGCCTGATTGTTCCCTTGCTTACATCAGTGCAAATCAGCAATGACCCCACCACAGTCTATAGAATCACATCAATGTAAAGGTGACGTCAGAGAGATAGCAGTCAAAGCCCTTGTTTCGAAGTCAATTGTTTTTGCTTAAAAAAAAAGAAAGGATGAGTACAGAAGACATTTGTTCTCCTTCTCAACTGAAATGTCAAATAAGTGCTGCAGTTTTGGCATCTGCTCCACGTGGGGTTTGCACACATGGATCACGTTGCAAAAAACAGAGCCCTAGTCACAAACACGCTAGGAGCCTATGGCCTTGATCTGATCTTAAGAAAGGGGGAGGGTTTTGCCCCTGTTTGTTTGCTGTCATTGAGACTTCTTTTTCCACTGTCCAGAGCCAATGGCAAACCATCCTCAGATGTCAGCAACAAAGCTGCAGCAACAAACACGTGCTGCATTGAAAGCCATTCCTCAGCTGTTTCACCAAGTCGATTGCTCTGCACTTTTAATGTTTTCAGCTTTTCACTTGGTAAGTGAAAAACATCATATTGGGACTTGTAATCTTTTTTCTTTCCCTTTAAATAATCAGGTATATTGCTTGTGAAAGGGACTGAGGGGGGAGCTGGAGAGAGGATATGGCTCCGGACTGTCCTGGGGGCTGCCGTATATGGCAGCATCTTTGGGACTGCTCTTACTTACGGCAGCGCCTTCCTGACGCCCCAGCACAGCCTGGACTTGCGAGGGCACAAATGCTGCAAAGTCACTTCTGCTCTGTGGCTCTCGTCTAGTGCTGAATCTTAATCCCCATGTGGTTATCAGCCTTGGGGGTTCCCCCCCATGTTCACAGGGCAGAACACAGGCGCTTGCTGCACAGACCCGGCCGGCTGCTCGCACGGGCACCGCACGCTGCGTGCCTTGCGCCCATCGTCTGCCACCCGGCTGCTGGCCTTTCCTGTCCCCTCCGCAGCTGTCCAGTGCTGGCGTTGTTTGCACGGTGGCACTTCCCGGTCTGATAACAGTCTCCTCCGTCTACGCAACAGGTGCCCAAAAGCTTTACCTGGCAGCAGCGCTGAGCACTTGTATAACATGGGCTCCACAACGCTCGCATGGCTTTAGCGGGGATTAGGCTGTGCCTGTTACGCAAACCGGAGCCACCCGATCTCGTGGACACACCTGCCTTTCATCTCAAGCGTCAAGGGAATGGTTTACAAATGACATCTGAATCGAAGCATTAGCCTTTTTTGCATCATTGCTCAAAAAGCAGAAGTACTGCGGGTGTCAATCACTTCCTTACGCACGTATTGCCTAGCAAACCATAACCTAAAATTTGTTCACAAAACATTTGAGCTGCTGCGGAGTGCGGAGAAACTGCAGCTTGTGTTGAACAGAAAACCCAGAGACTCCCTCGCGCTTCTTCCGGGTGGGGAGTACACATTGTCAGTGGTGTAGTTATGAGGAGAAAAATAGGCAAAGTAGAGGTGAATGAAACAGGGGAACACAGACCGAGCTGTGGATGAAGACAAACTGCTGGGCGCAGGCAGGAGAGCGAGACCGCGACCGCTCGCCTCCGGTCAGGGCACGGCGGTGCTCGCGGCCCCGGTGCCACGCTCCTCCGGTGCCCGGGGCGCCCGCGCCAGCCCTGACCTCAAAGAAAACGTGTGCGGCCCCAGCCGGCAGCTGAACCCCAGAGGGGAGGGCTGCCAGCGTGGAACACTGGCTGCTTTGTGCAGGCAGATGAGCAGTATTTACCTGCTGGAAGAGTTTGGGTTTCAGTATTTATATTTCATGGCACAGTCTCTGTGGAGCAATGAGGTTCCATTGTGTGGCACTTGCAGCAGTCAGAGAAAACAAAATATTATTTCCGTGAACAAGCTTGTACCCTGGAAAGGCAGGGCAAACACGTACACAAACAGAAAAGGGAGGTGTCTGATGTCCATACTTAAAAAAAATCGCTCATTCATGACTTGCTATTAATACCTTGTCAGCTATTCAAGACATTTAAAACTCATTTTCATCAGCATAAATTGCAAATGAAATACACAGCGAGCATTAGAAATGCTAGACAAGTAGCTATGACTCTCGATGCTTACTCACTGGTATTTTAAGCATCATTTGCCATTGAAAGAAGACAAAAAGTAAGAAAAAGCATTGAGTTCAGTCAGAATGTGGTGTGTAGAAATACAGGCAGGGAGGAAAGGATGGGAAGTGAGGACTCACTGTAACTGCAGGTAGAGGGCTGCATATTTTCAGTCATTTGTGTTTTCCCTATGACATGCTGGTATGATTTCCCATCTAGTGAGACAATTTGAAGCAACGCATTTTCACTCACTTTTGGCTAAGGAGTAAGCAGTAAAGTATACTTATATTTCAATGCATGAAAAGAGAGAGCATTAAAAGTATTTAGAGTATCAGTGTCAGCTGTACTGCAACTGTGTGTTGCATCGAATGCTCTCCTGGAAAGTATTTTCAGCACGTATAAATGCAGAATCAGAATTAGAGGGCTGTTCTAAATTATAATCTTGATTTTCCAAAAATAAACGCTATCCTAACCTCACCCACGCTGGCTTCAGTCACAGGCCTCTTTTTGGCAGCAGCTCCATCGACTTCGCTCGCCTCTGGCTGCCTCTGAGGTCGATTCCAGATTCTTTTCAATCCAATCAAGAAAATTCAAAATAAGAGAACAGTGTTAAAGTACAGTTTGCTAACTTATAAAACACCAGTAAAACTGAAAAATGAATAGCAAAGGCCATAAAATAGAATGAGGAATAAAGAAAATACATTGCTTGAGAAACAGCCTTTTTCCTGTTGCTGCTCCCAGACCACGTGTGTACATTTTTGCACTAAAACCCCTTGAAAACACTGGCTTCTCCATCTCTTCAGATTTTGATTCATCATCGGGTGTTAGCAGATTATTTAGAGCACAAGCCTTCTAAACAGTCCCTTTTGTTTTATATACATTAATTGCTCCTGCTGTCAGCCAGAGGGAGATGTATCACCAGTAGGATAACATATAAAGCTAAGTGCTGTCTTGCCAGGGAGAGTAGAAAAATATTCTGTGATTTTTATAACACCTTCTCCCTAAGGCTCACAATGCACTTTACAAGTAAGATTGAATTAAGCTTGTCAGCACTCTGTATGGGAGGTAAATATTTCTTTCCCTATGTTGGGGAAGGGAAACTGAGGCATTAATATTAAGTCTTGAGCAAAACATCTAGCTGTATGCTTTCAAGTGCTTGAAACTTCTCACATGATTTAATTAAGCACATACTCAAGAGTTTTTCTGGAATAGTGCCTGAGAAGGATGCTACAGCCACGCTGCCGATACATCTGACAGCTGGGAAACCACCCCAGCTTCCCTATCACTCACTTGTTAGTGACAAGGACTTTTTTTTAAATCCACTGTTGTCCCCAGAAAACGCTGCTCGAAGCCAGGTGGTTTGGCGACGAGTGCGCTGCTTTGATGGAGCGTGCGGGCGTGAAGCCGCTGCAGCCCTGGCAGCTGTGCCCCCGCCGCGGGACCTCTCCCACCTCCTGTCCCAGCTCCAGCACCAGCTCGGCCCCAGTGCCCGCGGCAGGGACGCGCTCATGCTCGCTCCCAACCCCGCCGCGCAGCGCTTCTGGGCTGGAGCCGCCACGAACCCGCAGCAGGGCCCCAGGTGCCGGCTGCAACCCGCTTGCTCTCTTTCCTAAGGGTCTAATTGCTATTTGCGGGCAGCCCGGCGGGACCAAGGAGCTGCTGCAGATCGCAGCTGTGTATTAATGGAAACCAGAACAGGCCCCATTTTTTTTGTTATTGTGCCAGGCTATGAACGGCAGGTGCAGGAATGGGAGCACCCTGTGGGAAGGAGGTAGCGGCTGACCTGTTTAGATTGGTTTGAACCAACAGCATTTCCCTTGCAAGATGTGGCGGGACCACTGCAAACAAGGTGCGAGCAGCCCCAGGCTCCAAAGCAATGCTGAGCCTGGGGAAAAGGCACCGGCTGCAGAACGATCGCAGCTGAGGAGCACCGACAGCACGAGGGTGAGCACGCTCGCCTGACCCGAAGGAGCGCACCCCTGGGTGCAGGCTGTGGGTCCCCTCCAGCGCTTCAGGCACTGCCGTGTGCTTCCTCATGAGGCTGGTGACAGCACCAGCATCCAAAAGCGGTGATCTCGCTTCTGTCCCCTACTGCACAGGGCTTCCTGCAATTCAGTGTTTGCCAAGTGAGGTGTAATGTAAAAATCCACATGAAATATAAGAAAGGAACAATCTAAAGCACTTCTAAGGTCAAGTGCTTTGGAAAATCAGGGCTGTACAACTCGTCAGGGATTTTAAATCTGTTTTTAATGTATATCCTCATACTGATGACCCTACACAGCAAGCCTGAGATTGAAACAACCCTTTTAAATTAATATATAATACATTATTATTAACACTGCATATACCCTAATTAAAGGGATAATAGGGAACATATAATCTTTGCTGGTCGCTGTGAATGACACTAGGCTGGAAGCTAATTGCCTGCTCCAGGCAGGCCTCCTGCCGAAGCGGATGGAGCTGAAGAAGCCGCCAACGCCCAGCTGGTGCGAAGCCCCCTGCTCGGCAGCCCGCCCGCCCCGCAGGCTCGGGACAACTAATGCCAGCCCCAGATGAATGAGATCCTCAAAACTCATGACACTGATTTCTGATTAAAAAAAATAATAATAATAATTACAGCTGATAAGTTTGGTGTGTCTCACGTGCCTCTGGTTCTGGCAGTTTAGGGATTGCCATCACATCATGGTTATGATTTTCACAACGAACATGACAGCTAGAAGCGTAGTGCCTCCCTCCCTTCCCACATGAAGGTTACAGTTCTTGCTTGTGCGCTTCTAGCGCATGGGGCTTTAGGACAAGGCTGGTTTTGTGAGGCTTCCGACGAAGCCGGCAGCAGGCACTCACATCGATCTGAAGGCAGGTGTTCCTGGGAGCATCCTAAGGGACTTCCATGGAGCAGGGCAGCTCTGGGAATGGACCAGGCAGCAGGCTCAGCCCTGCACGTCATAGCATCGCTCTTCAGCCAGGATTACACCTTAAATTATTTAAAAAATACCTATAAACAGAATATATACTCATCACTAGAGAAGTAAACGCGTTGCAGAAGGTTCCATGTCTGAATCGGAGGAGCTTGGACCATAGCAACTTTGCAGAGGGACACCTGCCAAAGCTGCCGGTCTGCACCCACCCCTTTCCCCAGCGCTGGCAGGCCTGGGGCTGCGGTTACAGCCCATCCCTTGCGACCCCCTGCCAATGCCAGCCCTGCCTGCAGGGACACTGCCCGCTGTCCCCCAGCCCTGCAAGCAGCGGCCATCGGGAGCGGTGTGTCCATTGGGCAGGTCACAGACCTGGGGACGGGCCAGGGGCTGGGTCTCCATTTGCGTTTCAGCACGACGCTGACCCCCACCCGCATCCCCTGGGGGAAGTGGGGCTTTGCCCCGGCAGCACGGCCGGGGTGCCCCTGCCCCAGGGCCAGCCGCCCTCGCCCGCTCCCCCATGGGGCTGCCCAGCTCCCGAGGAAGCGGCCGTCGTTTTCCAACGTGAATCATGATGACTCTCTTGCTATTGTCAGCGACTGCTAAGAACATGACAAATTTTCTCTTATTCCTGTGAATCCAACAGCCACACAGCCTTTCACTACCATAAGCAGCAAAGAAATGTCTAACCCAGGATTTAAATTAGAGCCAGGAAACCTCTGCTATCCTTTCCTGTGTAAAAGAGGTTTTTAAAGTAACAGGCAGTTTGGATATGGCTTTCGAGTCCCAGGCTCCAGCCCTGGGTCTGTCGTGAGAAGCGTCACAAATGTCACTGGGGTTTGCTTAAAAGGAGATTACTGAAATGACTTGTATTTTAGTAACACGTTTATAAGGAGTCAGGTCAGAGTGCAGGCAGTGAAGACCTGAGTGGGGCCAGGATGCACCGCAGAGGAGCAAGGACAGACAGGGGAGCATGGGCTGCAGGCACGGTGGGAGGTTTTGCCATCAGCTGAGGCTCGTCCTTGCTCATCTGCTTCAAGCCCTTCACTTTACAGGATGTTACAAGCATTGCTGAACCCAAACTAATAGTGGTACCAGCAGCTTGTTCTGGCTGCTTTCACATTCCTGTAAACAATTCAACACTTTGTCAGCGCAGTAAATCAGGAAGCCTTGCTTTTGTGCATGTTCCTCCGAACTAGTGCTCACACGACAGCAGCTCTTACTGTTAGACCTTTGCCAGCCAGTGATCTGCTTGTAGCTGTTCCCAGTACACCCTTGGATATTTTAATTACTTTATTTGGTAGTAAAATTTTTTGATGAATGATTGGGAAAGAATAAAGCAACCATATCCAAAATCTATACTAAAATAGCAAACTCCCTTATAGACTCTGAAGCACTGGCAGCTTGGAGACGGCCTAAGGTTTTTGAAGCCCGTGCAGCAACGTGTGCTCATTCCTACATGGAATTTCCATAATTCCTCAATCAATTACCTGGAAAAAGCTGCCATTTTAATCAAAACCCTAAGGGTAGATGAAATCATGAGAAAACACAAGCTATATTGCAACGGATATTGACTGTAACTCATTAAGATGTTAAGATATTGACATCCCGTTTGATGAGAAAAATGTCTGATAGCGAGCGTACATAACAGTTACAGAGAGCGCCGGCATCAACACATCATAATGAGTAACTAATGATGTCTGAGGCCTAACTGGGCGATTAAAGCAGCATCCTTTGATCTGTGTCACTGACTTGATTTAACGCCGTGCCAAGATTGAATCTCTGTGCACCACTGGGGAGATTCAAGTCATTTGAGTAATTTGCTGGCCTGGTCCCACATCACCGCGGTGCTTGCGGTGAACGCGGTGCTGCCATGACCGCCTCACCCCAGCAGGGCCGCCGCTGCCAGCCTGGGCATGGCTCATGGCACAGCACCTGCCACCAGCCCTTGCTGTGCCCTTCGGTCCCTGCCCCTCACCGAGCAGTGCCACGGGCAAGTCTGGGAGGCATCTTCCATCAGGAGGCGCTAATAGGAAGATGCCTCAGTGCCTTTTACCCAAGCCCGTTGTGCACGGTAGGCAGGAGTCACACTACACAGAACAACAGGATTTGGGGCTTCTGGCACACGCGGGGCTTTCTGTTCAAACCCTGTGCTTGCCTGGGGCGAGGAAAGCTTCAGTACCTGTTCTCCAGGAGAGCAACGAGAGTGCTGGAGGCTGAGCCTGCCTGTGCCACCAGTGGTCAGGGCTTCGGCTGTGGTCCCACGAGAGTGGTGACATCCCCCGGCCACCTACTTGTGCCCCACTTCCACTGCTGGGCATCCCAAAGGGCATCCTGGCAGGGCAATGATGTTAACCTCTCCAGGTGACCCTGCAGCCGTGCTAGGCACCCGCTTCTGTTTCTAAGCCATTTTTTACAAAGGGCTTTTTCCCATTTTTACAGAAATAACAGCATCCGGGCCCCAGATGCGCAGGTGCAATCCTGCGATCCCCATTCAACCACCAGTCACCCCGCAGGGCGAGCAGCACAGCAGCTGCCCAGCACAGGCTGCGGGCACATCGCAGCCTCCTCTCCCCCACAGCAGTGCCCTGGTGGGAGCACGCTGCTCAGGGCTGGCCCTGGGGCCACCCGACCACCGGGCAGCCCCAGCATGCCTGCTGGTGACGTCCTTGCCCTTGCCAAGGAGGTGGGCCCAGCCCCACAGGCAGCACTTCCCTCCTCCCCAGCCCTCCCCTGTGCCCCAGCCTCAGGCTCTGAGCACTGATGGTTAATTTATGGCACAGGCAGCAGCGCTGCCCCATCGCATGCAGGGCGCCTGAACCACCACCACCACCACCACCACCCAGCCAAGCCCATGCAAACACAAACCTCTGAAACGCTCAGATCTGCGCTTGAAGAAGCCCGTGTTCTCCCCAGAACACCCCAGCCCCACTCAGCAGGTCCCCAGCTAGGGGAGGCCGGGCGGGCTGGGGCAGCCTTTATTGGCCTGGGTCAATCTCAGGCAAGGGGCTGCAGCTGCTGGGAGCTGCGTCACGGCGCTGCCGGCTGCCTCCTGTGCGGAGCGGGCGCGAGGCAGCCCCAGTGCTGCTCCCGTGCCCCTGTGGGGCTGGCTGCCACAGAGGCGAGAGGGACTTTTCTCCCTCCTGTGCTGGTGGAGCTGTTTTGCACCTTTCTTCTTGCTGTCTCTGCCCTTCACTGTATGTTACTGCTCAGCAAGCAAAGCTTGTGACACTCGCTCATTTTTTTGCGTTTCCCATGCCTGTGGTGTGTCCAGCTGAGCCACTCCGAGCACACTCGAGCAGAGGATGCGTGCCTTAGAGTCGAGCAAGGCTCCAATGTAACAAGATAAGTCAAAAGCTGTGCAGGTTCCCGGGGCACCCCCAGCCGTCCCCAGCAGCTTTCTGTCCCTGCAGCACCCGCCGGGGACCCGGGGGGCTCCTCGCTGCTGGCGGAGCCCAAGGACCGGGAGCAGCGAGCCCCAGCAGCACCCCGCTGTGTCCCCGCAGGCGGCCTGCCCTCCGGGGCCGGGCTGCTTCCCGCAGGGGGGCCGGGCTGCGGCTGCTGCGCCTGAGCCCGCGCCCGGGCAGCCTGGGCCTGGCCGACGCGGTGCTGCCGAGAGCAGATCCCACGGGATCGCTTCTGGTGAGGAGGGCGTTTCTGGTTTGAGAACGGGGGCCTCCCCTGCCCTTTGCGTTTGTGCTTGCCCTGGATGGGCGCTGCCGGTGGTGCTCTGGTTCTGGCGTGGTCTCGGGACGGCAAGGCCCGGGGGAGCCCCGACCGGAGGCGTTCCGTGCCCCTCTCGGCTTCGCAGAGCGAGGAAGTCGGGTGGCAGGGCCTGGTCCACAGGCGGCTCCAGAGGGAAAACACTGTCAGCAGAGTCCAGGCCATCCGTCAGAGCAAAGGTAGCTGGTGCCGTGATTTACGGGATAAAAATGACGTTTTAATCCTCCGCTCAGCACCGCAACCTGATTTGCCACAAAGAGCTGTTAAATTTTGTGGCTGTGCCTCCGCACTTCACTCGGAGCTAGGGAGAAGATGGCTCCATGCGCTGCGGGATCTCTCGTGGCGGGGGCTCTCCTCCCACCGCTCCCAAGCGATGGGTAATCTCTGCCATCAGATCCCCGGGAAAAGACCCCGGGGATTACAGGGAGCGGAGGCATTAACAACAGTGACAGGAAAGGAATACAATATCCCTTCAAACAATTAAATATTGATCCTGCGGGCCTGGGGTGGACTCCACTGCACGAAAGGAAACACCTCTGTGAATTAGCTTGGTGACATCCATACCCTAAGACACTGCAAAGGAAACCGAGATTACGTGCTGCACTTATTTCTGTGACGTTTTCTCCCCCTGCTAGAGGAACGCAGGGGACGGGCGCGCGGGGGGCCCCGTGTGCAACCCTGGGGGGTGGCGGGAGGGGGTGGGCACGGTGCTGGGTGGCATGAGGGGCCCTTTCGTCCCCGCCGTGGGTGTCCCCACCCGTGACAGCGCCCAGCGCTGCCCGCCCGGCCCCGTGCTCAGGCGCTGCCGCGTGGTGGCACGTGGAGACACAAAAGGAGGCACGAGATGGCTAAATTTAAAGTGCTGGAAAATCCAACCTTTTATTTACTACATTTTTGTGACTACATAAACGCTGAAACATTTTAACACTGAAAAGCATGATGACATCATCACTTGCTTTTTTTTTCTTTTTTTTTCTTTTTCCCCTTTTTTTCTTTTTTTTATTTTTTGCTTAGCAAACACAGCAGATGATATTGCACGGCATAAAGTGAGAACAGTAGCAAAGCTTAAAAAAAGTAACTTAAGGAAACCTTAACGCAGTACAGGAGATACTCAGAAACAAAGCAGGATAATGCCTAGCGCATTACACTTGTCGCTACACACAAAAATACAGAAGAAGAAGCGCTTGACTAAGAGAGAGATTGAGGAAATATTAGCAACCAACCGTAATTAGGTACAATAATCACTTTGAAATGCAGATGCAACGCATGAACTACGACTGCTTCCTAATGGGCAAACCAAAAACGACGGCCAAGTTGTCTTTCATCAGAGCCTTCTCTGTGCCCCCCTTTTCCCGCTGCTCTGAGGAGCCCCCCCCGGCCCCGCCGCCGTCCCGCCCCGGGGCTGGGGCTGCTGATTGTCTCTGGCGCCCCCTCTGCGCGGCGGCGGCTGGCGCGGGCGGNGGCTGGGGCTGGGGCTGGGCAGCGGGCGCGGGGCGAGGAAGACAACCGCCAGCGCGAGTGAGAGACGATGCTGCGAAGTTTATTTCCGTTTAATACTGCCGTTTGGTTCGTACTGCGAAACTAAAAGGATGCCACAACGATTATGCAATAAATGCAGAACATACCATGAGAAACCAAACTACTAAAACAGAAAAAGGAAACTTTTTTTTTTTTCCCCTAAATACAGTTCTGTCCAGTGTTTAATAGCTAATGCTGGATTCATAGACTAATACTTTGCCTCCCCCCTCCGTGTGAAACATAACTCATTGCACGGCATTAGTTTATGTATTAAAAGCAGACATTTAGCCAATGCTTACCGACAGACCATTTAATGATCCTGCATTTCAGAGCACCTTTATTGCCCCACTTCAATACTCGAAGTATAAAAATGTATCTAGAAAGTGTAACTTCTGACCAAAAGCTCAAACCCTGCCCTTGTCCTTCCCTCCCTCAACCCCTCTGACATCCCCCAAACAAAAACAACGTACACCTGGAGCTTAACTACTGTGCATGGAAAGGAAATATTTACATCCGTCACAAACCATGTCAGTACACAACATTTAGTTGAAACAGAATCTATTATTTACGCAAAATAAAACACAGGTGAGCGGCATCCTATTTTCTGTGCCATGATGCCACCATCAGCTTTGCAGAATTATCATTGTCATTACTCTTTTTCAACTCAAAACTGCTTTTCCCCTCCGGAGCTGAGCGGGGGGCGCGGTGTGGCACACGGTCCCCACGCAGGACGGTGACATTGCCGCCCGCCCGCCCGTCCCCTCGCGCCGTGGTTCTGCCGCCGTCCCCGAGCCCGGGCGCGTCCCCCCTCTGCCTCGCGGGACCTGGCCCCTGCGGGTGGCACAGTGGCAGTGGCACGGCAATGGCCTGCGTGCCAGGGCCCGAGCGCTGCCAGCTGGGGTGCAGCCGTCCCCGCTGTCCCCAGGGAGGGAAAACCCAGCGGGGCTGGCCGCAGCCTTCCCACGCGCGGCGTGTCCAGACCCAGGGCAGCCGTTCTCGAGGGCGTGCGCCCGCTATTCGCGCTCCCGTGCGAATGGTGAAGGGAAACGGAGCTCAGCAAAGTCTCTCACAAATGCCAGTGCTTTGAAACGTTAAACAACTTTGAAATCTTTGGGTGCGCGGGTCTTACCCGCAAAGGAACCTTTCTAGAAGAAGACAAATAAATTAAAGGAAAAACGCGCTAATAATGCCTTTCTGCTTTCTAAGTGACAAAAGCACTACCTTGAAACACTCGTTTTGGCATGTACAAGTCTGGGGGAAGGGAGGCCTGGGGGATAACCTGGCAGTGTTCGGAACACGCGTAGAAGTGCATGCCAAGACAAGGCTGAAGTCACACCCTGCAGTCAAGAGAAGCACTCTCCTTCAGTTTATCTCAGCATCAAGAATGAAAAGATTGTAACATAAAGCTTTGGCCATTTTTGAATCTACTATATACAATTTTTTTTTTTAAACTACATAGTCATAAATTAAAGCAGTGATTAAATAAGCGTATACAAAATGTAATTAAATTAAAAATCACAGCACATTATAGAGAAAAAATAGGAACCATTTATCACAGCAGAGAATATTTTTTTTACCCTGTGAAAAGAACATTGGCTAGCAAACACAAAGCATCCAAACTGAAACGAAAGAAATCAAAGCCATTTTTCCCTTTCTTGCATTCATTGCAAACAGCGATCTTTACCCACTTTGAAACATTCCCAGGAATAGGATCTTCCTTGAGTATAACAGAGAAGTTCTGCCAAAACAGAAGGAAAGAAGAAACCCAAACCCAACCACGGCGATAAAAAAGGAACATACAAACAAAACAACCCCTACAAAATAAATAAGAATTATAAAGCTTTTTTTAAGTAACCTTAACAATTATCAAACTAGTAAGTTCTGCCTTATCACATAGACTCTCTATACAACATAACCCTAACGATTTATTACTATGAGGTATTTGGAGGAATTGGTAAAAGCAATGCACGGCCTGTCTGGGCTGAGGGACTCACGCTGCTTGCAGGGGAAGGAGGAAGGAACCTTTGGTTTGTCAGCAAGAAAGTGGAAAAAAACATTTTCCTTTGGTATCAAAGAAAGTTTCATTGCATGGTTGCACGGCAAAAAGCACCACGGTGAAGAATTATTCCTTTTTTCATTAGTGGCCTTTCTAACAGGCTGAGGTATTCAAAGAGTATAAGGTGAGAGATAAAGAGGTCAACAGCGGTTTAACACTTTGGTTCAAGCAAGGCACTCGTCCTAGGAGTTTACAAAGTTTGCAACATGTTTGCCTAGAGCTTTATTATTATTATCCTTATCATCGTCAGTAGTAGCAGTTGTAGTAAGAGAAGTAAGTATTCGTCAGGTTACCATCATTACTATTAAGGAGAAGACAAGTCTACACACTGGGTGAAGGCGAGGACAGGGTGGGACGGGGAGGTGAGGAGGAGGAGTTCCCTTTACAGACCGAGGCCGTGCATGAAAAATCTTTGGTATTCTTTGGTATCATCAATGTGATTAAAATCACCAATGGAAATCGAGTGAGGTAGCGTCTTTGGTTCACACTATAAATAGTAGATCTTTACACACTTTTTTTTTCTTTTTTTTTTCTTTTTTTTTTTTTTTAACACGTGGAAGTAGCTATTCCTTACCTTTTGCTTCTTTGTCTTTAGCAAATAGTTACCAAATGTATTGTAAAGCTAACCACACCACAATAATAAACCAGAAGGCTAAGCAAAGTCTCAAAATTAGCCTCTGGACCTTTGAATGCACCCAAACGCAGCTGGATAGAAAAGGGTAAGTGCTTTCTCTTTGTTTGCTAAATGCATAGTTTTCATCCTTATGTACAAAGGAGGAGGAGGAGGAGGAGGAGGACAGGAGGAAGAAGGACTGTTCCTCAGGGCGAGAACGTGGCGCGACAGCTGGGGCGAGGCGGGCATCCTGGGACTGTCAGGAGGCCGGCAGCGGCACCCTGGCAGCACCACCACCGCGCCCTGGTCGCCTGGCTTTACCTGAGTAGGGAGAGGAGGACGAGGCCTCTGGGAGCTGCGTGGGGCCGGACCGAGCAGCGCTGCCTGCCGGGAACCTTTCACTTTCCCTGCAGAGCCAGCGATGCCGTTTAGGATGGGGATGGATGCGGACATTTCACCTTTCGGCCGGCCTCCCCTGGGGTTGTTACGGTCAGCGTGGGCTGCCCGGGGGGCCGAGCGCGCCCGTGAAGCCACCTGCGGCTGAAGCCCAGCCTCCCGATGCCCCCAGGTCTCGGGTTCTGCTCCTCTCCTAACCGCTCCTGGCAGATTTTTAGGTCCTTCGGTTTTGGAATCTGAAACTAATTTCCAGTTTGTCAGGAATGAAGTCCCGACCTTACCCAAGCGACCAGACAGACTGACGCTAACGTGATGGAGACAGGCCCTTCTGCGCGACGTCAAGCGCGGCGCTACAAGACGCCGCGGCTCGGACACGGCAGCGGCCGGGCCCCGGCTGCCCCTGCTCTGCCCGTGCTCTGGCGGCATGGCCAGGGCGCAGCGGGGGCCCTCCCCCAGCTGTCTGCGCCGCGGTTTGAACGTCATCAAAGAAAAGCGTGTTCTTGGTCTATTGAGAGTATGAGGCGCGTATTGCTTATGGGAAGAGTGGTCTTGTTCTCGATGGCTTATGAAAAAACAAAAGGTTTATAGGTACTTAAACAGACATGGTAAAAAAAAAACACTTAAAATCTGTAACTTGTGCATCAGTTTTGGCGTGTGTGGATATATGTGTGTGCACGTATACACATATACACCCACAGAAAAATGTGTGTGCATGTATGTATACACAGATCTACTCAGGGGCTTGTGTGGGTGGGTGTGTATCAGATCCTGAAATTGCATATTGGGTGCAAATTTAATGCTGGTATGAAAGTTCTCTTTGGTTTCAGCAAGTAGTCTCTAAAGACAATACAATGGAAATACTAAAAAAACACGGCAATGTACTTTGAATTTCCCTGCATTTTTAAATTCTCAAGTTTTAAATAAATAAGGCTTTATCTTCTAAACTATAGGTACGTTACAAAGCAGTGTTTTGCTGGAAAAAGACTAAAACATTAGTTATCACTGTCCTTTACTAATCTTACACTAATGAAACTGCATTCTTAAGATCCTTTATAGGTGAGCTTATTAATATTTGTCAATTATGCCTCATTGGGAATGGAACACTTTAAAAGAAAGCTCGCTAAAATTTAAGGTAGGCTAGAGGCTGTAAAACCTCACAGATTATACATTTTAATAGACATTTGCTTTGCCATTTTAAAACTGAGTTTAACATAGAAAATGGGGAGAAATATCTGTTGCCAAAAATCTTGGTTTTATTTGACTTTATTTTAATAAAGAGATATTTCAGTTGAATTCTAAACACTTACTGGAAATTAACTGTATACCCTGAAACTTGACTAGACCCTGTCATCTTGGGAAATAAATGGTGCTACAAAGTTGCTCAACTTTGGTGTTGCTAGTATTTGAGTGGGCTTCATCACAAAAACCTGTGTTGTTGATGTTGGTTGGATTCTAGTTTACCTTGAATTTTTCTTTCTCTCTTCTTTTTTTTTTTTTCCTTTAAAAAAAGTAAGTAAGATTACCTATTTCTAATCCTTTGGGCCTAACCTGCATATTTGGTTACTTTGGAATTCCACCTAATAGAATTACTACAGAAATTTGGAACACCGGTTAGAAACCTAACAGGCACATGTATGGTTTTTAAAGTCTATTTTCCCCTTACGCTAAAATTTAATATGCAGATGTTGCATGCTTTTCTTTTTAGTCTTATCGGAGTAGGGATGGGCTGATTTATCTTCTAAGGTTCTGTTAGCAACAGAGCAGTTAAAGCTTTACAGCTACAAATTTTAAACTATTTCATGCATTATCCTGATTAACAGATGAGCAAGAAAGAATGCCCAGAACAAAAGCTCAGCTTGCTGCCCGCAGATACGAAGCCACGAAACAACAGGCTGTGCCTCGGCGTCATGGGAACTCTGCTATTGACTTCAGAGGAACCATAATTTGGCTTTCCAAAAGCACTCCCGGAGCTCCTGTCGGAGCTGTTCCCACCAACATTACCTGATGTCCTACCGCTGTTTTCAACAGGAAAAGACCCCGAGTCTTCAAAGCTATCACTATTCCTTTGCCTAGGAAAGTCAATAGGTTAAAAAAAAAAAAAAAAAAGAAAAGAAAAAAGCTCACTAATGTCAATGAGCATTGATCAGGTGCCGGGCCCTGTGGTTTTACCTTTCGTCACATTGTCTCGTTTGCACACAGAGTGCCCTGGGGTACGGGCGGGCCGGGCGGAGCCGTGCCCCCACAGGCAGCACCGCTCGTGCTCCCCGCTGCCCACCTCCCTGCCTGCCGCGGGCCCGCTGGTGCTGGCATTCTTTCTTGCCAATCGTGGGGGGAAGAAGCAATGGTGTGGTATTCCTAATGGCAAATAACAGTCTTGATTACAAGTTTTTATGTGTTATACAGTTAGATTAGTTTATACCTATAACTCTACATAGTATTTTGTGTAAAAATAGCTTTGGAATATTAAAATCATTGCAATAAAATACCTGCAATATAATTATTAAATGTGTTCTTTGGTAGCTAGTCGATTTTTTTATGGATGGAATAGTTTTCCTTTTTTAAATCTGAACATTCCTTAACAAACAAAGAGAATGCACTGGTTTAGGTACCATTCAAAATTTCTTTGCCTAGTTTGAACTTGTTTCCGGGCGTCGTGCCAGGGAAGCTCAAACACCGAAACAGCAAAAATCACACTACCGTTCAACTGAATTCAGACGACTCCACACCTTGCTGGTTGCGCCGTGGCACAACCCTCTCTGCAGACCAGCCCTGACTCAGTCCCTAACCACCGGCGTGTACACAGTACGGATACACTGCACACCTTCATGGCAATCGCTGTGGAAATGAAGAGCCATATCTGAAAAGATGTCCATTCAATGACAAGAAATCACTATGCTCCAAACCACTAAACAGCCAAGGACGGTGAAGATGATCATGGACGAAGGTGTGAGACCAGTGGTCTGTTTCTCCTCTCTTTGTGTTCCATTTTGTTCACTCCATTTCGCTCTCTTCTTTCGTTTTATTTTTTGCGAGTCGTCGTCTTACTAAAGCATGTGTCTTAGAACAAAGTCATAATGCAGGTGAAATAAGTCTTTGGTTTCTTTGGACTTATAAATAACATTTTTTTCAAATAGTTCTAAGTATAAACCTGCTATCTTGAGGTCCTGGTCTGTCTTTATTTATTTATTTATTTATTTTTAAAGCTTTTCCACCGAGGTTTAGTTCGTGGTTATTCCTTCATGCTTTGGTACAAGTGCTTGATGAAGAAGATGAGTTGCCTGAATTGGAGCTGCCCTCGTCTTGCCACTTATCCAGACTCCTCCTCCGTGCATTCATGAAAAAGTTGCTGACGGTGCTCAGCTCCAACCCAAGCTGCTGGGAAATGGTGATTTGTAATTCTTTGGACGGACGCTTATTTTCCTTGAATATTGCATGTAGAGTTCGACGCTGGACATCCGTGAAGACCAACCGAGGCTTTTTGGGGGTATTCCCTCTGTCCTTCCCGTGCTCTTGTTCTTTCCTCTTGCACGCTGCAAGAAAAGGGAGCACTGGTTAGAGAGGTCTGGTAGAGGAGTAAATTACAACCAGAAAAGAAAAGGATCATTAACTTCAGCTTCAACATTTGGTGAGGACATGTGACACGAGATAAGACGGATACATTTACACGCAGATACCATGGATCTACCAACAGGTACTCACATGAATCTGTGCTGCTGTAAGGTTTGTAAATGTGAAAAACAATTTGACATGGCCTTTCAGCCACCTGCCTCTGCAATAGCTACTCTTACCCTTCGCAACACCCGTTTTATGCATTTCGTAGGCTCTTTGGGGTGAGAAGAACCAGCCTGGGTGCCCATGGCATTCAGCAGGCTGCCTTCGATGCGCTACATGGGAGACGGTGCAGGGCGTGCAGAGCACTTTTCTCATGGCAGGGATGTAGAAGGTGCTGCGGGACGGGCAGGGAGCGATGCAGAGCAGGCACAAACGTGTCCCTGTGGTTTTGTCACCAGCTCCCTCACGTGGGGACATGCGGGGAGGGCTCCTGGCCTGGCCCTGCTGGGCCACGTGTGCTGCCACACACGCGTCTGCATGTCAGGGCAGCCCCTAGATTTACTGCCTTGCCTTAATATGTAAAATAAATGCAAGTTTAAACATTTAATTTTTAACACATTATAAACTATCAAAAAGTTAAGGAATATAAATTCGAAAATGCCTTTATCATTGTCTGTTAAAACTCAGAAAATGCTGTTACTGAGAGCTACATTCTGACAATGCCCGTTAGTGCTGGGTGTTTAACTATGTAATATCCCTATGAGGTAGAGTGGAAATTCACTGAGCTCTTAAATCAACCTTTCCCACATTATTTATCCTCAGTCTTTGTTGCCAATACATTTCTGTATTTCTTTTTTTGGCTGAGAAATAAGGAACTGGGAGAAAACAGGACCCTGTTACAGTCTTACAGGCCCAGATGATTCATGTATTTTGAACAAAACAAACCACATTTTGACACACAGAATAATGGTATTGTAAACCTTCCCTGTGGAATTTCACCTTCTTCTCTCTCTCTCCCCTCCGTTCCCTTTCCGAGTGCTATTTTACCCCACCTCACTAACAGGCAGCAGCAACCTGAAATCTGCCCTGCAGATCACCTGCTCGGCAGAATCCGAGGGGTTGGAAGCGCGGCTCCGAGTTCCCCGCCAGCCTTTCACCATCTGCCAGCTCATATTGTTAGCATTTAGCTGGATAAAAGGTTTCCCTGGGAGGACAGATTGGTCTGTCTCACTTTCAAAAGAGTCTGAAGTTGTCCGTTTCCTCTCCTTTCCCTCCAACAATGTTCTTTAATGCTGATTTAGAGAGGTATTTCTGAAGAGAATACGGATGTTCTGTCTCCGTGTGTCTAGTCCTTATTTCCATGGAGATCAGTGCTGGTCATATTAAGAATTTTGTGCAGTATCTCCACCTATCCCACGGATACTGGAATGAAGACAGCAAATTACTTTGCAAAGGTCCTTCCCACACCTTTTATTGCTACTGAGAGCCAGCATTGGCACGAAGGTTTAATCTCTTGAGGAAGATACAGAATAGCCACCCACCGCTTGCACCCCCAGAAGCAGCGACGCCGCGGAGCTGCGAAGCAGCCCAGGAGGCAGGACCCGCGCCCCGGGCTCCTGCCCTCTCCACGCAGCAGCTGTGGGAGCGCTCCCTAACGAGGCGTATCCCGGCCACGTGCCCCTTCACAAGCAGCGACACATCGATCTCCAGGACTGAGGTGCCAGGCTCTTATCCTCTATAGTTATTTTCATCTGGAAACCTTTGAAGAGTGCTTTGAAGTTACATCCTGACCTCTGAAATACGGTATCACTTGTGGGCTGAGAAGCAGGTTTCTTCACGCGAGCAACCCCTCATGAAGATGAGCTGGTGAACTCACTGCAGGGATCAGGTCCTGCTGAAATAATTCTGCATCACAACTGAAAGTAAACTGGTAACTCGCGGGTTCAAAATACTGTTGCAAGAATAGTCCATTAGTTACCAACCGCTATTGGAAATGAGAAAATGAGGAGTGCAGGAGATATCAGAGTCTCAGCCTTTTACACTCCTAAAAAATTGAGGCTCAGAAGCTCCCATGAGAGCAGCTGCGGGGCTCAGCTTCAGCAACCGCAGCCGCCCCCGACTCTGCCCCTGCTAACAGGGACAAACCAAACCCATGCCACACTCGCTGTGCCTAGTAACTCATATCTTCACACTGCTTTACACCTCACTGTTTCAAAGACTGCACAAGTTGCAGCTTTCACCTAGATAGGCTGTCCAAGGAGACCTTCATTTTCCACACCATCCTCACTACACCAACAGCGCGACCCACGCCAGCATTGTGCGCTGCTCCAGCAGGAACCAGCACGGCACCGATCACAGACACAGCATTAAGTACAAAGCTGGTTCAATTAGCTGCGTGAGCCTTGGGGGTTTCAATCACAAACGAGTACAGGAGTTCTCTGAAATCATAGAGAATTAAAAAAAACAGCCATGAATTGTGAAACTAACTTGCTTATCCTGATGTCTACCAGAGCTTGTGCTCATCTCCTGAAATTTAATGTTCCTGAATAATTGTTTACCTAGAGAATGTCCCAAAAGTTACTAACTACCTTGCTCCTGAACTTTAGTTGTATCAGAGACCTCATTGTTACTGGTAGCAACATCACAGGAGTCAGAAAAAAAGCCCTCATTGCTGGGAAGAAAAAACAAATTCTATCAAGTCTATGATACAGATAAGCCAAGTTTAGTATTTTGCATGTTCCTGGAGATTGCTACTTCTCTCCAGTTTGCCAGGCACCTCGCCTTGCAGGTAACTGGTGATACCACACACGTCTGGGTGATGGAGCACGCATGGCGTGGTTAACACCCCCGACTCCACTCTTCCCACGGGCCGTCTGCCGGCTGGTGAAGAGAAGAGGGGGACAAAACCCAACAGCACCCGCGGCAGCAGCACCGGCTGAATCCCTCCTGCTGCCAACAGCAGCTGGCAACAGCTGCCCGATCCGCAGCGCAAAGCTTGTTTCCTGTCCAGCTCCGCTCCTGGTAATGGTCCCGAGCGGCAGACCGAGGGCAAAGCTTCCCAATACGCCTAAGTGTTCAAAGAGCTCTTGCAACAGCGCTGCCAGGCCTCCTGCGTGAGCAGGAAGGGTGGATCCCACCTTTCATCTTCTGCCTTGTCCAGACCCAGGAATATTAATAGCACTTAAAAATAAATAATGGTGATAATGAAAAACCGTAATAGGGTTTCCTGACGATCATTTTCCCTGCATTGGAGCCAATCAATTTTAATAATAAATCATAGCTTCCAGCTTGCCAGAGAACAAACGCGCACCACGGGACGAAACGCGCTGCAGCGTGAGCGCCTGTGCAGGCAGGCAGAGGGCGGGCACACGCTGGAGCCGTCCAGCTCCGTGCCCCAGCCCGGGTCACAGCCGGGCAAAGCAGCGGTGCCTGCAGCAGCCACGTCCTCCTCTGGTGGCTGAGCTCAGTGGCTTCAGACACCGACTGGCACGCTGCTTTGGAAAAACACCACAGCCTGTCTTCAAAACTGTTTGCCACACACCGATACAAGGATTTTACGTAGCAGAAGATAATGAAAATAAATTGCACTGCTGTCCTTCACAAGCACCTGCCCTCTCACACAGCACAGAGGCTGAATTTGGGAAGAAATGCCCCGGAGGCACGCACGCCTCCATGGCACAGCACAGCACAGCGTGGCACAGCTGCGCCCTCGCGGCCCCGCGCAGCCCCTGCCCTGTGCCCTGGGCTGCCCCAGCCGAGCGCTGCGCCTCGCAGTGCTTTCTGAAAGAGCCTTAAGAAAGCCTAGTCAAAAATATCAAAGCAGAGCATAAGGAAAGAGTCACTTTGACTCTGGCAACACACGTGCAGATATGACAATGTAATATCATCAGTGCCAGAAGGAGCCTTATAAATCCACTGCTGAACTCTGGCCTCTCCCAGTCACTTCCATCTTCCTCTGCCCCGAGCAACAGATATCTTTGACACTTGCAATTCTCCTGATAGAGTCCATCAATCTATTTTTGTCTCCCTTTGTTCCTTCCGAGTTGCCCGAGGGACCTGGCTGAGTTAACTCTCCGGAGCTGGTGAGGTCTGTACATCTCCTTACAGCCCAGCTGTTGGTGAGCAGCGCTGCACCCACGATCTCACCACCGCCGTGGCACCGTTCAGCACCGCTCGTCTCCAGCGCAGGGCTGGCCCGACTGCCTGCAACACGACGGGAGCGATCCTGTGCTTGCAGGGGTGCGGGGAGGATCACGTCCCCTGTGAAAATGCACTAATTACATCCTTAGGTCGGGAGAGAGACAAGGATACTTTGCCTATCTGTGATGTGAACCGCTCTGTTCCGTCTTTCTAAAAATCCAGGTCATGGTAAGTGCAGGTGTTAACCCTAACACGTGATCTAGTCTTTCATCTCTACAGGGTGAATTTCTTTTTAAAATCTACGGAAAATAATCAATTACCATAACGTCGATTTTCAGGAGCACTTTGTGTGTGCACGTGTGCCTAGCTTTACATGGTAAACATGAATTTTCCTTCCTAAAAAAGGAAGGGGAAGAATGAAACCAGTAAAACGCTAAGGAAACCTACTTTCTGCTCTTTTGTTTTGGGTACATAATAAAATACCACCACAAGTTCTGGCTTCCTTGTAGCGCAGTGCGGGGAGCAGGCTGCCGCGTGCTGGCCACCCCTGGCCACCCCGGGGTGACAGGTCACCCGCCCAGCTCCGCGGGTCGCTGCTGAGCGCAAGCAGTTATGCCTTGATGGTGGTGGGGTGCACCGCACGAGGTGGGGCAGTGGTCTTGGCTCAGCTCCTCGCCAGCAGGCTCCCACTGCGCTAATTTCCATCTGGTCTGATGCATCGCTCGGCACCGGTTAGTGCTGCGCCTGGGAGGCTCAGCCGGACATTATGGACAGAAGGAGCCCCCAGGGGCCCAAATCTCTTCTCAGCCGTGGGCACAACCGCTCTGAAGTACCTCAGGAAGA
Source organism: Anseranas semipalmata (assembly GCA_013399115.1). Lineage (NCBI taxonomy): Eukaryota > Metazoa > Chordata > Aves > Anseriformes > Anseranatidae > Anseranas > Anseranas semipalmata. The sequence goes on from VXAA01000855.1 coordinate 297,551, forward strand.
TGAAGCAGGGACACGTGCGCACCTGCACGTGCAGCAGGCAACACCACGTGCACGTGGTGGCACACTGAACCCTCCCTACCTCAGAATCCCCCTTTCAGGATGAAATGATGCTCATGAACTTTGAAAGATCAGATACCACCGAGGTGGGAAAGAGCAGCCATCTGGACAAAGCCTAGCAAAACTTCACTATCCATGAGCATTATCTTTGCTTCAGACAGGTGGGGAAAAAAGTAACAGCATTACGCTTCTCTCAGAGACTCCAGTGCACGGTTCCCAGGAAGCAGCAGGGGAATTTGCAAGCTAACAGCTTCACATGTGTGAGCTGAGAGCAGTCACCCTTCCCCGAGTGGGAAAACCCCGGGAAGTGATGCAGCCCAGCTCTAACAAGTGCCAGCAAAAGCGCTGCATTCTGCATATGCCACAGGGGAGACAAGGAAGCACGTATTAGATTGACCTGAGAGAGTTCTCAAAAGTTTTGTAAGGGGCCCTTTCCCCCCTCCTCTTGCAAAGGCAAATCATTTAGCTATCTCAAGTTCATGTCTACAGGATATGTCTAAGAGACATAAAATACCTTTCAGAATTTCCTCCTTAAATGCATTTTCTAATCTTTGTTGTGTCGAGTCTATAGAGCCTGGGACCTGCCTGAGCTGCGGTCTGAATCGGGCCCACTGAGACCCCAGGAATCTCCTTCTAAAGTGCCTGTTTCTAGTTTTGAAATGTCACAAAACATCCAATAACATTTTCAGAGAGTGAAAAGTCTTCACCGGTACAAGCTAGAGTATCCTGAAGGATATTCCTCTGAAGGAGGCTCTACCGTTGGGTGGAGATGGCAGCAGGGTTTCTGTAGGAGGCTGCAACTGCGTAAGGACTTTGGACATCAGAGATAGTCCTAATCACACTGGCTGCAGGAGCTCAGTGGCAGCAAGTAGCCAAAAGTTTATGGTAAATTCATAGTGATGATAATACATAATAAAGTGTGATAAGCTCCATCTTTATCATGTGAAAAACACCTCTGGAGCGTGCAGAGAGACACATGGATGACAGATCTTTCCTAATCGTCAAAAACTTTGTATTTCGGGGAACACAAGAACAAGATTAGGGGCCTATAAGACACATGCTACCTGACCACTGACTTCACCACACGAGCTAAAAGCAGGCAAATCTGGCCTGGATGAATAACTACAGCTCCCGTGTGCTACTCACCCTGCTCGAGCACCGCGTGGTGGCCCTGTCCTTCTCATCCCTGCTCAGGGCCTTTGAAGGGGCCGGGCAGACAGGATCCCTCCGGCACGGAGCTGCGTGGGGCAGCTCGCGGCCACGTGCTCCTGCTGCTGCTGAGCCCCCAGAAGCTTCCGGCTGTGGTAGGACAACGCCTGTCCCATGTCCACAATGAAAGCCTGCACGGGTGACATTGGCTGCTCCCCAAGACTTTCCCCTTTCATCTGAAGAGAATATGGACTACACTGAAGTGTCTGAACACACACCAAGTATTCACATATTACTCCTGGCACCACTCAGGATTTCATCTCTCTGGGAATTTGTGTTCACACTTACTTAGAGTGCAGGTGTATCCATCTTCCCAGAGGTCATTTGGTCTGGATTTATTTCTCTGCCACCACACTCAGGCAACGCTCCTCTTCTGTTGTTTCATAACATGAGAAGAGTTAAGTATGTTTCTATATGGGAAGCTCACAGAACGGCATCAGCTGGCCAACATAAAGACCCCAGCTGAGACTGTGAATGGTAAACATCCCACTGCTGTGCGCTGTATTAAAATGAGTGACCTTAATTCGCTGCCACTGGAGTAATAAGTGAATCCGACTAAGTCACGCTGACTCAACAGTTTGGGATTCCGGGGTTTACACAAACCTAGTGTTGACGGATCTGTAACCACTTGCATGAGCTGACATCACCATTACAGAACCTGCTGCTAAGTGGATCAATCAGGGGAAAGCACCCGATAGTCCTGCGATATCATTTAAAGCAAATGTTAAATTTCTTTAGCTGGGTCCTTAGTTAACCATATTACCGTGACAAATATTTCTTTGTCTAGCATAAGTAGTTAGGATTTAATCACTTTAACGGCATCTTAATTACCCCCAATGAATTGAAAGGACATTTAATAGCAAAGATTAAATTGCCTTAATGAACGATTTTTGTGACTACATCAATATTTTAACCACGTTAGCGCTTCCCGCCGCGCCCACGAGCGGTGGCGGCGGCCGGCCCCTGGGTGGCGACCTCTCCTCGCCTCGCCTCGCCTCGCCGCTGCCGCGCGGCTCCGCTCCGCCCGGCTGGGGCGCCCNTCCGCTCCGCTCCGCACCGCCCCGCTCCGCGCCGCCCAGGCAGGGAGCGCCCAGCGGCCCCGCGCCGCCCGCCCCGTCCCGCTCCCGCTAACGGGCTTTTACAGGTGAACCGCACCGGGCCCGCTGGCCACGGGCAGCCTCGCATCGCGCGTTACCGCCGGTTCTGGCACCGC
>VXAA01000859.1:0-52886 GCA_013399115.1 Anseranas semipalmata
CTCCCAAGGGACTCTGCCAACTACTGTCCTGAACAGCTGAAAGTCCACTCTCCGGAAGTCCAAGGTGGCAGTTTTACTGACCCCGCTCCTGACTTCGCCAAGAATAGAGAACTCTACCGTTTCATGGTCACTCAGCCCAAGACAGCTCCCAAAAGGAAAGGAGCAGCCACTCCGCGGGCACCGTCCCTGGAAACCGATCGGCGGCCGCGGTAACCATCTGCGGCCTCCTCCCGGCCGGGTGCGCCGGGCGGATTCGGTCCCGCTGACAGCAAACGAGGGCTGTTTCAGCACGGCAGAAAACGGGTTTCAGATGTGTTACGCGTTTACCGGCACGGGGCCAGTGAAACCTTGAGTGTGCACAGGGAACTGTTCTTTTCATAGCTGTATAGAGTGCTTGCTTCAGGCCGTGGTCTTGTATACCTTAAACATAGTTTTGTTATTTTAAATTAAAATCTATCCTTAAACATTCAAATCGTTCACAGAAATACTTCACTGTTCTTCAGATATCTCCTGTGGTGGTTTCGAGGTTTTTGCTAGCATGCTGACCTAGAATAACCAGCTTATTTCCAAGCAGTTTCTTAATGCTACATGCCTAAACTATGGGGGGGGACGCAACACTGAGGGACTGAGCATTTTTTTCTTCAGTGCTTAGTATAACTGATCTATCATTGGAGCTTTTAAGAACTAAAGCAATATTAAATGTAAATAACTTTCTTCTATTAATTGCCCAATTAAATTAGCTTTAAGAAAATAAGAAGAGTAACGTCATATTCGGTATTTGGTGCCTGAGCCAATAATTCTTAAAAACCCTAATTAATGCTGACATTGGTGACTAATGTCTGTCTGTTTGTTGTTAGTAGATGTGAATGGAGTCTCAATATCTGAAAAGATGCCTGGGAACTTGCTTGAAAAAGGGACTGGCAGAGGTTGTAGAGCGCCGGCCAGCAGACCCAATAGAGTACCTGGCACATTGGATTTACAATTACAGGAGAATCTTAGATGAAGAACAAAAGGTGGATCCATCTTGGGCAAAACATTTCATGACAACATAATTGATGGCTGTTTAATCTCTATGTTTTTTAAGTGATTTTGTGTTACCTCTGAAATAGAGAATGTTGGAGAGGATTGAGCTGGAAAAAGAACGGGAGGCGGCCCTGGTAGAGCTCGAAATGCTAAGAAAAATGAAGGAAGAAGAGCTAATGATTCAGCAGAAATTTGAAGAACAACGTCAGGTTAATATTAATAATAGATAACTACAATAGCATATGATGCTGTGGCAACTTGTAGCACTCAGTATACCTTTAGTCTCTGTGTGCCGATTTTGAAAAAAAAGGTAACATAAAACAAGTATTTAAACCTCTCTTTTCTAAATAATAAATGAAACGACCAGTCAGCAAGTGGGAAGAAAAACTTACCTACTATCTGGTAAGATGTTACCAAAAAATGAAGGAGTCTAAGGTAAAAGAGCAACCACCTTAAGAGTTATGTGAGAAGTAACTTAAAATGAGTAGACTGTCTTCTATAGTTAATTATGAACAAGAGCTGGTGTAATTAAAGCTAGAATTCAGTACAAACATTTTTGACAGGCCTGCAAGGAGGTCTAGGAGTAATAACCAATCATTATCTCAAGCTATTTCAATGTAATATCAGTAAGGCAAAAAAAGGTAATGAGAACGTATACACAATTATAGATTCTTGAAAACAGTTGGGAATCAATGAATTAACATTGCATATTTAAGCAGTACGGTATAGCCTGATCCAGTGAGGTGCCCTGATTCTGTCTTTAGCTACTTGAGCATTCTTTTGCCATAAAGCAGTTTGAATCCTATACTATGTAGACTTGAAATATGAGAAATAAAGATGACATCTGTGTTTGAAGCTATCCTGCATGGATGAGGCTTGTGAATTTGACCCACCCGTGTCAGACAGCACATGTGTGAGAGCCTCAGTTGTGCATGTTGCTGTGGTAGACGTTGTCTTACTGCATTTTTTTTAATTGGATCACTTTCACATGATCAAGTGAAAAGTGTGATTTCAAATACAAGCTGATCTTTTTAAGCTGATCTAGTGTAAGATACATTCATTCTATTTTACTTGCCCTTTTTTTAAAATTTGGAATTTACTAATTTGGAGACCAAAATTTTTATGCTAAATGAGTAATTTTAAATAGTAAATGAAATGAAGAATATCAGATTCTGTCTATAAATAAATCACAGAAAATTAAATAAATTACGTCATAGAAATTACAGGAAAGATGTTGAACAATACTCACATTAGACATGTTTTTTAAGCCAACTCACAATTTTGGCTTTGGTCATGTACTCAGGCTTGTTTTGATTGTATGTACCAAAAAGGCACGTGAAAACTAGTTACTGCAATATAACAATGTTTGTACTAACTGTTCACAAAACACTACGGTGAACAGTATTCGCTATGCCCTAGCGTTTGTTGAATGTGAATGCTTAGATTATGGGGTTTCTGAAGTTTTGGTGTAATAGGGCTCACAAAGAATAAACACTTTGTATTAGATATTTCCAACTGGAAAGTGTAAAGGTTGATGATGAAGATGGGTAATGTAAATGGTATTGCTTACCAGTTTTTCTGTAGATTTGATTCTATATGATTCATCTATCTATACTAGATACTATTTAGGTATACAGAGAGTTTAATCCAAAGTATAGGAGATAATGAATATAGAGTGATAAAGGGCATGAGGAATGAGACAATATCTGAAGTGTGTACACTAACTTCAGTTGTCTATTTCTTCTTCTAGTTAGGAAAACCTTTCTATCCATGCAAGTCTAAAACCTATAAAAATGTTGAGTCAGATGATGCTGAGAGGACCTTATGTTATTAACATAAAACTGTGTTTCGTACTTTTTTTTCTAAGATTTCAACTATGAAATACATTGTAAGCAAGGGGGTGGGGAAGATGGACATGCATTTTTTTTTCCTTCTAATTTGTCCCTTCATTAAATGACCGCAGAGTCAGTTGGAACAAGAACGTGAGAAGCTGGAACTGCAGAATGAAGAAGACAAAATGCAATTGCAGCAGAAGGATCAAGAGGTTTAAGCCAAAGCTTAATCAAGAGTTTGAAAATACTGTTAATCAGCTGTCTTTTCCAGATGCAGTCACTAAGCACAAAACACAAGGCAGAAACCCAGGGGTGTTGAACTAACACAAATAAAAAAAAAAAAAAAAAAGAAAACTAGGGAAGAATGTCTAACCCCTTGCTTCTAGTCTGTGTTTTATACTTGAATTTTCATCTCTTCTATTGGGTTTATTTAGTTCATATTAAGAACAGAGCATAAATTTATTGCAAAATCTGGCTTAAGGTCAGCTTAACTTTTATGAGAAAGTATTATAACTTTTTTATTATAACATGTCTAATTTAAATGTTTATACAGTAATGTTTTACTGTGTGGCAATGCAAAGTCCATTTGCTGTACCTGGAAAAGGAACTGTGGTTTGGAATTGAGATGCCTCTTAATTCTGAGATCCTCCTGGTGCCCAGGAATTTATACTAACAGGAGTGTGTGTACAGAGGTCCATGTAAATACGTTGTCAGATAATGCTATTTCAGAAAAAAGACAGACTGATAATTGGCATGTTTAACTCAATAAAGCTTTCAAATTTGAAATATTCTTAAATTTACATGGAGCACAGTATTTTAGAGATATGCATGTTTTTAGAGCACTGTTGAAATACCGATAGTGCATAATTGTGGAAAAATGACAGTGTGAATGGGACAGGAAAAATGAATATATAGAAATTTAAACCAAAAATTCCTGTTATTAAAAAAAAAAAAACTGATAAAAATAGTCTAGACAAGTATACAATGACCTCATTCACACACTAACACATCTGTGTAGCATGCATCTGAAGTATTCTCTTTATACTAATACATAAAGTCATTTTAACATATCTGAAGTATTCACCATAGGTAATTACTCACGACATGAAATACCTTTAACTGAAGACATATTTTCGTTACCATAGGAAAATGAAAAGACGATAGCTGAACTTACAGACAGACCTGGAGCGCCTAGTTTGACCAGAGTTGAGGAGCTAGATGAGAGTGGACAGTCTGAGGTAAGGGTTTAGAAAGAACAAGGAGATTATAAATGATTAATTTTAAGGATTTGCTTATCTGTGCTGACATATCAAAAGCTAAGGTTGTTCTAGTTAAAACTGTGCTGTTTCTCTCCTTTGATTTTAAGGGATGGTATTTTGGCCATAATCTTCAAACTGTGCTTAGCCTGTTGTCTGGTACATGCTAAGGCATTCTAAAAGACTGCCTGTGTTGGCTCAAGATTTAAATTACCCTTTTGTATTCAGATGTGTTACAAATGAAAGTATGAATATTCTCAGAGAGGAGGCAGCCTTCCTTTGCCATGTGTACGGATAGTCATACAGGACGTACTAAATCATGAAACGTCTCACTTTTGAGTGAAGTTATTTCTGTTTTTCTGATTGGTCTGAAGTATATTGTTGGTGCAGCAGAATGCACTCTTGTGCAGAGATATCTGAGCAACTGTTTAACGTAAAAGAGCAGGTACTAAGAGCACACAGTGCTCATTGTGGCAAAGACCTGCTGAGAATCAAGTTATCTGAGCCCCATGCCAGCATGTCTGTACTGCTTTCAGTACTACAACTGTGACTAAAGTGGACATCTTCTACGCCCATATTTTTTTTTCTCTTTGTACTTGACAATCTGGGGAACTTCAATCAACCTTCATTGATTATAAGACATGGCAGAACTTTTAACAGATGATGCCAACTCCTGTGAAATTGTTCCACTTTATGTGCATTCACTGGAGATAAAAATATTGGTATGTCTGTCTTTTTTCAGTTAGAGTATTCGAAGTGGTGTGACTTGAGACTTCGGTAGACTTCGTTATCCTAACCCTTTTTCCTTTATTAGCCTTACTGGTTTGCTCACTTGATTTCTGACATCAATAGTATAATTCTAGCTCAGAACTTAAATTGTGGTATTAATATGCTTTATGCTTAAGGTTACTTTAGTAACAGGCTGTTTTATAAGTGTTCTCCAACTATAATAGTGAATATATTTCACACGGCCAGGTTTTCACAGTTACTTTGGTTTTGCTAAGAGGTAAATCTGATGAGATCTCACGGTCTTGTCTAGTCCAAATTTTTATAATTTTCTGACAATTGAATATTAAAAACTATTCATGAGGCTTCAGGCATATTTTATGTGTCCTTAAATAAGTGAATTGCAAAACCAGAAGTGCAAATGAGTAGTAAACTTACCTGCTTCTTCTTATATGCATCATCTTCAAAGTTTTCGTGCCTAATGTGGTTTAAAGTTGCATTACATAGTCCTTTGGTGATGTTATTTCAGGTTTTGCAGTGATGCATGTGTTGTATTAAAACACAGATAAAGAACAGATAAATAAAATTAAAATATATACACCTATACTACTGAAACTATTCTATCCACAGAATCATAATACTACATCCAGACTTACTGGATCTTATAATAAAAGTCAGGTGATAAACTTCATTGTATTTCACTGAATGGAAGAATACATAATTATATTGATGGATACTGACTACTTGTCTGTCTTATGTGGGTCTTTTTTTTTTTTTAATCTTTTTTTTTTTTCTTTTTACAAAATTCAGTTAATGCTGGCAACTGATAGAACTTTTGTTTTGTTTTTAGACTCCAATAGATTTCACGGCAGAATCAGAACAAGAAAGTTCCCAACTGATCTGAAAGCAGTAAATATATTTTCTCTTCATTACTTGCTGATCCTGAAGGGCAATGTCTTAATTTATGTGTTTTATATATAGAACTGATTTACGTACCTGTTGTTTCAGTTTCCTTGCTTTCTGGTTATATAAAGTCTGTTAATTCTGGCATGCCATGCTTTCTTTTTGTTGTTAAATCAAAGTAGCTGGCACGGCTGACTTGGAGGAAGAAAACTGGAGTTCTGATGAAAGCAGTAAATATACTTTTTACTTACTGCCCGTTGATTCTTGAAGAGTAACAAGTTACTATAGATATGAATTTTATAGATATAATTAATGTATCAAGGTTGTTTTGGAGTAAGGGCTACAATATGGTAATTTGAATCAATAGTAAAAAAAAACAAAAGATCAAAAAGACTACGGGAATTTGAAAGGTTTCTGATATTAAGAAGGAATGCTGTATACATCATGAGATGGAGACAGAGTTCTATACATCAAACTAAATGCAAAAATTTAGTCAAGATTTATGCCATCTAGAAGTAACCTGTGACTCAGTAGACAGGTGTACTAAAAGACCTTGTCTGTCTAACATAGAAATCGTGAGATACTTTTTGTAATGCTAGTGTTTGCTCTAGAGTTTATGATAACCTGTTCTGGTTATTGTGTGATATTAGGTGAGCTACAAGTGTCTACATGTCCATTTTGGTTAATGGGGTCTTTTCTGTGTTTGTCTTGAATTTGCAAATCAATAAACTATGACTGTGTTGATTGTTTTTACTGAATACCATTATTGGTTCTCAAAGCTTCACATCTAAAAGTTTTGGAAGAATATTTAATCTGTTCCATATCTATTTAAAAAATCAGTTTTATAACCCTTAAAGATTGCTTTAATTCTTATAACAATTTTCTGTAATCACTGATATCTTGGTACAGGTTGTAAAGAATGTTTCATGTCTATTCATTATAAATGGAAAAGACACCAGCCTTAAGAAATCCTATGCTTCTTGGTTAAAAAGTGCCTTTGCATCTCAGTGTCTTCTAATAATACAGGTTATTGGACAATTAACATTAAGTTATTGCCAATATTATATAATGAAATACTCTTCATTACAAATTCAGTGCATAGTTGATTTATTTGCCATTCTTCAGTTTGGAGATGAAAGAATTTTTCGGAGCAGTTTTACTTTAATTCATTGATATTATAGCTAGCTTTAAGATTTTTGTTATCTTTGGAAAACTTCAAAATAGGTATAACCAGTAGGCAAAGGTCAGTCGTGTAATAAATATTTTTTCTGCTCTAAATAACACATTCTGTTCATGTAGCTCATACTAGGCAGAATCCTGTCAGTTTTTAAAAAAGGTCTGCGCTGTTATTTGTAATATAATAACATATTATTTTTTCCTTACATATATTAAAGTTGTTGCCCATTATTAAAAAAATCCAATCACCCTCTTTATTGTCACATTGCTTTTATTGCAGACAGTGTTAATTGTCTTATACGTCTTATATGACATATTTTCTCAAAAGAGAAAAATGGTATTTGCCAGGTATAAATATTTCAAATGTTGATTTAATGTAACAAATTTAACAAAAATTTAACAAATTTAACAAAAATAATTGTCATTTAGATATGTTTACTATAAAAATGTCAGCCTTCCTATTTAATTAGGAAATGTGATCAATTTATAAGAAAATATTTTAAACATGCTAGTAGATAATTCTAATTACTAATTCCAGCAACTGGCTTTCATTGTCTGTTTTTTCATAACATTTGTATCTTCATTTGATTTAGTTATGTGTGTGTCCACTAGAGTGCATCCTTAAAAAAAACAAAAAAACAAAAAAACAGTGGTGGCTGTGTCTGTTACAAACGGTGATTATTTGTCATTTTGTTTCAGCTTATTTTAACTGTGACTTTTTCTTTGCTATCTTTCAGTTGCTATTTCTCATTTTCTATCTAGGTAGCATTTGAATTTTCAAATGGAAACTTTTAGCAGAAAATTCCTCTAGCAAGGGTCAAAATGAAATGGCAGATTCCAGTTTACCTATTCCTTTGCTATTATATTAACTGATCATGTATTTAAAGTATATAAGAAGACAGAAGGTGTTCAAATGTCATTTAAAGGAATTCCCACTTTTCAGAATTTGATGTGTGCAGACCTAGTGCACTGATTGCCTCCTACAGCTTTATAGGAATTCTTATCTTAGATATGGGACCAGGGTAAACTGTTGTTGGTTCAGTACTTTCTTAAGGTCCAAAACAGCTGTAGGTAACTTGGAACTGTTATTGTAGTATACAACAAAGATGACTTTTGCTTAGGTGTCTAAGCCTGGAGGGAAATTAAGACAGCTTAGAATCATTGCCTTCTCCTTCTGAACTTCAACCTTTGGAGTATAGCCAGATAGAGCTTAGAACAGGAGGAGGACAAGGAAGAAGATACTATTCCATTGTTACTTCAAGTGATGTGATTCCAGACGTGTTAGTACAACTTAACTTTTGCATAAAATCTAAAGGTGTGTATTGGAAAAACAAACAAACATCAAACAAACTGCAGTTACCTAAGTAAAGCTACAACTTGCTTTTCCGTCAGAGGCAGATAATAGAAAATGTGGGTGAAAATATTATACTAAATACTGACAGAAGATTTACAAAATTGTAATTTTTTCTTTCTTGAGACCAGGAGCAGACTTTTTTAGATTGTTATAAGACCCCAAGTGCAGATCCTCCAGAGAATGTGCTGATAGTAGTGTGCCCAATCACAGCTGTTCTCATTCCAGCAATACTCGAGCATAAGGATGAAAACAGATATGAAGCCCAAAATAGGATAAAATGAATCAGTTTAACTACCAGTCGGTTCAGAAAGATGGAAACTCAGCTCTGCAACGTGAGAAACATTTCTCCTGGAAGGAGAAATATATGTTGCAGCAAGCACATTTTTGTGTTATCTTTAACAAGAGTAGGCTTTATTAAGTATACAGTCCCCTTATGATAGGTGATTTTCCTTCGTAGTCTAAAGAAACTAATCCTTTTGTAAGCAAAAGCTTTATACAGTAACTCGCTAATGGCAGTGAGAGTTGGAGAATTAGCCAGGATTAAATGTAAAATTGATTTCCTCTGAACTTTGCTGATACAGTTTACTTATATTTGAAGTCAGCTATTATTTGCTTTACTTCTGTGAAGTTTTTCCTGTTCTTAGGTTAGATAAAGAACAGTGTTGCCTACTGACTGCAGTTAGAAGAGAGAGTCTAATCCTGATTTTACTGATATGGACTGATGCAAATTTTGAAATACCTTACCAGCTTGTTTGATTTTTATTTTTATTTTTATTTTTTTATTTTTATTTTTTTTGGGGGGGGTGGGGGGGGTTGTTTGGTTTCTGGCATTACCATTATAAACACTCATGCAGTCTTTGTGCTTTATACTTGTATATTTGTTTCAATTTAGATGATGGAAGAAACTATACTATTATAAACTTTTATATAGATATTATGAGGTTAATAGTAGTGGAAGAAAGGCAAGATAAAGGAAGATGTCATTTAATTGAGCTGTCACAGTGTAGCGAACTTTTTAAGAAGCAGAGGACTCTGATACACAGAACTTGAGAGCTCTCAGTTGGATATCCAACTTAAATACTGTGGGTCTTCTCTGTTAACCTGTACCTTGTTCATCATTGTCATAAACCAAAATCAGTGTTTATCGTAGATCTGAATTGTTGGGATTTATACCAAGTTTTCTTTGAAATAAGTTATTCTAGAAGATGCTGCATCATGAAAAATTATTAGGGCTGTTTACTGCAGATGCTGGGTGCTTCCATTTTATCCTCAGTTGTACGGAACCCAAAGTCAATGGCTATTTTGAAAAAAAATTGAGACCACTAGTTTCTTAGAATAGTCCTTTGACTGTTTGGACATGAGTTAATTGAGGGTGAGGTGTAAAAAAAAAAAAAAAANNNAAAAAAAAAGAAAGAAAAGAAAAAGTGACTATGTTAAGCCATTTTATTATTAAAACCAAGCGTGGTTGTATTATTACCTGAAGGTAAAGCAACAGGCAAACAGTCAAGTAATATAGCAAGTAGAGAAGGCTCACCAGTGGTTTCTTGCTAGTTAATCTTATTCGAGCTGTTATTTTTTAAAAAGGTTGTATTGAGGTTTCTGTAGTGACACAGAAACATACACTACACTAAAAATCAAAACTCTTCTTCCCCATCATTTTGCATCTGGCATATTTTAAAATTTCATACATACTTTAAACAACTATGTGAAGCTTGGGTTTGATTTAGAACTTTCAATAATTAGGTATATCATACCAAAGTTATCTGAATTACCTTACCCTCTCTAAAGAATATTTAGAAGGTTTAGGAATCTTTTAACAAACTCTCCAGAGAGATTTTGGTACTTTTTGCAAGTACTCATTCCTGGATATAATAATAGGAGGTGCTATTATAAAGGATTTTTTTTTTTCCCATAATCTTGGGAAAGTAGGTGTGAAAAAATATATTATTTTAGTTTGATGTAAAACCCATTGGTATTTGAGTTCAGCAAATGGTTTTTTGGACAAAAGAAATTATTTTACTCAGTGGTTTGTCTATAATTTAGATGTGGTCTTGCAGATTCCAGATAAAGGCATTAACTTTTTCTGGGGGAGGAGGAAGTATGTCTGAACTTGATCAAATACCTTGGGTAGTCTGCTTTTTTTAATGAGCTGAATCAAATTTCCAGCTCTGTAATAAATAGAGCTGTTTTTTTTGTTGTTGATTCAAAAAATTAAAGCAAAAAGGTTTTTTTTTTGTTGTTGTTGCACTGAGGAAGTGGTCTTCTAAGGATCTCAGATTTTTTCTCATTGAAGTTGCTGAAAAAGCTGTAGTTGAAATCATTAGTAAGAGGATTAGTAAGAGAACTGAGCTCTCTACTAATGTAAACATGAATTCTATCTCTGAGAACCCATCTCTTATTAAACTTTTAATATACTTAATTTTAAAACACGAGAGAATTGATGGATTCAAACTATGTGTGGGGGAAGATGCTGCAGAAGAGGAAAGATTCCTTGTGGCGAGGAGGGTGGGAGAGAGGGAATATTCTGACTATAAATCTTTCCCATTGCAGCAGCAGGGCATTGCAGCTCCCCTTTGCTCAGTTTCAAGTCACATTCCTGGGAGTGTGTTGGGCTTCTCCAATCATTCTGCTTCATTTCCACCCCACCTCCTGAATGTAGTTTCTTCTAGAAATGACTGGCTGCATGCAGACACACCTGTATTTGGTTCATTATTATCTTAAGCAATTTCGGTTTTGCCACTGATGTGTTTAGTAGATAAGTTTAAAAAATGCTATTTATTTAACCGATAATTGTAACCCTGGAAACAGGATTTGTTGTTTGTTTCATTGTAAACCTAGCTGCATTGAAAAGTTACCCTTAGGCACTGACAGCTGAAAATTTCTAGAGCTGGGACTGCTGTGAAGTTCTGAGGCAGCTGTTCTTCAACATTTTTTTAGTGTTCATATGTATCTATGTAACTGGAGCCTATAGAAAGAATGCATCACTATTATTTTTCTCTCTTGGGCTCGAGCTATGTGTTACTGTATTTGCTTGTATTTTAAAACTATTCAGGCAAGTTTCTCAGCAAGAACTATGATCAGTCATCCCTCTGAAACATTGTCTATTCTTATCTCAACAGAGTGTGTTTCTGTAGACACTGATCTCTTAATATATTTAGAATAAAAGTTTTCAACATTGCTCAGACCTAGGCCATTGGTAACTTAAATACATATTCCTGTTACCCTTCTTACGTGACTTTCCATTTGTCTTAGAATTTGTCCAAGCTTTGTTTGGCACAAAGGAGAGTACAGACAGACCTGTATATTCTGAAATACTTGGGCTGACTCTTGAAATACAGTAGAGTACTGTCAAGGCAGTTTTCCATTTTTTGCTGCAGTTTCTTCAAATGTTTAGACCACAGCTACAGCTGTTGCCCCACTATTCTGTGACTACAAGAAGGTTGCCACCTGTACGTGTAGAGGCTCTTGCAGCCGGGAGCAATACACCAATACTATTTTTCATACTCCTTTTAGTTTGCAAAGACCATCTAACCTTTAGAAAAAGATCCATTGACTATTCTGTATTTTGCTTTGTTTGGGAGGATAAGTAATTAATATTTATTAAGATAAAATTTTATTGCTTGCAGTATTTCAGTGTTGTGAACTGTAAAGATGAAACCTTCAGCTTTGAAAAGGTTCAAATATTTGCGAATTCAAAATCTGGCAGTGAATTTTATATTCTAGTTTTCTGTCTGTGTAGAGAATATTTTAGTTTCTGAGGAGAACAGGTCTGTGCTTACTGAATTTACTGGCAGGACTGCCACTTGAGTCCTGGTAAAACATTCATGCCAGTTGTGTGGGAATGTATGCATGTGTCTTAAAAATAATTACACATTGCATTTGGTTTGCTGACCTTACTTCTAAAGACTTACAGAATCCCAGTGACATATTTTGTGGTACTGCAGAGGTGGAGAGCTAATGAAATAGAACTGATCACCCAAAACCTCTGAATGCCTTGTGCTCTAACCATTGCTGTTGGGATTCTAAGGCATCGATAGCAATTGGGAAGTAGTTAATAATAAACTGTAGTATAGGCATAGCATTAGTTTTCTCATAGCCAGGATTTCTAAAGGTACAGAAAGGGGATGTCTTTGAGGAGTTGGTTTATGATGGATGCCAATTTCAGTATTAATTTTCAAAAGAAACTATCCTGTGCCTAGGAGACAGAATGAATGATTGGTATGAATTTGGGAAATTAAGCACTCCTAGTACAAATCTATTAGTAAAAAGAGTTGGAAGGGATAAAAAGTCAAGGGATGAGAAAATATTGGAGTAGAAGAAGGAGATATACTTGAGAGCAGTTCTTGCACTTGTTTAGTGCTATGATCTACTACCCATGTAGGGTAATGTTCAGGATGATTGAGTAGCTGCTAGTTTTGTCCTTCTCCTCCCTGCCTAGTAGAGCTGCAGGCATCAGTTTCGCTTTAGAGGACTAAAACTGAGTCTGCTTCCTTGAAAAGATCTAGTGTCACTGGTCCATTGCTTGGGGTAATGTGATTTTGTGATGAGCATAAATTGAATAATCTACATTGCAGTAATGAAAAAAAAATCAATCCTTAAGAACTACATTCTGAAGTTTATAGTCTTAATTCACATTACGAACATGGACACCAGATCATATTCAGGTTTATTTTTGTTAGTTTTAGTCCTTCTTGTATGTTTCAGTACAACAGGAAAGGTGTGACATTCATAGTCCTGACGTTTCTCTGTGTTAAAAGTGTTACTGTTGTTAAGGGTCAAAAGAAGGTCATTACACCTCACAAGCCCCACTTTAGTTTTCAGGCAGACCTAGTGCCATTTGGCAGAAGTTTAAAAATCACAGAAAAGACAAAAATTGTTACACATCTTCTAGCAGAAGTGTCTGGGTTGGTTTAGCATTCTTTGGTGGTTCTACTGTATTTTCCAATAGAGACTGATCAGGGTGTCAGTCACGAAGAACATGGGGAGTAAGAAACCACTACATGCAAAAGTTTTGATAACTAATCATTTTGGAAGGTACAGTAAATTATCTTTTTTTTTATTTTTATACTTTCCAACTTTGGTAATCTTACATGTCACTTATTTAAAACTTCTTTTTGAAAGGATATTACTTGCATTTCACTCTCATGATAAGTATTCTGTTGCAAAAACAAAGGCATCAAGAACATGACTCAGTTGTGCACTCAGCACACGTATAGTTCAGAGCCTAATTATTCTAAGCACCTTCAACTCATATATCTCATTTCAATGTATTGTCATGATTAGGTGCTTTCAAGCAGCTTGTGATGTCAAAGTACGTGTTTAAAAATGGAGAAAAAGAAAAAATTTCTCGTGCTGTAGAAAAATATGTGTACATATATATTTGCATTTAAGCATATGAAAAAAATGTTTGCAGAGACCTCTTAACCCTTCTTGTTTCTTTTTAGTTGGCTACGAAACAATTTTTAGCCTAATTATTTTAATAATTTTTAGAAGACAAAACAAATATGGCGGAAGGTGGCTGATTCCTTGCACTGCACATCTTGTGTGTTTTTGCTGCCATTCCTCAGAGTTTCCTCTCAATACAGTCTTTCAAAACTAATTCAAAAAATTACAAGTCAGCCTTTCTGGAATGGGATTTAAAATGTCAATAGCACACAGGAATAGATGCTGGACTCTATTTGCCTTGTCTTGAGAAATCAATTTTATTTATTTATTTACAAATCTGAAATATACTGAAAAAAATCCTAAGACTTTTAGTTTGTTTCAGGGCAGAGGGCTTGTAAAACACTAAGCATCATAATAAAACTGTGAGATAGCAACTGTGTCTCTAAGCCTGAAGATCTTTTGGTGGTATTGAATTTTTCCATTCTATCTTCCATCTATGAATAGGAATCTGTAGAAATTTTTATGTGCTCCGGTTACTGTATGTATTTTTGTCTAGTACCATTTATGCTCTTGTATTGGTTGATGCTCTGTGCCCTTCATCTATTATCTAATGTCCTCTGGTTAGGCAGACATCTAAGAACATTTTGGCTGTGTTTTATTTAAGACTTGTTTATTTGGAACTGCTAAATGACTAGTTGGAGTGAAACCTTTCAGACCTAGATGAAAGATAATGATGTTTGTTGTCTGCTAATGTATTTGCCCAGCTGAAGTATGTGAAATTGCTACTTGAATGGCAGCCTTCCCTGGATGAACCAACTTTGGTGACAAGGTCAGGTTGGGGGTGTTTCTGAAAGATGTAACCAATCAGATTATGTAGTCAGCAGCTTCCTGCACATCTCAGAGCGCTGGTAGTGCATTTGAGCTCTATAGCGATGATGGTGGGAGCATTTCTGAAAAGGCTGTGAATAACCCATGGATAGGCATAATGACTTAACAATGTTGCTGGTGGTATGTTGTATATTTTTTCTCCAGATAGCCATACAAGCCTAATTCTGGAGCTTACAGCTTTGTGCAGTCATTTTAAGTCGTGCAAAACTAAAGTAAAATTCTGCTATGCATTATTGACTAGATTAGTATTGAGTGTTCAAGTAAATGTGTTTGCCTGTATCAAGCAATTACAGTATGTAAATATTTTCACTGTGAGCATAAATGAGCTACATCTGCAAATATTGGCTATTGGGACTCTGTAGGTCAGGTTGATGGTTGGACTTGAGGATCTTGAAGGTCTTTTCCAACCTAGATGATTCTGTGATTCTATATATTGTGTGTACAGGACAGGCATATATGAAGATTTTTGATTACTAAATGATTAAGAAAAGTAATTTTAGTCCAATACCACATGAATGAAAAGTCTCCTCCAGTATTATATATCTAGAAGAAATCAAAAGTGTCTGAATTTAACCTAATGTTCCTTGTCAGGAAGCCAGAACTTACGGATCTTACAACTGTGTTCCTGCAGATAGGTTCCTGCAACCTTACTTCATGTACTAGAGTCAATATTTGTTTCAAGTTCAAAGACCACCTGTACTGTAAACATCTATGAACCACTGCAGCAAAAACTCTTGGGTAATGGCTGTTTGAATGCATCAGTCTGTTTCCTAAGGTACTGAGGAAATCCTAATGGTTTACATATATACACTAATAATGTCACAAGACATGTAAATGCAGAAGATTGTACAGATCCCAAGCTGCTAGAAGACTGCTGTGTTTCCCTAGCCAAATTGTTTTTGAGATATAAATCTATGGCTATAATGGGATTTAGTCTGGACAGGTGATTAGACCTGTCTTTATCAGCAAGGAGTCCTAACTCTTTGCTCAGAAAGCAACTGTGGCTCTGTATGTATCTGATATGTGATCACACCCCATGCGATTGAAATTAAGGGTTGCATTTTGTTACATGGCATGTGACAGTTTTTCCCTAGCTGAACAACTGACCATGACAACTGGAAAAAACATCCAAGGAAAATACATAGATGGCTTTCTGTAAGGTTAAAGGGGGACCATTTATAATTTAAGACGTTTCCATTCCTGTCCAGGGTATAACTTTAACAAATTTAGCATAAATATCATAAGCAAAATCCTAAGTTATACACTATCATGTTTGCAAACTAAAAAAAAAAGCTTTTTGCTATGTGAGTTGAAGATGGAATAGGGCTCCTTTCTGTCTCATCTATCTCATCATTTACAGAGGACCCACAGAGTTTGTGATTTTGTTGTAGTAGGGCTCCATGTAGCAAGGCTCAAGGATGAAATAGCTGAATTGCTCATGGTGGCATGCAGAGTTTGTAGGAGGTCCCATACTCCAGAGAGAGAAGGAGAAAGGTGGTATGAAAGTACAGATGCTAGGTGATAAACATCCATCTCAGAATACCTACAACCTCCTTTCCTTCTACAATTACAGTCTGTTTTTTCTCTCCCGTAATACTTGGTTTTGTCCTGAATGTGTATGGGCCAGTGAAATTTTACACCTGCATGTCTGAGAGGCCTTGAGCCACTCTCATTTTCAGGTAATAATAGTTAGAGGTGACAGTTTTGAAGCAGGTGGGAGTTCTGTGTTGAGTTCCTGATATACAAGCTCTATTGCTTTGCTTGTCATTTTTCATGCAAAAGAAATTAACCCAACTAAACACGTCTTCCTTATGTTAACTTCAAAAACAAAATAAAACACCCACCTTCCTTAAAACAAAATATACAGGATAAATCAAATCTTTTTACCAACAAACCAAAAAGCCCTCAAAGACATCCTGTGAGGCTTCCATAATTTAATGCTTATTTCTAATAGGAAAAAAAGATGAACTGCAATAACTTCTTGAAAGCACACTATTTGTATTATATGAACTAATCCTAGTAAACAGCACAGATGAAACTAATATTAGAGTTGTTTTCATAAACAGTTGTAAGGCTTTCTTATTTCTACATATTCCGCATAAATTTGGAGTAATTTTCTTGCACGATTTTGTAAAATGAGAACAAAATAGCAAGATAAGAACCTTAAACTGTTAGCCTGTTAAACAGTTAACTTTAGTAAAATAATATCTTATCTGATGATAAAGTGGACAGAGCAAAACAGAAGTATTTAGGAAAACACTTTCATATGTGTTATTTGTATGCATGAGGTATTTCTGTGTTAAAGTTAAGGATGAGTTTGGGTCCTTTAATGACGAAATTGTAATTATCATGAAGTGTATGCTTTCTACAAATCCATTTGTTTTTCTGCGCTTTTGAAAGCTGTGGTGAGAGAGCCAAATTACAGAGTTTTAAGGAGTGGTTTTCCCATGACTGATTCTAATCATGTAGGAGATCTTAGGAGTTCTTGATATGATTTCCTTATCACTCAAAAGAAGTCACCTAAAAGTTACCACTGCAGTGAAACATTACGAGTGAGTTGAGTCTAAGCCTGTACTGCTTCCAGTGAAAGCATGATTCTTTTGCAGGTGAAGTGAGGATGTCCAGGTCTTAAGGATAGCTACCTTCTTCCTTGCCCTTCTGCTGTGGCAGTTCAGAAGTGTTTTATATGTCAGCTATTGATTCAAGCTCATTTTTTCATTTCTACAGATATCATTCATCCATGTAGGCTCCATTCTTAGTGGTTTATAATGTAAATAGGACATCAGTAGAAACACGTAGGGAGTTGGAAAGGAGTAAAAGGGAAAAAAAGAGAAAGGGAAATGAATCTTAAATAACCATAAATATACCTTAAATATAAGCAAGACAAGATGAGGGGAAGGGAACAGAGGAGAAAAGCTGATAAGGGCAGGAAAGGAGAAGGTGAGCAGGTAAAATGAACTGATGAGACTATGTCATGAGAGGTCTAGGGTCAAGGCAATTTATCAGTTCTATCTGTCTAGAGAATCAGCAGCATCAATAGCAGTCATTCATAAAATTCTTTTCTAAGTTAAATCTTGTCCACTTCATTATTTCCAGGGCTTTCTCAATGCTGCAGTAAAACCATGCCTTCTGACAGCTGGCAAATGTATGAACTAGAAGAGGGGTAGTTTTGCAGAACTGTTATGAGTAAAAGTAACAAGAACATGGAGTGGTTCCAAATGGCCAGACTCTTACAATTGATAGAAAGATTCACATTGCTATTCCAGTGGTTGGGATTGTTGTTATTGTCAACATGAATAAATACTTAGAGCAATACAGGACAGTGTTACTTTTACATTACAGTTTTCCCGTCTTTAGCCTCATTTCAAAGCACAGGAGTCACACAGCTTCAGAGGATTTTGCCATTAGGTATATTCTGAGTAAAGAATATAGTCTAAAGATACGTGATACAATGATGGGCAGTATAGGATTTATAAGGAAATTTGCAGAGAAACTGACTTGCTTAGGGCTCAGTACCACAAGGCTGTTTAGTATTGCAGTAAAATTAATAGAAATTCTGGCAGCCTGTTGCATTAACAGATGAGTCACTATCTGTAAAATGGAATACGGAAAAATGCTTATACCAGTCATTATTTTACTATCAACTTTTTTTTTTTTTTTTTTTTTTTTTTTTGGCATAGGCAGAAGATCTGCACATGATGGTAGAGCACTATCTTACCTTTTTACAAATATTTAACAAGTCAAATTGTCTGGGAAGAGAAGCCAAATTAAACATTACCTAACCCTACACTATAGTCCTGGAAGATGTCCTGGAAAAGAACATGCTGAGAAGCTTGATGGCCATACATCAAATACATTGCTTTTGATAGTAAAACCACACCCGGAAGCAGTTCAAACTGGAGCTTTCACACAAGTTATGTGAAATGCAGCTGTGCAGCATTTCTAAAATACTATTTGTAGAGAGGCTATTTTAATGAAGGGTGACCCTCCAAAGGTCTCAAGGACAAATGCATTTAACTAGGCAGAAATGAGTCCAAAAGGAGGAACTGCAAAGGCAAAATAATCAATGGGCCTGCAAACTTATTACTTGTGTGTCAAATTACTTGCACTCTTCAGCATTTTAAGAGCTTGTGATTTTTATTTTCATATGGAATAAGAGGATTATGTGAGAGGCCTGTTTCTACATTTTGCTTAAGTGTTACCTTAAAAAAAAAAAAAAAGAATGTCTAGTCCCAAACTACACTTTCTGTCCTTAAGTGGCATTGCAAACCAAGAAAAAGCAAAAACAGAAGCAAGAGAGGATGGAACTCACAGACTGAGTATTCCATCTTGTCTGCTTTTGCTGGAGGATGGCTTGTAGAATTAGAATGAAAACTCTTATGTGTACAGAAAGAGTTTTTGTCCGAGGTGTTTCATCTGTTCACCTCGTGTCTGTCTGTGCTTCCATGGAGAAAAACATTTGCTTTTAAGAATGCATGATTATCACTGACGTTATTTTACTTTAAAAGTTAATATAATTTTTGAATGTTACCCATTAACTAGAGTTAATACAATTAGTTACTCTTTGGTTGTCTTCTTCTTCTTCTTTTTTTTTTTTTTTTTAAATTCCATTTTTCTAGGTGGTATTAATGCAGAATTTATTCAGACTCAGATAGAATCTTAGTGTCAGTGGGGTGATGACAGTTTACTCCAGAGAAATCTATGCCTCATAACATGGATCTGATATGTGAATTCTACATTATTAAGTGCAACCAATGCTTTTTGTTTTGTGGCATGAATTCTGTGTAACAGAAAACCAAGAGGATGTTTTTTGAAATGAACTATTCCATGTCAATGATCATTAGAGGGGGGCCAATGTTACAGCAGATTACTGAGGAACATTCACAGAAATTGGTTATTGTTTTCAGGAATGTCAGTAGAAAGTGAAAATTCTAATGAATTCTTACATAAATATGTAGCAATGCAGAAATTTGAGTCCAAGGGACCATATAAAGTCATCTTTTAAAGTAATACTGACAAAGAGTTTGAAGTAAACTAAGTCAGTTTTTAAACTGAAAAGTGGTAAGGATGTCATTGCTGTCAAAATTGCAGGGGCTGTGGTACAAACAGTATGTTATTCGTTCCAATCCAACTACCAGGTACTTTAACATCTGAGTGAATGATTAAGAGAGTATGATTCAATATTCATTGAAGTAAAGGGAAAAAATGATTTTGGTAGATCAATAATTTGGTCTGAGATTGAGACTAGAATGATTTCTGTAAATGAATTAAGAATAATTAAACTTTTTCTTTTTTTTTTCTTTTTCTTTTTTTTTTTTTTTTGTAATGGTGCAGTATTGCCAGGCATTTTCTGGGTCTGCCTCATGGGTATATTTGCCCTTTTTTTTGTATACAAGCTTACAGGCATGTATCCACAAAATGCCACCTGTCTTCATACCTGTCATACCATCAGCATATTCCAGATACTAGCCATTTGACTGAAGAAATTTTTAGTAGTGGAACTGCGTACTGAGTACCCAAATGTGTTAGTTAGTGTATTTCTAAGGGTTACAGAGTGTAATATGAGAATATGTTTCAAAAAGAGAAATAAGATGGATCTTAATTAATAAAGGAGAGGGCAAATGAAAAGGAGGGGAAAGGTTGAAGGCAGAGGTCTGCAAAAATGACAAATTTGTCACATGCTATATCTTATCAGATGTTTCTTGTCTCAAATGTGCATGAGTAATGAATGAAAATGAAAAAAATATTTCAGGAGAGAATTCTACTTTTCAAGAGATGAAAAAGTAAAAGGAAAATACAGTTACATGATGCAAAACAAACTTCTCCCAGTCTTTTGCTACAAAAGACATGCATTTACAGATTTTTCATCTATCCCTGTAAAACCACAACACACAGTTGGAAACACAACATAGATCCCAGAATTAGGGGAGAGACAAACTGAAGAAGCAGCTAAACTGAACTGTCACCAGTGCTTCTGGATTACTTCATGCTCATTTGAGTTTCTACTGTACCCAGTCTTGCACGGGTTGAATCCGGAATGTTTCCAAGAAGCAAGTTAATTAGTGAAATATCCCCAAATTAATTAACTCCCCTGCCAAGAAATGGGCTCTTCCATTTTCCTCACATGATTATCTAGGCACTTTCACTTTTCCATATATAGGAGCAACCCAGGGACTGACAGATCAGGCTAGGTAGGGATACAGACTTCAGGCACATGCACACTGCTTGCATGCATGCACAGATACAAGCCCATGCTGATTTCACACACTGAAATTCAAGTTAGTGTTACAGGTAATAAGTGAAGACAGAGAGAGTCCTGCTCATAAAGAACCTTCATCTTCAGCAGAAGACACTAAAGGTAGAACTCTTCAACCACTGTTTAAAATAATCCACCAGGAAAAGCATCACAATCATGAATGGGCCAGTGGATGGTTTATGTGATTACACACTGGATGATGAAGGAGCTTTCATGTTCACATCGGAGTCAGTAGGAGAAGGACATCCAGGTAAGAAGCCCACTGTGGCAAATGCTTAAAGAAAAAATATTTTCATTTAAAATGTTTTAAAAGCCTGAAGAAGAATTAATTTGCTGTTAGTCTTATTATAGAAAGTCTTTGTAACAGAGTGTTTTTTACATTATTTTCATTGGACCTTTTCCATATAGATTTTAGAACCGCTATAACTAGGGTGCTTCCAACAGGAGTTCATGTGCCTTTGCTGGGTGTGTGTTACAGTGGGGAGGGCAGTGGGATTCATGGTTGCTACTCCTTCCTTTTCATCTGTTTTTTTTTTCAGTGTTACTGTGGAGACACTACTGTATCTCTGGTAGACGAGTTTCACATATGGATAAGAGTGCATAACTTGCTTCTCAAGTTCCATACCCTTATGGTATGAAACTCTGTGAAACTCTTTAGAGCTGTGCTCTAAAACTGTTACCCATGACAGGAATACCTATAAGCAGGCTATTTTAAAGCCCTTAAAAATCAGTGGTCCCAGCACTGATACATGTACAGGTACCCAGCACTGGTACATGGCAAAGTCAATGATATGTTTTCCCCCATTTCATCATCTGTGTATTAGAGCAATATATGGAATTGCTTAAGCAAATAGTGGACAGTTATTTGCTGAAATTTTTGTATGGTCAGAAGAGCTGAGATCAATTTTATTGAAAACAAATATTCATCTGACCTAAACATGTACCTTATGTCAACAAGTGTTCCCCCAAATGAGTCCAGGGGACAATAGACTGTTTGATGTCCTGAAATGTGTATTTATTTTAGAAGACGATTTGGCATCCTGTACCTTTTTCTATAGCAAGGTTTTTTTCAGATCTATACTCATGTAATGTGAGTAAATCGTAAATGAGTGGGATGATTTGGAGAACAAAAAGATCAGAAGTAAGAATTTTATATCTATAATTCTGATACTCCTCTATAATATTAACTTATTAGTGCAGGTCAAATCCATGGCTGATGCAATTGAGTCCATTGCTGTCAATTTCAAGGCAGCTACATCAGGTTAAGCCAGTTGGGGTTCTTTCTGATGTAACACCGTCAGAAAATGACAACCATGTTCAGTCCTTGGGACATGGGTCCCGTCTCAAATTTGTGTATAATTACGTCCAGCAGCCATAGAACAATATAGTTTCATAGGAAAAATAACATTATGGTACAGGGTAGTTTTAAGTTGAACAATGATATTTCTGAAGATGACAGGTCACAACTGATACTACTCTAATAGTTTTTTAATCCCCTTGGGGCAATAATAGATAATCCTCAGAACAGAAAGAGATGTAATTCAGCTTAGCCCCCAGGTTTAGCTTTGTGTCTTAGTTTCCTTTCTTTACCAATGCTCTTTTTGTCTTGTTTCTTGTTTTAGAATTTGACCTATTTTTCAGTTGTTACTCACATTTCCTTCTTTATTTCAAAAAACTCTATTGGCCCTCTGTAGGCCTTCTTTTAAATTCTATGAGCATTGTCCATCTCTGAAATGGACAATGTTATTGTCCATTGTTAATGTAAATGTCTTTGAGCAGATGTTATTACTTGTTAGATTTGTGTACAGCATCTCATCTGGTAGAGACTGCCAGATCTCTGGGTATTTTGAGATGCATAGACCCAAGGGGTTTATTGTAGAGGAAGGAGTGGAAAGTTGAAATTTGTTGGACTTTTTCAGTGCTGTGATGCTTCTATTTTCCTAATCAACGTAGGTCTTCATATAGAGTACTGAAAACCCAAACACCTATGACAAAAAAAAGAACCAGATTTTCCTGATCAAGTGAGAACAGGATGACAGCAAATAACTCTGGGTGGTCCTCCAATTTCTTGTTCCTGAGCACAGTCCAGCAATAGGTCTTAATGGTCTCAGCTACGGGTCTAGTTTCTGACAGCAAATTGTCCTTTACATCCTGGCCAAACCACCTTTTTCTGACTATGGTTTTACACTAGAGGTGTAGACATGCCATTAGCTTTTTATCACCCAGGAAAATCTTGGCCGTTTCTTAAAACTGGGGCCAGTGTCTGAGGCTTGGGCTAGTTGGGCTTTTGATGTTATCAGTAGCTCTGAACTTTTATTGTGAGTTTTGAGTTCCTCTGTTTCATATCAAATGGATAATTTGCGTGTATCTTGATTACTTCCCTTCTGTATGTGATAGTATAATTTTGCTAGAGGGCATTATGTGAAGCAAAGATCCCGAACCAGATCCTTGTCTGGTGGAAATTTGAATTGTTCTGATTATATTAGTTGAGGATTGAATGCTCTTGTGTATACCTCCTTCATAATAAACAAAGCAGGGGAAATTACATGCTTATTTATTTGGGTATGTAGACAACTGCCTTATGTCTGTGCAGTGCTTTAGAGCTGTGTGTAACTAAGAAGCCCAGATTCTGTAGAAGCAAGTAATAGCTGGCAATAATTAACATACAGGCGTTACTTAAGCTCCCCAAAGAAACCCAGAGAACTCTGTTCATCCTATCTTCTCAGTCCCACTTCTTCAAAACAATTTGAGTATAAAGTTTTGGACTCCCTTCCAGAAGGTCTTTAATCCTGGCATTTAGTAGGGTGAAGACTTACATGTAAATTCCTTCTTTTTAATATAATAAAAACACATGAATAACAGATTTTTTTTTCCTAGCTGTTTTTTGTCACTGCTCCATTTTGCTTCATCCAGAAGTGTCTGTCCGTGCTGCACAGTGGTTTCATTGTGCTTTGAAAGGCTTTTTGTGTTACTCTGACCCACGGTGTCTTACAGGTGCCAAACTGCTTAGAATTAATTCCTTCCCTATTCTGGTGTGGCATCAGGTAGACTTTCCTGCAAACTGAATGTCATTCAGTTTTACAGTAAGCATCAAGGAATCTCTTTAAAAGTATGGGAGAAAACATATGCTAAAAGCACCCTCAGACTTTCAACCATATTAAAAACACGTTTATCTTCTGGATATCCACAGAAGAAAAATCACACCCACCCACCAACCGAAAACAAAACAAAACAACAAAAACCAGAAAATGCTGATCTATTCAGCCAGTTGATGCTTGCATATCTGATGTCTAACGTTACATATACTTAACAATATATGTAATAGTTCTGTAAACTGTATATTGAACAAAGAGAACATGTAAGATAAGCTGTTTAAACAGCGCAGTGTTAACATTGAAGTACCACTGCCGTTTTCAATTAGCACTCCTGAAGAGTGCTTTTAAATAGCACTCCTTTTAAATAGGAAGAATTTAATACAGCAGAATTCAGCTGTTCGAAGTCTTTCCAGTGAAACTTTTTTTGGTGGAAAGCTTATTTTTCAATGAAGTGCTCAACATAAGTAGCTGTGTTTATTAACTTATTTTTTTCACAAGAAAACTGAGAATTTCTCTGTTTCTCATATTTTGAATACATAATTTCACCATCTAGTGCTGTTGACATAAATAAGGTATCCTTAACAAACGCGCCACTCAGAGTTATTTTGACGATCACAGGTTTTTAAGAAAATAAACTTTACCTTTTGAAATGTTTAATGTTAATTATATTTACTGCATGATCAAAGCCAGAAGTGTGGTAGTACCTGTTTGCAGTTTCAAAGGGTGGAGCTTTTTTGAATTAATTTTTTAGTTGTTACTGTTGTTCATAGATTTTATTTTTGGTGATTGTGTGGGGAGGTCCTGAGAACTTGCAGATGTAACTGTATGTAACTGATTTTAGTTACAGACCATATCATTTTTAAGGATATCACACTTCTGTTATGCTCTTAATGTAGTCTAGATTCACATAATAAACTTATGTCCAACTATGCAGAAAGCTTTGAAGATCTTCCTAATTGGTGGAGATCACCTTTGTTGTTGAATACCTCGTTTACTTCATAATTTGACAACTGGGCATTTGAGCAGGGTTTATCATCAGCTCTCCTAGACTCATTCATTCCTTTTATAGTTAGCAGGAGCTGTTTTTATGGCCAGTTGGCATCTCTGCCATAAGGCTAGCTCTGTGGCATGATGGGATTTCTTGATAAGAATTCATGGTTATCTAATACTTTATGTTCAGTCAAGAAATCCTTAGACTAGACATTGCTTTTTCAATATTTATCTTACTGGATTCTAATTCACTATGTGAGGGTATGCATGAACTGCCTTCTTACCTGTTATTATCAATTTCTTAGATGATAATGCCTCACCAGAAATCATCCCTCATGCCTTCCCTGTTTAAAAAAAAAAAAAAAAAAAGAGAGATTAAAAAAAGGTAATAATGGACAGACTTATTCTGTCATATTTAGCAGCTATAAGAGAAATGGGACAGTTGAGATGAGAAATTTAAATAACAGAATGAAAGGCACACAAAGCCTGCTAAGCATTGCTAAAAATAGAAATGCCTGGTTTTATTTTACATTAGAGACCTTTACTAACAGACAAACCTTTAATTTAATGCATTAAGCAGCTGATCATCCTGCTAGATTTCTCTTTCTGGTCTTGATAGTTGTATCTATATTTGTCAATAAATGTGTCTAGTTGCACTAGGACTGTTGGTTCTTGCATCAGCAATCAGATATTGCATGAATTATCAAACTGATTTGTCTGAGCCTATTTTAATCCAAAATATGCCATCAACATAGTAGATTAAATTGTTCTAATGGGTTATTTTCAATTATTAAAATTCTCACATA
Source organism: Anseranas semipalmata (assembly GCA_013399115.1). Lineage (NCBI taxonomy): Eukaryota > Metazoa > Chordata > Aves > Anseriformes > Anseranatidae > Anseranas > Anseranas semipalmata. The sequence continues at coordinate 25,691 of VXAA01000859.1, forward strand.
GATTTTAAAGACTAGAAGGTCTTCTGATATATAATCCAGTCTGAACTTTATACACAGGTAATGAAATTTCATGCAAGAATTCTTCCAACATGCTAGTAAACTATGGTTGAATTTCATTCCTAGCTTTTAAAAAGATACCTAATTGTACAGCAGTCTTAATCACTTGGAGTTTACTGCAGGGCACTGGATCTGCACTAAAAAGGTCATCCTGTCCCAGTTGCTCTGTTGTCCCACCCAGGTAATCAAAACTTACATATATTCATCTATAATTTTTGCTTTTATGCTTGAAAGTACGGCTTTATTGTCTAGTTAAAAATGGAGTATTTGAAGAGAGCAAGCAGAGATACGTTGTAATCAAAGTCCTGCCACCTTTGTCCCTAGTCTTGCTAAACAAGGTTCATTTGGACTTCTAACTAAATTACAAGAATGGTGTTTGATTCCTGTTTGGTAATAATTGTCCCAGATTTAGTAATCCATATACAGTTCTTGCAAGGCTGAATGTTCCTCTGCAGCCTACATTTGCTAAACATCTTTTGTGTTCATTCTTTTCATATTGAAGTGGTTAATATGGGAGATGAGTGTCAGAGTCAGATTAGTTATATAGTCTCTGATTTTGTCCCTCTTGCTAAAAGTACACCTTCCTCATGAAATAAAAGAGAATCTATTTTAACGTGAGATTAAATGTAGAAAAACTCAAATGACGTAGTGGTACAGAACATGGCTTTCCAACAGATTGTGTTGCAAATGGCAAGGCAGAAGACATTTATTTTGCCACACAGCATGTTATGGCAACACCTAAACATTGTATGCAATAATAGACCTCTTTTTAGAACAATAAAATTAAAATATATGAGAAAAATTACCACTTTTAGGTGAAAGGCATTGTAATGGATGCTGCCCTTTTGTGTTCATTAGATTAGCTACATTATTTGATAAAGATTCATTATTCATTAAAAAAAGTAAGATGAAAAAAATGAAAGAAAAAGAAAAGATCATTATGATAAACCTGAGCTGAAACCTTTGTATTTGGGATGTCACTGAAGATATACTCAAGATTTACCTCAGGCAGACTTCAGGTGGTAACCCCTTCTTTCTTCCATATGTGCTACCCACTCACCTGTCTCAAGTGGGATGCAGAGAATATGAGGAGATGACATTGCAGGATGGTGGGAAGCAGTGAGAAGAAGCAAACCTGAAACAGGTGCTTGTCACTGAGCTGTGCATTATCTGTACTGATTTAAATTCTTCATCAGGCTTTATTAGCTGTGTTATTCAGGTACATTCTAATTTTCTGCTGGGGAGATGGAAGTTAGTGGTGGAACATTACCTTCTTGTTAGCATACCGCTGTATTGGCTTGTGGTGGCAGACAAGGAGAAGGCAAGGAGTACAACTTCTTAGCCTCTCAGGAAATTCTATTCATAACATACTTGTTTTACACTGATGTGTAGAAAACTACAGGTGAAGATGTAGTCAGTATTAGTTTACACCAGTAAGTAAATTTCCTATTTTATCTGTCTATTGGTTTTGCTTACAGGATGTTGCATGTGACTTCCTATTTAGTTTCCTTAAATACTTCAGTAATAAGCGATAAAAGAATTCCTCACTGAAGCACCTACCTATTCAAATGGATGCAGACAGTTTATGTTTTGTATTGAGTGCCCTGGTTTTGAATAACAACTTTGATGTCTTGCAGATAAAATCTGCGATCAAATCAGTGATGCTGTACTAGATGCCCATCTCAAACAGGACCCAAATGCCAAGGTTGCTTGTGGTAAGTTGTTTGCTGCTTTGCTTTAAGGCATTACCCAGTCACTTTTCTTTTATTTTTGATATGTTTGCAAAGAGCATGAAGGTGTCTTGTGCTAACTTATTTTACTCTCAAAAATATGTAAAAATTGCAGTCTTCAAGAGAAGGAGAGACGAGAAGAAACAGCAGAATTTTTTATGAAGACTGAAGCCTGAGCAGGCAGCAGAAGGATAGTATACTACAGAAGGACAGAATACTTAATTTTGTGTGTTGACTGAATATTCTGAGCAGAAACAGATTGGATTTCATTATGGTGTATTTTTAAAAGAATATTTGTATGCTTTGTTAAAAAGTACGTTTAGTATATTTAATAAAGTCCTAATTTTTCAGTCTTAGACCCCATAGCTGCTTGTTCTCTTGTTATCTTTTCAGAAAGAGTTGTACCGTCAACCCTCAGCTCATTTTCCTAGCTCATTTAACTAAACCCCATCTTCAGATTCTTCCTCCTTGGACTGGAGGCAAGTTTTCAGAATACTTAATCACTGAGGAGAATTATTTAGCCTCAGTGTATATCTTAGAATGATTAAGGATTAAGTGGATTTAGAAATCACAGTTTAATACTACATTTCCCTAAACATCTCTGCGTATCACTGAATCACAAAAGGAATTGGTTGTAGAAGGAGCTAATATTGCCAAAAATATGGCTGAAAAGTACTAATACTGTATATATCCCATAGATTTCTCTAAATCACCATCATCACAAACATATGTCTTAGTGGGCTGGTTATTCTGCTACTGTAATCCTGTTTTCATCTCCCTTTTCAGAGACAGTATGTAAAACAGGGATGGTGTTGCTCTGTGGGGAGATCACATCTCTTGCTATTGTGGATTATCAACGAGTTGTCCGAGATGCAATTAGACACATTGGCTATGATGATTCAGCTAAAGGTTGGTGGAAAAAATCATGAAATCCTTGAAGAGCAAGCAATAGGCAACTGCAAACCAGGTCTGTCTGCACTTCCATACGTAGGCTTTAGCAAGCCTGATAAAAACTGAATATCCTGTGTGAAAGCTGCTTACGAGGTGCTACGTGATACACTTTCTGGCTTTATCCCAGTAAGTAGAAAAAACGTCATATATTAGTTAAAACTGAAAAGGAGTAGGCAGAATCTACTTTTAACTGTGAACCTGAGCCACAGAATCTACCACTAACCCAAACTTGTGAGAACTTGAATCTGTTATTTGGCCAGCTAATTGATGCATCTTGGTCAGAAAGAGAGGGAAAAAGAAACTTAGTTCATTTTGTTTTATCGTTATATATTTGTACTGCACTAGCATCCAGAATTGTCAGGTGGAAAGCAGGTTCTCACTGTGCAAGGTGCTCTGTTAGCTCTGAACAAACTCCTATGCTGAGCAGTCCAAGTCAGGTTTGTGTATTGTACAAATGATAAAAAAGACAACATGATTTATATACCAGACACATTTCACCACCTGTTTTGCCATGTATCTCTTTATACATTACAAATATTCCAAATATAAGGTTAAAATAATTGTATCTTTTAAGGGCTTTTATTTAAGAACAGTTGTTTCCTGCAATCCTTTAATAGCTATCAAGTTTCCAGGGAGATTGTGATGGGAGAATATTACAGCGGCACATCTGCAGGTTACCTCTATCATGACACAGGAGCAGGGCTTTCAGAATATACTGGCAAATCTATTAGTTTGTAAATCTGGTTTTTATCTTAACTACCAAAATGATAAGGGCAGATGCAGTGACACAGTAAAAAACAATTGTTACGCAGAAGTAAACAAAAAGCTAAACCAATCGCACACAGACATACTGTTTTCTTCTCTATATAGCCTACTTAAAAGAGGGTGATGAGGATTCTTCAAATGGATCATATGTATATGGATGTGTATGTATGTTTTATTGGATGAACATGAGTTTGGTTAGCAGTTAGCAGTAGTTACAGTTTTAGGAAATGCTGGATTTGGAGAGATGCAAATTACTCTTAATATACCTAGTGAAAGGTGGAAAATTTTGCCACAATCATATGCAAGTCTTTGAATTTCTTTTTTAAATCTTCCTTTTGATCTTTGAAATTAATGTGAAGTAATTTCCCACTTCCAGATTTGCCATGAGACTCAAATCTTTTTTTTCTCTGTCTGTGGCTCTCACACAATCTACCGTAAAAGATTTAAGTACATACTTTGCTTTACATGTATTACAAATAATGTATCAGAGAGAAGATCCTTCAGTTGCTGAAAACATCAGCTTATAGGAATTTCTATAAAGGTTTTTAATATTGTTTATTTGGGAGAGGCTCATTATTTACTTTTTTTTTGTTTTGACTAGTTTTCTCCAGTTAGCTGTTCCTAGTCTGAATTGGCTTGGCAATAGGGTGCCAATGCAAGAGAAAACAAGCAGTAACAATTAATAAAGGTGACCCTATATACCCTATCATCTCCCCATAAGAATTAAAGTGTTGCGTTGACAAACATTTAACAAGAAATAACAGTTACGTTGTGAATTCTGAGTGTGGTATCCGTCAGAATGAAAGTTTTGTCATGTAGTTATGTATTACTTTCCTTAATTGTGACAGAAAAAAATAATTTGCGACTATTCTTTTTTCCAAATAGGCTTTGACTACAAGACTTGTAACGTTTTAGTGGCACTGGAACAGCAGTCACCTGATATCGCCCAGGGTGTTCATCTACACAGGGATGAAGAGGATGTTGGTGCTGGAGATCAGGTAAACGTGACATTGCATCTAAAACATCAAAGCTGTTTGAATGGGAAGAGCTTACCCCATCTTGTTGCCCAGTTTTCTAAAACAAAACCCATCTGAAGATTTGCACACTTCCATCTTGAGCTAGCCCAGAATAGAAAACATATCTTTAGTAAAACAGCTGGAAGTTCTTTGAGGGCAGACTTTTGGCCAGTGTTTGCTATGGCACTCCACACAAGTCAGGAGAGCTCTGTCCGTTTGTAGTAGCTCAGGATGTGTCCTTTAGAAATGAACAAAGGTCTTTTGCTTATGTTTTTCACGTTTTTGTTAAGTAGCTTTAGATGCCTCAGACTATTCATCTTGCAGCCAGATTTGTTTTGTAAGGTGGAATAAACAAAAGATCTTACCACTTTCACAAAGCTCTTGAGATTTTACACAGCAAAAAATTAGGCGATGTTTCAAATGTCTGCAGCATGAATACAATGAAGGCAAATATGCCAGAGTACTTTTAATTCTCCTTTATTTCCCAGAGGCAGAGATCTGTTTTATTATAATAGGTGTTCCACATAATTAAGGCTGTCCAAGTTGTGTTTCTGTGAGCTAAATAACACATGTAGATAATTACAGTGTGTTCCCAAGAGAAAGATGCTAACATAAAAACTCCATAATCGGACTGATGCCTGTATGAATGAGTTTAACATTTACAGTATTTATCATTAGTAGTGATATCTAGTTTATAACAATGCTGTTGAGAACCATAAATGAAGATATCAGAGTCCAGGAGCCAAGCTAATATTGTTCAAAAAACCCTTGAGGACTGAATTAAAATGCTTTTCTGCTGTCATGGGGACATAATGCCACATAAGATGAAAAGATATGTGACTTTCTTTGGCACTTTCATGGTCTCCCTTCCATTGTATCAGAATACCTACCGCTCTTTATTATTTTTTTATCACAACATACACTGGGTGAGGAGAAAGAAAATGCTACTAACTCTACTTAACAGATGATAATGTGATACAGAGAATGTGACTGAATAATAGTAGAAGCTGTGACTAGAAGCATGTGGCATTGCAAATCTGAGGCAGGCACCTTAACTGTTGAGTAGTCCTTCCTTTATGTAGCATTCATGTTCCATTCCACTGAAATGTCAGATGTGAGCTGCAGTAGAAGCTAGTGTCAGTATTCATACGTAAAAGCCTCTGCAACCTTTCCAGGCTAGTAAGAACATCTTTTGTATGACAGAATAGTCCTGAAACTGTTTTGCTCAAACAGATCTTTTTTTCGATGAAGTTTTTTTTTCCGAGAAACTTCTCAGTTTTTGTCCAAGTTTCCAGCTCAACATGGAAATTTTCAGGCCCTCAGTGAAAAATTCTTGGAATATGGTTTGTTTCTCATTACACTGTAACATGTTGGAGCCTGATCCGAGTTTAGGCTTCTTGGACTGTAACCTAAAATAGTAGAAAGTAAACCTGAGGGTACTTTTTACTTTTTGTTTCAGATGAAATCTCATTACCTTTGTTTGTGGTGCTTTTTAACGGTGATTGAAGTGTCTCTTCTCCTCCTGTAGGGTTTGATGTTTGGTTATGCAACGGATGAGACAGAGGAATGTATGCCTCTAACAATTATTCTTGCTCATAAACTGAATGCCAGGTTAGCAGAGCTGAGGCGTAATGGAGAGCTTCCTTGGCTGAGGCCTGACTCTAAGACACAGGTAAATATTGATGTTGTTCCAGTTTCACTCTTTTACCAACAGAGTAGCAATCTGATCACTTATGGATAGTCCAGGTCCTTGAAAACTATCACTTTTTACTTTCCCAAAATGTTAAATATTTTAAAAGAAAAAAATCAATGGTTTTCAGAGTATCAGGATTGCTACTGTATAAACTACAAGTATCAGATAAAGAACTTTCAGACATGATAGTCTCCTTGACAGTTGGAAAATGGTTAACCTGTATCAGAGTGCTAGATTAATTTAACCACATACAGGTGAAGAAACATTTAACCCTTCAGACATAAATGCTCAGTGCTGGTTGAAAAAGTGACAGGAAATCTGAAGGATTTATTTGTATTTAGGGATTCAGGCTGGCCTTTTTGAAGATACGCTAAGAATCTAAATTTCTGAGGCTTGGTAGCTTAGCTGGAAATCCCAAACGAAAGATGCATTTTGGACAATTTCATAGAAAACAAAATTGTTGATATTGGGTCTTTGTTTCCTCACCACTGCATAAATGAAGAATGAAGAAGTAGGGTTCAACTCTCATACGGTGGCAACGAGGTGAGCAGTAATCATTATAATATCAGCATTGACATTCTGCTACAGTTTTTCTCTTGGAATAGCAGAGCATGAGGTTTGATGTATATGTAGATACATTTTATAGCAACTTTGTTTTTTGTTTTCTTTCCCCTCCTCCCTGCTCTATTCAGGTCACTGTTCAGTATATCCAGGAGAATGGAGCAGTCATCCCAGTGCGCGTTCATACCATTGTGATATCTGTGCAGCATGATGAAACCATTTCGCTGGAGAATATGCGCAAAACCTTGAAGGATCGTGTAATTCAAGCTGTTGTCCCTGCAAAATACTTGGATGAGCGAACTATTTATCACCTTCAGCCTAGTGGACGTTTTGTTATTGGAGGACCTCAGGTTTGTATTGTATTATTTTGTTGTTTTTATCAGCTTGTCATTGTTAGTGGGTGTGTGCCTTGACAGAAATGCTCAGCTTGTCTGGCACATCTGTCTTAAGTTGTGAGAAGCAACCAGCTAGTGGAAGTTTTAACTGCAGCTGTAGATGACAGAAGCACCCTGAGTTTCATGTGCTGTATTCCAAAGTAAGCTTTGTAGGCTTGGTTGTATCATACCCTGTGTTGTGACTTAGGCAGAGAAGTTGAGCCAAATTTAATATTGTGTGTGGAATGTACAGCCCAGCTCAGGGTTTCCTCAGGCCTTCTCGAATCCAGCACTGAATGAGACACACAGTCCATTCTCATGGAAAGCATGCCTTACAGAGAGAAGGACAACAGAAGGTTTACCTCTCTTAAAGTGAACCTGATTTTGAGATCTATGTAGCTTGGGACAGTTCTGCCTGACACCAATGAGAGCTGAGGTGCTCATCTGTTCTGAAAATCAGCCCCTAATAGGCTGTCCTGGTGAGAAAATTAATGTTTCTTTTGCTTTACCTGGACAACGTGGCAACTAGGATTAATAATTTGATCCTGCACTCACAGAATTCAGACAGAACTTCCACTCTCTGTAGGAAGACAATGGACAAATGGAGAGCCAAACTTGATCTGTAACTTTGAGAAAATCAACCTGTGGCAATCATAGCTACATGCCAAGCAGAAGGCTACACATATGAAATCTTTCAGGTGTGCACTGAACTGCACCCATTAAAAAATACAAAGCTTTCAGGTGTGCACTAAACTGCACCCATTTTAAAATGTAGTATAATTACCTGTAAGTCAACCAGCAATACCTTTTCTACTCTTGTGGTGAAACTGTATTGCTTATGTTTGCACATACAAACACAGGCATGTCACAGCTATGTTTGCAGCTTTTTAAGCCTGGGATAAGTTTACTTAGCGTGGGTCAATCTGCTTGTGTGTCCGTGGCCTTACAACCACTGTCATCACTGGACTTGCACAATTTACGATGTGTTGCGACAATCAGAAGATAACTATTTCTTTCCTTGTCTGTTATGTCTGGAACTTTCTGACTATCACTAAGTTTTGTTTTTAATAAAGCAAGCTATGGAAGGCTGTCTGCATTCATCTAAGGAAGACACACGTATCTCACTTGGGGATTTTCACCTTATGTTTCTGAGCACATTGGCACCATGAATTCTTGCTGTGCCATAGTCAGTCGTTTTTGCTGCTATCACCGTTTGCCCAAAAGCAACGCCTGCTGGTAGTGTGAGGACATTACAGCTCGTTGCAGAAGTGACTTCCACACTGTTTGTGCTCTTTCAGCCTCTTTAAAAAGAAGTGTTTGTTTTTTTTTTTTTTTCCTTTCACCTGTCCATTTCTCTTCCTTTCACTCAGTTCTGCTGTCAAGTCATAATGGCACACAAGGTATCGCCACTGCATCTGTCTGTGCCATGGTCAGAAATTAAGGTTTGAGTCAAACAGAAGAAGCCCAGGAGGATGGGGTCCTTTAGGCAAGCTCAGCTATCTGCAATTCAGATTTACCTCTCGCTGTTTTCTTAGTAGAATGAGACAAAAAGTGCCAAAGGTTTTATTCTGTGTACATGCTCAGTCTTTCTAAGAAAAACTTTGGCTTTCCACTTGTGTTTGCTATGCAAACATTCCAGCAGTTGAATTTTACTGGCATGATATTCTGTTGAAAAAGAATTTTAAACCTGCCCGCACAGGTGGAGACTGAATGTCACATTTGACTATGTTTGCTTTCACCCCAGAATGCCTAAGCATTTATTAAATCAGGAGTCAGACAATTAGTCAGGTACTGATCAGATAACCAAGATAAAATAAAAATATCAAGTACTTATAAGGAGCAATCAAGATAACTGGGTAGGCAGCTAGAAGGTTGTCTGTGTTTCCTTATTTAATATCTTAGAATAATTGTTTATAAGTATCTGTTCTAATGCTTCCTTCTCAATTACCTTTAACTGCCAATTACTCCATACCTGTTGTGTATGGTTTAAATAAGAGTATAAATATTTTGAAGCTGGAAATGTGTTTTTTAGCATGTACTTGCATGACAGTCTCTGTAATGATACTACACGAGAAGTGGTGAGTGCCAGCCTCCATGTAGTGGTGTGTAAGGTAGCACTGGCATACCTTTTGATGGTAAATTGAAAGAAAAAAAAAAAAAAAAAACTTAATATTCACACAACTTCAGATTTCAGCCAAAAGATATGGAAACCTGATCTTTCTTTTTTTTTAACCCAACATAAAATTTCTCAGTGGTTCATGTATGGCACACGTTTTGTTAGCAATATTCTGTATTCAGTTTGGATGTGGTACAGAGATAGCTTTTAAACCAAGGTTCCCATATTGTTCCCATACTTTTGAAACAGGCACTGAATGCTCTAGCTATCTAGGTGTAAAACTTTTTGGTTGGCTACCAAACACCATTCATGAATGGCTTGTCTTACAAATCTGGCTTTAAAGGACATTTATAGCCACTGTTGCAGCTCAGTGAGATGAGTTCATTCCTTCAGTTATCCCATAACAATCCATAAGTGGAGAACTTATGTACGCACTGTAGTCTTCTGTAGGCCACATAGCCTTGTTTGAGAGTTATAATAAAATGGATTGTAAAATGGCCCAATTCTTTTACTGATTCAGGGTGATGCTGGTGTTACTGGTCGAAAGATCATTGTGGATACTTATGGGGGCTGGGGAGCCCACGGAGGTGGTGCCTTTTCTGGCAAAGACTATACAAAGGTGGACCGATCAGCTGCATACGCGGCCCGCTGGGTGGCCAAGTCTCTTGTGAAAGCTGGGCTCTGTCGCCGCGTTCTGGTTCAGGTATGTTTTGTTCTGAATGTTGCTCTTCTCAAAAAGATTGTTCCTTTTCAGCTTTACCTCAAATAAATGTCATTCAAGACACTGTACTAGAAGCTCTCTTCCTGTTGGATTGGGGCTGAAGAAAGAAAGACTTTGATGTGCTCTGTTCAAGACCACTGCAATGTGGCTAATAGCCCATCAGCTTCTTGAAGCTGGAACATTTCACTTAGCTTTCATTTTATGGGCTGTTTTTTCCAGACGTTTACTGAGCCCTTATCCCTCTGACACTTACTGTCATGAGCATGGGATGACTGGATAACGGAGAGGAAATTTGTCCAGAGACCTCAGCATTTTCAAAGATTTTTTTTTTTTTTTTTCCCCACAAATACAGATTGCACAGTTACAGGACGTGAAGCAGAGGCCTTAGTTTTCGTAAGAAGGGTCATGAATGAGTGCTTTGGTCTCTTGCATTCTCTTGCTCACCAAAGTGCCATGCTTACTTGCTAACTGTGGTGTATTTTTGCCATAGGTTTCTTACGCCATTGGAGTAGCTCATCCACTGTCCATTTCACTATTCACTTATGGAACTTCCCAAAAAACAGAGAAAGAGCTGCTGGACATTGTGCACAAAAACTTTGATCTTCGGCCTGGAGTCATTGTTAGGTATGGAAACAGAAAGATATTGAAATATCTTGGTGATCACATCCTAGAACTGATGGAAAGCCGTTAGATGTTACAATGTAATAATCAGTCGCTTAAACTAGCATGGAATTGTTCGAGACTTTTTGTCAGACTTGACCATTTATAGTTTTTACAGATCCGCCAGTGTGCCATATCTTTTAAGATGACAGATGTTTTTCAGTTTCATGCATTTTCAGCATTTGTCTTTATATAATATATAGAATTTAAATAAAATATTTTTTTTAATTCCAAGAATTGTAACTTACTTTGCTGTGAAAAAGAAATATGTCCTGTTTTATGTAGGGAATTGAAAGTACTTCTTTTCCATTAAAATTCATAATTCTCAGTTATAAGGTTTTTGTAGCCCTAAAGTACTTCACATTTAAGTTTTTTGTCAGTTTTATGATTCCCATTTGGACACCTTCACTGGTGTGTTTGCATCTCTAGAATGTGCTTCCTAGATTGAGGGTGTGAAATGGGTATCAACAGCAGGATTTTATTGAGAAATACCATCAATATCATAATGTGAAGAATTTTCTCTTCTTATTATTATACACACAGGGATTTGGACCTAAAAAAGCCCATTTACCAGAAGACTGCATGTTATGGTCACTTTGGAAGAAATGAATTCTCATGGGAGGTGCCTAAAACACTTGTGTTTTGACACTAGCTGTCTACCTTTAAAAACAGAAAGGAAGAGAATTCCACAAAGATGAGGATGCTTCCAAAAATCAAATTTGACAGCTTTGTATTCAACAAAAGGAATTTTAGATTTTAAATGGAGATAAAGAAAAGGATATTTTCTTGGAAATTTAATTTTTTTAACCCTCAGTGTCTTTCATTATCTAAGATACAAAAGACAGAGTCTTTTTTAATCAACATAAGACAACTAAATGCAGTTTACTTTTTATTGCTGCTCTGTTGGTTCTTTTGACAAAGGCAAAGTATAACTCAGGTACTCAAACCAATGGCTGAACCTCAAACCTTTCACGGGCAAAGGAAAGGATGACTTTCCCAACTCTGACTAAGGATCAACAGATCTCTTGCTTCTATTTAGACAATGGGAAATTCTGGGGTCCAATTTCCTTACTGGAGTTAGCATTGCATACAACTGGGGGTTGCTTCAATGGGAAAAGGCTGGATATCGCATAACTGTATCTCAGCCTCTTCTGTAGAAGATGTTAACATATACATAGTATTTAAATCTTCTTCACTGGGTATGTGCTGTTACTGTTGTGCTTCAATTACCTGTGTTTTTGAAACATATGTTATCCTATAAAACAATCATAAAATAAAAAGCTCTTTCCTACCACATCTGCCTTTTTCTATTTTTTAACATTACAATATAGTGGTCATCTCCACTTAGCCTCTTTTACTCCTGCAGGATTTTAGTTTATTAACATAATTGAATTTTAATGTATTTTGGAATTGTGATATGAAGTTATCTTTCACTACATGTGTGATTATTGTTTAGCCCTTATGATTAATAGAAACTTAGTGAAAATGTATTAGATTTTCAACTCTTAGGTTTGCTCTTGACAATACTCTCTACTGTAATTTTTGCTCCCATAAGTTAGGTTTATTGCATGGCTTACTAGGTTGTACGTATTTTTGAAATAATGTGCATAGAAATAACTGCAAAAACATTAAAAAAAAATATTGCAAGGTTAAAATTTGGACCACTGCCCCGTCCAGCAGTCTCTCACCAAAGAACTAGCCGCTAGGTGGCTGTGTGTCCCTCTAGAGCTGAGGGAGCAAGCCTGTGCAGAAAGCATGTCCCCATTTGTGCCAGTGCTTAGCTGCTAAGCCCTGGTACCAGTACCCTCACTCCCCCTGGAGACAGTGACGCCCAGTCTCTTACCGGCTCTGGGTGCCCGGCGTGCGTGGTGGATTAGTTCCGATCTAGACCGAGGACGTCGTTTGTGTGCTCTTGTGCTATGTTGGCCTATAAAGTGACAGACAGACTATATTGTTTGCAAAGGACAGTGGATTAATCCCAGGTTTGTTTAGATCAGGAGGGTGTGGGATCACTTGTATCCTGATTGTCAATAAGCAACAAGGATGACCTTAATCTTGCAATACAAGGTTCACCTGTGTATGGCCCCTAGAGTCACTTAACCCTAGCTTTATGGTTTAAGCGGAAGCCTGTTAGTTCTTCTACACTGGAGAAGTCCTGCCACCCCATGTTTCTCTCCAAATTGACCTTCTTTGTATAATTTCACCCAAACAGATGTTGAGGTGGAGAGTGCCGGACTGTGATGATCATTAAAGAAAAGCTGCCATTCATTTTCTTCTTTCAGTCTGTCACAAACATAACCGTCTGATCAAGCCAGAACCTTTTCCACTTTGTTAATTATACTGATGTGCTATATGAACTGTGAGTGGAGCAGAACAAGTAATAGGTTTGTGTGTAGCATCTGATCTCCTTGGGACTTAGAACATTAATCAACGGCCCTCATCAGATCCCTGGACACTTTCTGGCAGAAAAATATCTTAATGTGCACATTAAATAATTGGCAAAAATTTCCCAGGGACTATTTCCCAGCTGCATATTGCTCATCATGCAAAGAATAAGATTGTTATGTGTGTCAGCCTCAGAAATGTAAACTGTTTGGGTCCAGGTCCTATTGGTCTGCCTAGAAACATAAAGTTTGGCCTTGAGTATTAAAAAGTTGTTTTGCTAATGAACTTTTACCTATCAGTAGTGTATACAGGGGCTTTTTACTAATTAGTAAGGATGTCACCATTCGTGCTGCCACAGAACTATTTTGTGGAAGTGTGTTACGGTTCTATTTACAACCCTTTATCAAGACTTCCCTGAGGCGAAAGGAAAGCACGTCCTTGTCAGTGCGATGGAGGCTCTGCTGTTGGCTTCTCTGCTCCGGGATCTCCTGGGCATAACCGGTTATACTACAACTAGCAGAAGCAAACAAACAAACAAACCAAAACAAAAAGACACCTGAAAGAGTGCTGTATAAATAAATGTGTTGAGTAACATGACATGAAAGCAGAACATTCCGGTTTCAACAAAAACAAACATCTGCAGACAAAACGAATAGTTCTACTCTGACAGTAACGAGAACAACCATTAAAGAATTTGGTGCATGTGTTTCTTAAAATGTACATCCATTCCCCAGGATAGGTGACGTAAAGCATGAAACATAAACTGTATTTTGGCTATGTGCTCTGTGAGTCCCAGGAACAGACTCCCAGTCCGGGGTGCTGGGATGCATGGGCAGGCTGTCCTGCTGTCCTGGTGCCCCACAAGGTCAGGCAGCGGGGTGCTGCTGCGTGACAGGCTGCCGGGTGAAAGGCGTGACGCTGGAACCTGCATTTTGCAAACGGGCTCAGTCAGCCACATCTCCTGCATGTCGGATAAATGAGTTAATCCACTAGTAAAGGGTAGAAATGATCAAATTTGTGTGGCAATGTTGCTAGCTATTCGGCTTCTCCCATGAATGGATATCATTGTATGAAGTGCATGGACCCCTTAAAAAAATGCAAGCTACAAATGCAAATACCATGCTACTGATGGTACGATATACACAGGGAGCAGGTTCATGTTCTTAGGACTATTCTTTTTTCTTTTCTGCCAGAGTTGCTACTTTGTTTAATTTGTATTTAATAACCTAGAAGCTGGAAACAAAACCATAACTTCCCTCCTTACTAAGTAGCTAAACTCTGGATGTTACAGGATAGTGCACATCCCCTTGATCCAAACCTATGTAGCCATTATCTGTTGTTCTGAGCTTTGGAGAATGAGATACAGGTTGGGCCCCTTCAGCATACTTATGTCGTCTATATGCCTGTGTGTGTGCAACAGACAGAGACAAACACAGACAGAGCAAGAGAGGGGGTGAGAGAGAGCAAGAGCATGCAAGAGTGTGCATACACTAAACATGTTTACAGCACAACAGTAATTAATCCGAGCATTTCCCAATGGGGCTGGCAGCAGCCGGAGGGAAGCCAGCCCACCTCAGTGCCGTGACGAGAACCTCCCCTTGCTGTTCCCGGACTGCTGGGGCAGACTGTCCAGCAGCTTCCCAGCAGGTTAGGCAATGCCTGCGTGCCCCAGCCCTCGCGAGTGCCCTGTCACGCCAGGCACAGTGCAAACCGGCTGCCCATCGGAGCGCAGCCTTGTGCCCGGCACCACCACTTCAGCTTCCAGGCTCCACAAGCAACAGGCAGCCAGCCCCTGATCTCCCGCAGAGAAAATGCAGTTCAGCTCCTGCCCGCTCTGGAGAACACTGGTTTTTGTAAGTTTAGCAGAGTTTCTTGCAGGTAAGATAATGCCATTCTTGACCATGAATTGCAATTACTTAAAAAATGACTATCTTAGAGAAATGAAGCACCCCACTTGGGAACCCAGCCCTGGGTAGCCACATATAGGCAATCAAATTGCTAACTGTTTAGGATAAATCAATATTTGCAGGGTTTATTCATGCTTGAGCCCTGATAGCCTCAGATATACAAGGTAGCACTAGCACTGCAGCACTGTGGCACAATTCCCATGAACGAGTACTGTTACGTGAGCTCTGGGGCTTGTCTGTGTGCCGGACGGGATCATTAACCAGCTATGTACATGCTTCTGTCTTTGTCTTTTAGATTTTTCTGAAATTGGTGCTTTTGCCAGTCAAAGTGACTGCAAAGGTGCAACCATAGAAGACGTGAATCAGAGCCTTGAGGTAAGAGGCTGGCTGTGCTGGCCAAAGCAGGACGGGTTCGCACACACCTGCTGCTGGTGGTGGGAGCAGCAGGGCCCCGCCGGGCCTGCATGGACGGCGGGATGGGCTTGACATGCCACATCTTTGACCCTATTACGGCTAGTCAAAAAGCCTTATATATGTATTTTTCAGTTTTGCCTTGCTCCACGTGTACAAATGTACTTGCACATGAACTGCCATCTCTTTTACCTCACATGTATAAGGTTTTCAACCCTACCTTCAAATATAAAGTTTTAAATATTTTAAATGAAAGTAAAGCCAGTTAACTGAAAGGCTCTGCTTTAGGACTTTTTTGCCCCCACCTTCTATGGGCTAGGTGAACCATAAAGGAGTGACCAGGCAGTAACCCTTGAATATAGTAGAAACAGTATTTCTTACCATAAGTATGTCTGATGTCCATCACTTTCACCAATGTCTCTGAAAGCTTCAAGACTGAGAACTAGAGTTACCCCTTGTTGATGAGAGCTTCAGCATATGTTAGTGAGAACTGTACTTGCTCTTTCCTTATGGCTTTCAAAGTAATTGTTGTCTGTTATAGTGATGGCAGACCTTTGTCTTTTGGTTGTGGAGTTTACCACCGTTTTTCACTATCCACATATGTGCATAGGCATATATATTCATACACATGTAGAGCAACCACTAGCTAAAAATACACAAACTTCTCTGTTTACACACATTCACAAATACCTCCATTTACACACACATGCACACACACACACACACAAAGTCTGCAAGATGCCAGCATTCAGAGACAAGAATAATAAGCCCATGTTTTATATAAAAAGAAGATACATACAGTTGTTTACAAAGACTTATTTTCATATGTAGAAGAAAATATATATACCAGTCCTCCCTCTCAATTCCAAGATAATTGAAAGGGAGGACTATCTCTCTTTTCATAAATTAATTCCCAGGCTTTCCCTCCTCAACTTATCCTTTTTTTCCTGCCTAACCCCATAGAAATATTCAAAATGCTTTCCTGAAATGGTTGAAAAAGGTGGACGAGATTCCCTCAATCACCTCATCTGGACACTGCAAGAAAGGCTTGATCTTCTGCGACCTATTCAAGACAAATGTGAGGCCCCTACTGAAGCCATGCTCCTCTTTGTTGGTTGTTGAACAAAGCAGCAGTGGAGAAGCTACAAGATTTTTTTTTTTTTTTTTAATCTGCAATCAGAATGAGCTAAGTGCCTGCATTTCTTGAGGGAAAAGATTAAAATAGAACAAACAAACAACAACAACAACAACAACAAAAGAAATCTCAGCAAGCAAGGGTGCTTACCCACTGCTCTGGCAGACAGCTGGGAGGCATGGTAGTGTCTGTGCTGCCGGGTGGCCCTGAGGGGTGGGGGGCCTGGGAGCAGGCCCCTCAGTCATATTTTCCCAAGAAATACTTGGGTAGTTTTAACCACAACAGTACTGAATGTGACAAATGCCACTTCAATCCACTTTTAAGGCATAACTGGGGCTGTCAGGGACTTTGCTGTCAGAGTGACAAGTGATGGAAAAATCAGGTGTTGCCAAAAGAAAAAAATATGGGTTTAAGCAAACAAAAATGCTTACTTTGCTGAAGTCAGGTAGAGAGGAAGTTGTCACTCATATCCAGGTCAATGATTATGCATATGGTTTGCTTGGGAAGAGATTTTTATACTCTTTTCACTTGAATGTGTTGTTTTCTTTCTTTCTCTTCTTAATCCATGTGAAAGTTTGCAAGCATTTGCCCCAGTGCCCACGGCCTCTGGCCCCTAAGAACGGTGGGCTTGTGTGCGTCACCATGGACAATGTTGAGTACTGCAAACCCATGTGCAACAAGGTAATAGTCACGGTTCAATGCTAGTAGCTTGCTGGCTTTATTCAATAATTTACAAGTGTTTATTGTGTAATGTATGATTTTCCTTGTCACACTTTTTTTTGCCCCTTTAGGACAGGGAGAGGTTGTAGTGTTTGTACTGACCTTCACTGGCTGAATGTTTCTTCATTTACGGTTACCGTGATGTACCTAAGACACACCTGTTTTTCCCATCCTTGTTCCCCAAGGGTTACGACTTCCAGTTCCTCAGAAGAAGCAGGCTGTATGAAACCTGCGGCAAGATCACTGGGTTTTCCTGGACGACTCAGCTGGCTGGGGGGCAGACGCTGGCTGTTTGTGAATGTGAGTAGTTCTCCAACATCTGGGCACAGGGATGGGAGGATCTGCCTGTTTTGTTTAAAAAAAAGGAGGCAAGAAAGAGAAAAACAGCCTTGGCACATGTGAGACTGTGAGAGCTAATGCTGGGCCAGCAAACTGCTGAACCAGAAAGCAAGTTAGCTTTAAAACTACCACAAAGGCCTATGCTGATGAGCATTGCTATTTCAGGTTGGTTTACCAAATAGGACTCGCATGCCTTAAGTTTGTGACCTGACAGTGCACTTTTTAACAGTAAGCAGTTACCGCCTTGACACAAAACCCGCGCTGCCCAGTGGCTGTGTGACCAGCTGGACTGGCAGCAGCAGCACACAGCTGCAGTTTGCCTTGCAACTGCACTCAAAGAGCTTCAGCAAAACTGGCCAGCACCTGCGCTATTCGCTGTATGTACACGCACACAGCAAAACCCAGCAGCTGTCCCCCCGCCAGCAATATTACCGTTTCATGTGGCAGCCCAAGGGTTTTAAGAATGCTTCCATTGCTTCCAGTGAGCAGTCTGTGACCTCAAACAGGCTGCCTGGATCTGTTGTTATTGCCTTAATTTAAAAATAAATGTGCATGCATGTGCACATACACAAAAGGACCAACCTATCTCTCCTATGTTTAAAGAGAAATACTTTACTGTTGACTGTGTCTTGTTGCTAGAGCAGTTGTGTTTCCTAAAGCTTAACAAAACAATCATACAGTCACTTTTATTCCAGGTTGAAGCCTTTAGCCTGGAAAATGGGAACGCTGGAGCTTGTTTAAAGATCAGGACAAATATGCCTGGGTTTAGCTATGTAATTCAGCTGCTTCTTTTGTTGTTGGCTTTGATCTTTCCAGCTTCAGAGACGACCGTGAGTGGAGCTGATTCTGCCTATTTCCCAGCCAACAGCAGCTGCCTGCAAACATTAGCCGTCGCTGAGCCCGAGCAGCTGAACATTTTCCTCAAAGAACTTGCAGAGCAAGGCGTAGACATCTCCAACCATGACAAGCAGGCAGACTGCCTAGTGTGTGGCTACTAGCACCGGGGGTGGCAGGCCCAAAACGCTTGTACCACCGACCAAGAGGCTGTCTACAGTTGGACGTGGGTATTTTGACAAGAGAAGCGGAGCAGTGAAACCCCTGCTAAGACATATGTATACATACAGCTTGTATTTAGTTAAAAGGTTAGAGATCATAGTCACCATTTGACCTCATCTCTTGGGCACAGATACATAGCTAAAACTAATCACATAGCTCATGGCGGGGGTATTTCAAAGAAAACAGATCACTTTTTAAAGCCTTAAATGTATCTAACTGGAATTATAAAAGAATTACTGTTGCGTAATGGATGTGGTCATTAGTTAAACACAGTAATTGTTTTCAGAAATCATTTTCTGTCACGGGTCATCTTTACGGAGAAAGGGCCATACTGCTAGTTGCTTTCACAGTTGCCAATGAATCACTGTTGTTGCTCTGGTGACCATTAAAGCAATGCAAGTCACAACAGGTATGTCTGTAGGGCTACAAGTCTTTATTCATGCACCTGCATGCTTGGGGGTGAAATCAGACTGTGCATATAGGTATTCAAGGTGCTGTGGTTCACATGAGCTACAAACTTGAAGCTCTGCAGTTTGCTGGGGGACAGCTTAAACGTCTCCCCATTTGTATTTATAAGCCTAAAGATGTCCCATAGAAGTACTATACCCTTAGGTATAGTTCAAGGCACTTCTAGCACTCTAAAAGTGCCCTGTGCGCTTGCTGTAACTAGGTGAAACAACAGAAAAAAAAAAAAAGTAGCCTTTCAGTCCAACACAAAATATAAGAAATGGGATTGCCCTAAACTAGCCAATATTTCCATCATGTCTTGTTAGGCAGAGGTTGTGGTTACTGCAAGCTGTGGCTTGACTTCAGAGGAGGAATACAAAAGCAGATGCAGTCTGGCTGGTAATATGATTGGGACAGGCTGTATTTAGGACAGAGCTCTGGGGCTTTGGACTGAGCGCAGGGCTGACTGGCTAAGATGTTCTGGTGTCAGCACGGTAGTGCTGGGGCAGCACCTGGTCCTAGCCCAAGACTTCCACAGCTCCTGGCTAGTCACCCTCCCCATTATTCCCCCTCTTCATTGTATTTCCAAACCCATTCTAAACTGGGGCAGATTTGGCTGTTACCACCATTAGCAAAAACTGAGCTGTTCACCTAAATTTGTAGCAACTTTAAAAATGAACAAAGTGATTTTTTTTTTTTGTCATTGATTCTTTTCATGAAATACAAAAACACTTGTTCCTGCTCCCATCCCTTTCCTTCTGAGAGCTCTCCCTCTTTTACACCCACTTGCACACCCCTGCCCCCGTGTGTACTCTGGAAACCCAAAGCCAGACAGTAAGAAGCGTAAAGAGCAGCAAACCCTGTTTGTTGGCCACCTGGTATGTGGTTTGAGCGAAGACCAAGACAACATAGCACTGGAGATCCAGCTTATTTGTGGAGCTGTTACTATAGAACAGACGTGTATGTGACTTATGATGAAATCTAAACAGAAAGCTTAGTTATTGCTTGCTTGGTTTTCAGCGGAATCTAAGCTTGGGGGTTTGTTTTAATTTTCTTCTGTTGAACAAACACTGAAGCCGTGGATCTGAAGACAGCCAGCTCATCTGTTTGTGTTTCCTTTCCCTTCCTTACCTTTTCCCTATTCTTGTGAATCTTTCAGACACAGACAGTGGTTACACTGTACATGATGTGTAATTGACCTTTACCTCATTAATCAGATAAATGATTCAGATATATAACATTATTTAAGAAGAATTAACCACTGCTTTTCAGGTTTAGAATCCAGTCATTACAAGCAAAAAACCATCAGTTGCTTTTGGGCCCAGAACCAGCCAGTCATATGACTGTTTATTAATGTAGCAAACAGTTACACCAACGAAGGGATGACTTGGCTGCTTTGCCTGCATATGAACTATAAGGCAGTAACTTAAGTAGTCACTGTATTGGTGAGAAAAATGCTGTCGTCTTAAAGAAAATCAAATGTTTTTCAGTCATGGGTGAGTTTGTTTATTTTCGGCAAAGAAATCATGAACAAAAAAATGAAGTTATAACGTCCTTGAGTCTTTCATTTCCAGCCAATTCATTATCAGCTCATGCTCAAATACAACATCTATGTGAAGCACTGAGCGCTTTCCATTACTATTTTTCTATTGGTACTAAAAATATTTTTCTCTGAGTTATATTGAGCTACTCCAGTAACTTTCTAAACCAACTGACAAAAGAAAAGAAACACAGCATTGGATTTTATAAGAAAATCAAGCCCATTGCTCTTGTAAAGTAACAGAAACTATTAAATCTGTGCATCAGAAATCCTACTAATAGGCTTCACATAATGTGGAATAAATAGGCTGGAAGGCTTTAATTTGATATTGCATGAATTTGATATTAAGCTGAAAATTATTTTTGTTATAAACTTGCAGAGAAGCTGTTTTGTTCTATTCCCACCATCCACGTTATTTATCAATATACGAGAAGTGGCAGTTAAACCAATAAGCCTATATAACACAGTTAAAGGCTAAAGTAAATTTAATCACATTATTTCCCAGAGTAAATTTGCATAATGTAATTCAGGCAAATAGTTGCTGTTTGTTTGCATTAACTTTGAGTTGGTGTCTGGCCAGGCATGTCTGAGCATTGGGCTATGCTTCCTGCTGCTGCCCCAGCCGTGGGACAGGGAGGGCTTTGTGTTCTGACACTCAGGATTTAGCAAAGAGAAAAATATTCCTATAGAAGGAAAGAAACAAAAAACCATTTTAGGCCAATACGTTTTCAGAAAAAGAAGCACAAAATGCTTATTCATTGCACCATTTTAGGTTTTTTTTTAGGTTTCACAGTACAACCAGACTAAACCACCTGCTCCCCAGACTATACTACTTGCTCTTGATATGTCCACAACTTGTCAGTCATCTCAGTCAAAGGCTTTGGTAATATTTACAGTGTAGCTACAGAGAGGCAGGCTTTACTGGTATTAGTTAAGGGAATACAATACTGTACTGTGCTTGCTTCTCTCTCAGTCTTGTTTTCAGTCCATTATAATGCAAGAGAAGAAGTTAGTCTAGGAACCAAGTGACCAATAGTAATTAGAGTGTAGCAAAAAATGGAAGGCAATGTGCTGAAAACTGTAGTAAATGAAGACAAAATTCTACACATCCTCTTTTTACAGGAACTTAGCAGCAATGGAGTGGGAAAACCGTCACTTCGGGATGAATCCTAAGCAGTAACTGATCCTGAGAAATTTCATAGTTCTGAAGCATCCTTTAAAAGGATGCATGGATGGCTCACACGGAGCCATGCAACGAGATCTGAGGCACACGCTTCATTCTCCAGATCACCACCACCACGGGGGGCAGGAACATAAGGAAGCTCATGATCAGCACAGTAGCAAAAATGACCAGCAGGATTTCCCATGGTGCCAGGATTGTTTCCACCACCATTTCCTCCATGTCAAGAGTTTGAAGCTGTAAAGCAAATAATACACTGCATTACTTTCTTGCAAATAGGTGTTACAACTGTATAGATGTTTTTGTTTTACCTAGCAAAAGGATGGGAAACAGAAGTGAAGTCAGATCGATACTATGTTCGGTGGTCAAACAATGGCTGTGCTGGATGATTGCTACCTGGCATTACGAAATGGCAGATCTAGCACTTTTCAATCTAGTTTCATTTCTCAGAGTAGAGCACTGGCTTTGTTCTTGTGGGTTTTCCCATCAGCCTATGACGGGGGAAGTCAAAGTGTGTCACTGGGGGGCATCTTCCACATAGGGCCCACAGTTATCAGATTAAAGATGTTAACGCTTTAGAAATGAATATTGCCTATCACTTTTTAACATCTATCCAAGAAGTACATTGCCCACCAAGCAGGAAAGTGAACCTGATGATAGTGAGTAGAGTTGATAAAGTGTCCGGAGACAAGGAGAGGGAGAGGAGGCAGGAGGCAAACCATGTTCCTCTGTTGTTAGACTGGATCACAGCCGGATTGGTTCCAACTGGCACCAAGATGAGACACCACCAGGGAGTACTTTTCTAGAAACCTTTCCTCAGGACTTTTCCAGCTAACTGTCCAGCAAAGTGTTATCTGGGGAAGGAGTTTCAAACAGCTTTCTAGCATTTTAAGTTTTGGTTTCCTGGTTTAGTTTAGTCCAACTTTAGATAAAATCCAACTGACTAGCTGGACCATGCTTTTTCTCACATCAGACAGGGTAACACGCAAGTCAGCAGAATTGATCTGCTAAGCAAAATGGAGGCCCTCTTGGTCTTGGAGAGTCAGGGAGCTTCACCTCACAGAGACATTCACCTCTGTCACCTGTTACTTCCTTGTCCTGAAGAATAAGCCCGCTTTCCCTGGCTGCAGGCCCCAGAAGAGCACTCTCTCTCTATTTCTTGTCACCCTTCGTCCCCTCGAGAGCTGCCATGGAGCACCAACCTGCCTTTCCCCTGTGGCTCAGCGGCAGCGGCTGATTTTGGCGTAAGACGCCATATCTACATGCATCCCGCAAGGCCGCTCCTGACCCTGCCAACGGGCCGCTGAAATGGCGGCCGGTAAGGCCTCCCCTCCCACCTGGAGCACCGCCACACAAAACTAAGTTACACTGACATCTGTTGAAGCTAAAGCTGAGAATAAGAGGATATGATGGAAGGAAGGGTGATCTGTGAATCATCTGCCATCAGGTATTTTATCTCTTTTTTTTTTTTTTTCTTTTCCTATAAAGTAGGCTTTAGAAACTGTGTTTACCAGAGAGCTGCAACGGACGCTCAGTAAAGAATTAATGTGTTTTGAGAATGACTACGGATATATTTTAATGAAACCGTTAAACCTGTATAAAATCAATTTCTGTTTGAAACGCTTTTATTGAACACACGTGAAGATGTTTAGCAGCCAGGCTGTGGTGTGTACTTGTGGAGCAGAAGCAGAGCTAAGTAGATAGGGAAAAGCAGAGCAGTTAGGAAGGAGTTAAATCACATTGGTTTTGAGGCAAGGAGAACAGGCTGTTCACAGGTGTGCCCTAGCTCATCACGGGCTGGATGCAACTCCTCAGCGCAGGCCCACACACCTGAACGCCACCATGCGTATAAAAGTGGTGGCTGGGGGGTGGTGGGGCTTTCCTGTAGCCCCATGCCTGGGAGGAGGTTTCCTGAGGGACAGCAGCGTGGCCTTCAGCCTAAGCTTCTCCAGAAGACATCTAAGGTTTGTGGCTGTTCAGAGTGGGGGTGTAATGGGTTTCTGTTATTAAATCCTGATCCTTACAAGAAGAATAAGGCTGAGACAGGACTGATGAAATATATTTATTTGGGAGGTGTAGAAAAATTAGTGTATTTAGAAAGCTAGTGAGCTGCCAGCAATTTTGTACTTGGGTTAGGAGTGTGAAAACTGCCCTCAATTAAGAGCATTTTGCTGAGGCCTGTGAGGAGAAGCAGCAGATATCTGATACCAGACCCTGCAGGGTTTAGGTGATGATATTCCTTAATGAAGGCTGGCAGCCTGTTAGGCATACTCTAACTGGAGCTGTGCTGTGCTGCTAAATGAGCAGGACTCTGCTATTTGGAGTCAGGCCTTGGCTCTTTGGTGTCAACCTTTTTTGTATCTATACCTTCTCCTCTTGAGGTACCAGCTCAGCTTTTTTTTTTGGGGGGGGGAGGGAGAGAGAGGCTTAGTCTGGAGGGAGAGCAGGTTTTCTACTCAGGTGTGCCTGTGCAAGGTCTGTGCCTGCCTTGCAGCAGTGCTGAGACCTTTCCAGAAACCTCAGCCCTTGCAAGCTCATGTCAGGTTTCACAGTTCAGATTAATGCCAGCCCCTGCAAACTGGGGAACACCATGGCAGGTGTGGGTGAAGCTCCCCTAGCTCAGAGCCTGGACTGCGTGCGGGGCCTCTCCGCCAGCTAAGCACATTACCTGTGGAAGGACGGCTCTGGAATGTTCCCCTGTGACAGTCTGACCTTTCTTATGGCACTAGATTTTTTCTTCTCCTCCCCCTGTGGGTGTGTGAAGGTAAGTGTGTGTGAGTGTGAGGCCATTTAGTCCAGGGGAGGCAGCTGTGGGAGAAGGGGTGCATGGGGGGCATCAGAGGTGGGGCTCTTGTCCTCTGTCCAATTGTCCTTGTCCATCAGTGAATTCTTGTAAATACTTTAATTTCTGACCTGCTTTGTGGCCTCTGTCTTTTTCTCCCTCTGGTGTTTCCTGTCAATATCTTGCTTCTGTTTCCTTCTCCAGCTTTCATTTTGATTCCTGCTGCTTGTTATTTCACTCTCCTCCTCATTCCCCTCTTTCAGTTCTCCTGTTTGGACAGGCTATTATTCAGCCATTGTTTGCATAGGAAATCCTCTGTCCCCATTTTCTGTAATGCTGATTCCTCATCAGCAAATGGCTAAGGGAAAACATCCAGTCAGAGTACCCAGTGGGCCTCACACAGCAGGCTTGTGGTGATGAGAGCAGAGAGACTGCCCCTTTCCTTAAATGCTGGCTGTGGGAGGAGGTCACACCAGTTAAACTTCCATAAAACCATAAATCACTTTCAGTGATCTTCCGTTGGACTACACCATGTTGTGGGGGAAATAGAGGGCATTCTGGATGCTGAGAATGAAGGCAGGCTCTGCTCTCTTCCTCTACTGAGAAAGTAAGCCCTGTGGTTTGATGGAGGTGAGGTGTGCTCAGCTGGGTTTTGGTCAGCCTTGGCCCTTCCGAGGAACTGAAATGCTCTGCAGTCAGAAAACAGTAGTGATGATGATATTGCAGAGGCAATTGGGAAGTGATGGGAGGATCTGTGATAGAGTGGAGGCAGCTTCAAGGAGTCAAGGCTATGCAGTAAAGGCTGTAAAGAGCAGCAGCTCATTTGTTGAGGGCCTTGTTTGCCCATCAGGAGCTGTCAGCTACATTGGCTTTAGCTAGAAAAGCTGCTGACTAATAACTTTGGTAGGAAGTCTTATAGAACGTCCCCAAACTATTAATTTGTCCTTCACCCTCCTATTCTGTGCTTTCCCTGCACTCATGTTTCTCATTTTCTTGTATTTTAAGGCTTTGGGTTCTTAGCCTGTAAGTGAGTGAGGGCTGCACAGCTTGGGGTGCACATGCAGGTTGCTTTGGTCTTTTGGGGACTGAATATGTCAGGAACTGTTCCTGACCGTCTCTATATGATGAGTGGATGTACATCAGTACATGCTGTACATCAGTATTACTATTTTACATACCTTTCAGTAAGATGCCTTATAAATAAGGTACATTTGGGATGCATTCCGTGGTCATAAATTTAAATAGATGCACTGACAAGTGTGTTAAATTGCAGTGCTGAGCAATTACAGGTACTGAGGCTAGAGGCCATGACCCTCCTAAATGTTGCCTACCTGTGTCAGCCAGCCTGTTTCATTCAGTGCAGCTGTATAAGATCTGGAGCTGCTGCTCAGATAATGAGGTGTTTCTCACATTGACAGTACTTGGTGCACACAGGCTGTGTGGTTAAATAATCTTTCCAAACAGCCAGTAATCCTGCCAACTTTCTAAACTTCTCAGGTTTGATTATGGGAGGGCATGAATGAAGAAACAAAATAATGGGCAACCGAAATATTGATCTAAAAATACAAAGCAGTGGTGTTTCTTACAGAACAAATACACACAGCCACTGGACCTTTGCAGCAGCTTTGACTAAAATCCTCATCAGTGTGTAAACTTATCAAATCTGGTATCTAAGCCACAAAATATTTTACAGTGAAGGATGCTCTAGATTATACCCTAAATTTAACTACTCTCTAGAAGAGTAAAGGCCTTAGAGAAGTATACAATAAAAGGGCATTTGAGGAGGAAAAGAAAGGCCTGTTTAAAAAAAGTGTAGTTTCTGGTTGTGCCTTCCATTTCCAGCATTTCACTTAAGATTTGTCTGAAGCTACATACACTAAAGGTTTTTCTTCTGAACTATGGTTGATGGAAGACCTCTCTGGATGCTGAAGGGGTTTTCTTAGCACAGTTGACAGACTTTTCTTAGAAAAATCACTTCTATTCTTACACCCTCCACAGAAAACAGAATTATAACCTTGTGACACGAGTCTGGAAATGAAGCTGGTATGCTTCATTAACTGTTTAATGCAATCTAAAGTAGGCCTTGTAAAACATGTGTCTTGGATGGTGGATTGCTTTGTTGCTGCCCTTATCCTAGCACAGATCTGTTTGTGTATGATAAAGTCTTTAAGATTATGGCACACAACTATTGCAGAGGACTACAGAAGCAGGAAACAGACTTGCATTATGGTATATTTAGCTGATGCAATTGTCTGCCAGTCTACAACCTGCTACAATATGGAAAAGACAGAATATACTGTTTGGCCACTTGATTCAAAGCTTTTACATTTGATTCTTAGCAAAAAAAAAAAAAAAGTGGAGGGGGTGACTTATTTGACATAGGCTGCTCTCTCCCAGTGAGGTGGATGGGCAGGGTGCAGCTGAGACAGCTGTCTGGTGGCTTCTGCCCTGCAACTAATCTACAGTCTTTCCCCACCAGCTGAAACTATTTAAGAATGCTTGTCCTGCCTGCTGTAGGCATTGCTGTGTTAAATGCTATCTTTGATTTCAGCTGCAATGAACCTGTGTTAAAAACAGCTATTTTTCCTCTGCTAATCTTGCATCTTTTTTCCAAGTTACTCATTAATATCTTTCTTTTTTTTTTTTTTTT
>VXAA01000859.1:52925-72587 GCA_013399115.1 Anseranas semipalmata
CTCAGTGTGTTGAGGCCAAATACTGAAGATTGCAACACTGTTACAGAAAAAAAGGCTGACTTGCTATCTACAGAAGTAGTGTAAAGCTTTCATGTAGCTCATGGGGTCATTGTAACATGAGAAGGTCCCCAAGCAAGATGCCTGGGGGAGGTGGTGGCCTCCTAGTCTGTTACTTGCTCTCAGCTGTGGGTCCTCTGAAGATGCTTTGCATGGGGCAGAAAGATGATCTGTTGTCTGAACTGGCATCAGAAATATCTATATATATAACTTCTCCTCCTCCAAACTTCAGAAATACTTGACTATCTTGTAATAATTTTTCCCCTCTACTTGGAAAGGTCACAAATCTAATACTGCTGACCAACCTCTGGGAACAGAGAAAGTTTTAAAAAAGCTTCAAAAAATTCTTTGGGAGCCTTATAAACTTGTAAGTGCAGCCACCAAAAGGCAGAATGGATCAAAGTCTACAAGGCCTGTTTTGTATCAGCAAACTAAGTTATATTCTCTTGTTTCTATCTGGATACTTCAGCAACTACAGCTTTTACTGTCAATCAAAAAGCACCTGAGTAAAACACTCAGACTAACAAGAATGTGGTCAAAGGCTGTTTGCCTTTCCTCATCTTCAATTCTAATAGAAAAGCTGCAATTTCACATTGCCCCTAACATAGTATTTCAGGTTTAAGCACATACTTATAGGGTTTTAGAAAGAACTGATTCTCTGTAATCCTGGGACTCTTGCATAATTGCCGGAGATAACCTCAGGCGGGGGGGAACTTCAGTGCTTGCAACAACAGAAATTCCCAACTGGTGAGCTACTCAGTGCTCTTCTCACTGAGTAAAAACCTTGTTGCTAAATATTTGTAAAACAAGCATAAACATGCCTCAAGCTGACACTTGCCTAGAGGCTCATGTGACTGAGTATTTATGGAAGCACATCAAGGAAATTAGACCCTTGACTAACGTCCAAACAGGTGAATTTGGCATTTAATTTTGTGCTGGGTGGCCTGCTTGTTTCTAATGTTACTGGAAATTCTTGGCAGCAGCACTGGGGTTCTACCCCAGATATTCTGCTAGGCAAGAAAACACTGACAAATGTAGGCACACGGGTCCTGGGAGTAAGTGTCACTTGTGAAGGCCTGGCTGCAAGCTGCTGCTGGGAGGCTGGATTTCCCTGCTGTCCCTGGAGCAGGTAGCAGGGTGCTACCTGCATGTCAACTAATCCCCATTTGTTTGGCCTCCTTCACACTGCTGGGAGGAGGAGGGAGGAGACAAACTATTCCTGCATCAGAGAAAGTGGCTTTAAGAAAGACCCATCAGCCAGGAGAAGTTTTCTATAAAGGCTCCAGGCCACTCACTGTACTGTTCAGCAATAACTGAGAATCGATCATTCCCTTTTCCTTCTCCATGCCCACAGGCATGGTCCTATGGCATATAAGCTTGGATTTTCATTGTTACAGAAACAGACTAAAGCTAGAGCAGGCAGTACAAAAGAACTTCTATAAAATGTAGTTGTATGACAGCTTTTGGGAATACCTTGGTCACACTCCACTTTGTGTAAACAAATAGGGCAAGCCCCACTTCTGCAGTGCTCAATTCCTAGTCTGCCTTCCTGGTGGAGATGAATACAGTCAGACTGGAAGAAAAAATGGGGTCAACAGTACTAAACAAAAAGATTTATGAAATGTTAGGCTGAATATTAGTTATTTCCTTACACCTACACTTTTGCTATTTTAGTAGGTTGGTAGTCCTGTTAAAATATGCTAATTCAGAATATCAGATAACACCAGATATGTGGTATTGTTTCTGGTTTCATATGAACAGGGCTTGCAGCTCTTTGCAGGGAGAGGTTTTACAACCTAGATGTGAGAGCTACCCAGCTAGATGCACAGATTGACTCTGTTGCTTTAGCACAGCAGGAGCTGCAGAAGGCTTCCTGTCTTGCAGATGCAAACATCTCGTCTCCTAGGCACGTACTTGTTTTAATGGAAGAACAAGTCAGGCTAAATCAGCAATAACATTACTTGTTCTGCTTTCTGCTCTCCTAACTCAGCAATCGAAATCTTTAGACTTCAAGTGGGGCAAACAAGTGTTACTGGGTGCTGGTTCTTGAATACAACTGCCAACTTCCTATTAACATTTAAAGATAATTAGACATGTCTACAATACTTTCTTTGGAAAGGCTGTTGCCGCTGTGGTGTCCCTAGTCTGCCTTGTATGAGCGTGCAGCTGCAGAAAGGTGAATTCCTATGCCACTTTTCTGTTATAGACAGAGCTAGCAAGGAGTAGGAATGTGTAAAGTTCTGAAACCTGGGGTTCTTGCAGTGATCAACTAGAAATGAGGGTGGTGGTCAAGAGAACTGTTACTGCAAGTCACAAGTGTCACTTAAAGCTCCAGTAAAATCCAGCAATCAAATTCATCAGTTTAGTAGCTTAGAGAAAAGGCCATATTTCAACTATATAAAACATCGGAAAGATCACACTGTACTGATCTTTAAAGGACCTACACTTTCAAACCAAGAGTGTTCTGAAAATGCTCTGAATCGTAAAATTAAAAGAAATCTCACTGAATTTGCTTGTATTCTACAAGTACTATTCTACAAGTACAATTAGTACTCTACAAGTAACAACTGAATAAAATGCTAACTATAACAAATATGCATTCGTTTTTAAAAGGATTTCAGTCTTACTACAGCATGGTGTAATTTACTCTGATTAAAGCAAAACCTGTCTATCTAGCATTGTGAGTAAAGTCAGTAAATGCAAATTTAGCTAAAAATTTTGAAACACTATGAAGTTTGGCTGCCAAAATGTAATCTAATGTATAAAATGTGGGAGAAGATCTTAGGCATGATGAAGACAGCTTATTTAATGCAAAAGCAGCACACAACACTGGGATTTGGCTGATAGTCCCTTTAGTTGCTGTACATTTCACCTCACTTTTCCAAGTAAGCAGGTAAAATAAGAGTTAAAATATAACAGAAGACTCTGCCATCTAAAATATGCATAAATCACTTTGGATATGCAAATTCTGATTTTTTTTGATATTTTGTCTAACAGGGTAGTTTTGTTACCTTGGTTCCTGGCATGTCTGTCAGTTTTCTGACTCTCGAAAGTATTGTGGAGGGGCTATATACACCTGTAAGTCAAACAGACATTTCCTATCCTGAAATGTTTAAATGCCTTTGAACGGACTCATACAAGCTGAAGGTCTGCTAACTTTAAAAGGAAAAGAAAGGATTGCCTTATGCAGTGCACTTGCAGACATAACTCTATAACTGTTTAGCAAGCTGACTCTTGATATTAGTGAGCTGAACATAAATGACATGAGTATAAACTTTGTTTTGAGTACATGAAATAAGTTGTAACTTTCTCTAAAGCATGATGCAGGCAAAGTGACAAATTTGAGTGGTCCTGTAGGAATTCAGCTCTCTTCCACCCACCCTTACCTTCTCAGTGTCCTCAAGGTGTGTTGCAAGTCTCGCAGATGAAACCGAGTAGCTTTGTCCGGGCACCCATCCTCTGTCCGGCAGCCGGAGCGTGCGCTGGGGAAGGCGTGGGACCTGCGGGGAGACCAGGGAGCGTGAGGGCAGCGGGCCCCTCAGCCGCGCGAGGCTCAGAGGTGTGCCAGCAGCGTGCACAGGTACTTGTTTGTACAGCGGTGCCGGCACCACCTCCCACTCGCTGGGTCTTAAAGTGGCACAATCCTTCTCACAGCAAGGATGAAGCTGTTCTGCCTTGACCACAGTTTGCTCAGGACCAATAAAACAACAGCCTGCTGTTCACATGTGTTCAAACTGCCTTAGGAGACAGTCACTTGGAGGTGATAAATGATGGCTTTTTTGTTGTTGCTGCTAGGAAGCCACTTGGGCTTTCTCTGTAAAAATCATCTTATTTACTCGGAAGTCAATATTCTGATAAAGACAGGTCAGAAGCAGAAGAGCACATGCAGCCTTCAGAGTATGAAGGCTGACACCCCTAAGGTTATTGCAGTCTCAAGGGGTTCACACACCCAACTCCCAACAACATAGTTTGGTTCAACACTTGCTACTTAAGAGCTTAATTTTAAGTATTGGAAAATCACGGCTGCAGTCCCTGTTACAGGGAGTAAAAAGCGCATGGAAACCCTTTCAGAGGCTTTGCTGCAGTTCCGGCTCCACTCCACACTGCTGTGGAGGTGGCGTGGCACAGCCCCTAGGAGCTGGCCCTCTTACCTGTACGCAGCGCTCCAGCTGGCACTTCCCTCCTGGGGAGGGAAGATGTGATGGCCAAACTGCAGCCTGGGGTACGCACCCCTTGGTGGGGACACTCAGGTCTGCCTTGGGTATATCCAAAGGGGTGTATGTTTGCACCTACTGAGACCAAAGTTCAGACTGCGCGTATGTCCCTTCAGACCTCAAAGTCACCTGACTGACAATAGTTTTTGAAAATCTTCCAATACACGCAATACAAACTAGGTTATTCTTACAGGAAATAACTGTTAAGAATCATTTTTTAAGTAATGGGTATTTTTATAGAAGTAAATACAATTTTGAGTGTTTGGTTGNGTTTTTCACTGTACAAGGGGAGAGTAAATCACTAAGATTTTTTTCTCCCAAAATGAGATGACTTCCATCTCAGTATTTGACACTACTTCATTGATCTTGCCAAAAACAAGTTCCTTTTTTTGTTTCATTTTATGAAATCTGCCAATCCTGTTTTTCACTAGCTCTTAAGATTAATAAGATCTTAATTTGCATAATCCTGGTCGTGGTGTCATTACTATCACCTTTGGAAGTGATGCTCTCCACTGGCTTAAAAATTTGAGCCTCAGCAGTTTGGCCTGACAGCATGCTGGGCGGTGTTGATGTACACCCACAAGCACTGGTACATTCACATAAGGTGCAGCTGGTGTTCAAGGCTAGAATCAAGTGAATTAGGCTTTTAAAATAAGTTCATAAATGTTTCGGAAAGTAACATTGTAGTAATCATTAATGATACAGTTGCCAGCCTTGGGTAATCCTGTCTTTTGACATATCAGATGATTCTGTGCTGCCCTCTCATTCAGATTTTGAAAATGAATACCATAGGTGCCCAAATGCCTGACTGATAGGCTTGTCAGGTTGGGACCGCTGGTTCCAGACCTGTCTACTGCTGGCAGGGTTGATGGAGGGAGCAAATTCAGGCAGGGTGAGAAATATTTGCTTTGGTTGAGGTTTTAGATCCTCATCTAGTACCACAAGTTGTTAGAGTGACTGGACAGGGTTAGCATCCGTAACTGTGGGGTAACACTAAGTACTTTACCCCCTCCCTGGAAGTCCACAGGGGAAAATATTCAAATATTGGGTAAACATTTCTGCTATGGCACATGCTCACTAGACCTGTGCTGAAGACACCCACTTTCTTTCACATACTTGCGATTTGTTCCGATTTTAAAATGATTCTGTAACCCCTGGAGATAGGCTTCAGTATCAGAACATCTCCCTGCCTAAGTTTCCAAGATAGGCAGTATAAAATAAAAACTTACCATGGCTTTAAATGTTTGGGGGGTCGAACTTCATTCTCAGGCTGATGTTAATCACTGTAAGCTTCGTAAACGGTATTGAAATATGACGAGTGGAAAACTACTGCACGAGGTGATGCCTGTGCTCCTGCTTCCTTGTGCTCGTGGCAGAGGTAGTTTCACAACAGGAGTCACGCAAGGCTGAAGGCTGTGGGCGGGTGAGCTGATGGGTGCAGACAGATGCTGGTAAACGATAAAACATTTGAGTAAGAATACTGTTTGAAAGTGAAACAGTGCCCATGGACTGTTGATTCCCCATTTCCCCTCTGCATACCTGTTTCAAACTGGGTTAACATAGCAACATAATGGTCTACCTAGACCTCATATGATAGGATTTGGTACTTTGTTTTGTCTGCGATGTCCAGAAACAGCGCACTAGTTAACAGCTTGTGGATCTCATCACATGCTAAACAGATGCATTGGATAAATCGAGGACTTTGCTCACAAAACTTTTCTTTTTATATGTTTGGATAACTTCACCATTCCAGTAACAGGGAAACAGTCATATTTAATGTGCATTGTTGTGATGAAGAATCTGAGTATTATAAGTGAATAATTAGGTGCCTTGTGGAGCTAGACCACCTGCAGACACCAAATTATTCAAGCAGAAAGGTGTCCTGGTCTGATGTAAGTCCTGTAGCATTAATCATCCTAAGTAAATACCTGTAAGATAAATTGCTTAGTTTGCAGAGAATAACAGCAGGAGTGATTTGCAGGCCATGACAACAAGCAAAGGGCTGAATGGAGGCTAGGAAGACGTATCTATCTCTTTCCATAGAGCAGGTGGTGAGAACGTGTACTCAAAATATTTGAGTAATTGAATTTAAGCCAGCTCAGCAATGTCATGCACAGCCAGTTGCTGCTCTGGAATTGCAGGGATATGCATGGCTATGGGGCTGCAAGCAGCCCCCTTTCTGGCCCCTGTGTTTGCACCAGCTATGGGCTTGCCTTCCCTCCCCACTTACCTTTTTATGTTGACTGTTCGGTCTCTCCATCACGCAGAAGGTATGAGGAGCTGCTCTGGCTCTAGGGCTGGAGGTTTCCTTGTTCGCCTCCCTGTGACCAAGCTGGGACTAACAAAGCTCATGTGAGCGGGTGCAGCTGACAGTGAGGTGTTTGGCCTCATGTGCATGGAGGCATGCCTAAATGGTCAGCCAGCCTTTGCCCCGTGTATTTGTGGAGCCTATGCAGAGCCTATGTTGCCTAAGCTACACTGGAGTCAACTGCCCAAGAGGAAGGAAAAAAATTCAGACATCTCTGGGTGTGTCTGCACTGCCCAACTCCACAGCTGATCTTGGGAATACCCAGCCTTGGTGGGTGATTGGACCTCAGTGGCAAAGCTATTATAAAAGCTTTGTCTTAAACAATCTTTGATCTTGAACTGGAGTGAGCAAGCTCTGAGTGGCTTCTGCAATGAGCACAGAATACAGCCTGTTTCCAAAACACAGGTGTCCACCAGGCTTAGCCCCAGGGAAATCCCGATCGAGGTTTGTGCAGCTCTGAAAATGCCAGTGGTGCCTAGAAATCAGCTGTGGGTATCTAAATCCCTCTACCTTTTGGCTGAAATAAATTGACCTTGCCATGGCTCTACCAAAACTGCATGTGCACTGCATCATCTCAGCTCCTGTACATTTTCTTCCACACCATGTCCCACATGGCATGGGACCTTGGGTTTCTTGTCCTGCTAACACTTTGAGTCAAGAAAGGGATTAGGAGTTGCTAGAGGTGCTCAAGCCAGGTGGCTTCTGGCCACCACTTTTCAGGTGTATGAGGGTTAAATACCTGGTCCTAAAGCTTTCCCATGGGAAATGTCAGGTGGGTGAGACCCCCTTGCACTCATAGCTCTGTGCCACCCTTGCAACACTTCTTATTTCTTCTCTCAAGGACTCTTACAGGTGAAGAAGGCTGGAGAAATGCAGGCTGAGCAATAGCTGTAGTAGCAGTGTCTGTATCGGTAGTTTTTGTGAGGGCAATTTGGGAACTAAGGGCCACAAGTCACTTCGGGTACATGCTCAAGAAATCTACTTTTTTCTCTTGTAAAAAGTCAGCAGGTGAAGAGAGCATAGGAACCAACAGGCAGTCCTATCGAGAGAGTCAGTGGCGCTGGACAGTGAGACCAGACCAAATGGTCACGGCTCTCATTATAAGTAGTCTCTTTGCAGAAGGTATTTGTTCAAAAGCCAGATCAGGCTGGGAAAGTGACTTTTATTTTTTTCATTGTTATCTGAGTTCACTAGCTACACATGAAGAAACAAGGGATAGGAAAGACAATTCCAGGGACCCTGTCAGACAGCAGCAGCAGCACTAAAACTGGCAGACAATAAGGCGATTCTGGTTGCACTTTTTGCTGTTCCAAGTGCCATCAGTGTACATCTCCACGCACTCCTCCCCTTTGCCAGAAGGCTCATTTGAATACCAGTTGGCATAGCTCAGTTCAGCACCGTCCAGGAACTGGAATTTGCCTGGAATTAGAGATTCCTTTATCCCTAGGTAGGCGTACTTATTAAACTGCTTCACAAAGTACAGAATGGCAGCATTCTCGCCTGCGTTCCTCGGAGCGGCAATAGACCCCCCAGACTCTTCACATTTTTTCACTGTAGCATGGAAATCGGCTGTTTTCCCATTGGTAGCAAATATTTTTCCTTCAGATGCTGTTATCATCCCTTCCAAGTGGAGGACTGAAAGATCAGGTGGAAGCTGTTAATCTTTTATGCACTGTTTTGTAGTTACTTTGCTGCCGATTTTAATTCCCACTGTCTATTTTCCTCCATAACTTTAGATTAAACCCAGAAATAATTAAAGGAGAGGAAAACTTAAAATCAAAGATCTAAAATAGAAGAGACAACCCCCCAAAGCTGGGAGAATTCTGAAAGGATGAGGGGAGAGGGGGAAAAAAGGAAGAAACACATAGTTATACAGACAACGAAATAGGAGAAGCACAAGAGGTTGGGAGAAGGAGGGAATGAAATGAGGAATTTTACATTTAGATAAGCACACTGTTATTCCCTCTGAGTCTAGCTCCGTACTGTATGAGCCCTCTGAGATGGCTTGTAGAATATACAGATAGTTGTCAGTCCTTGAGTGAGTAGGATCTTAGATATGAGCTGGTTATGAATGTTTTGGTGTGTTTTTAGCAGTCAGCTTGTCTGTTAGGGGCATGAGAAATACCCATGGAGCACTTTTGCATAGGCAGAGATTTTAGTCCAAGTTTGACCTGTTTGGAGCCGTGCTTCAGAGCTGTTACCTGGGCATCTCCCACTAGTTATGGAAAACTAATGGTGCGCCCCCCCCCCAGTTTGTAAGTTATCGCTCTCCTATCTGCCAGCAAACCAAATATAAAATAAATGTAATGAAAATTCTGAAAGTTCTGCCTTTTCCTAAGAAGCCATTTTGTTGCTCATCTTCTTTATGCCCACTAATCCAGCTACAGCAGAAAGTAGAAGTAGATAAATTACCTCCTTCAAGTTTGGAAATCCGATCTTCTAATTGAAGGATAACGTCTCCCATTTCATTACCAGGAAGTGATGGGAAACCTATAAACAAAACTGCTATTATGCACTTTGGTTTGCATCTTAAATCTTGGCTTTTTAAGATAAAGCAGAGGTAATTGTGTGAAATTAATACGAACTTTTAAAGTTTAACCTGTTAGTTCACTGCTGTGTTTTAAATAAGGGATCTTTTCACGCATTAATCTTCGTAAGGATAAGGAATAAGTTCATGGCAACTACTTGCAGAGCAGAGGTGCTTACGGAAAACCTGAATTAACAGGCTGGGTTAGTCTTTAATCTACAAGTATGTGAGACAGTCCAGGCAAAAGACTGGCAATTGCACAGTAGGTTTAGTTGATGTTTAATGGTGTTTTGGGACTGTTGACAGAACCCTGCAGGCTCTTCAAGCACTTGCTCACAGCTCCAACCTAACACCTAGCAACAAGTTTCTTGTGCCCTGTGCTATGGAAAATGATACTCTTTTCTGTATGTGAACTGAGCCATTCAGTCATTAAGTAGGAGAGATTTAAACATCTTACTTCATACAGGAAATTAATAAAGATCTGATTATTTTCTATCAAGTAGAACCCACACCAATTCATACAGCATAGCACTGGGTTTACGAAGCATAAAGATGGAACACAACAGTACATGTAAATAAAAATGCAGCTGGTAACTGCGGGTACCTGGTATAGAGCCTTCAACTATCCCATCTCCAGGCAAGGTCCTGAAACCGGGCACTGGAAAAATTCGTGCTGGGTTACCTTGAGCACAGCAGGGGAGCAGGAAAAGAGCCACGCGTAAGATTTTGTGGAACTGTGGTGACAGCATTGTTTAAAGCCAAATATAAAACAGACTGTTTTATGCTCTGGTGTAGAGTCCTGTTTAAAAAAAAAAAAAAAATAGTTTCAGAATTTTGCTATCTGGGGTTGAAGTTTCTTGTACCATACACTCTACCCTCAGTGGAATGAATGTCATTGATAATTGTAAAGCTATGTTACTTAGAAAGCATAGAGGAGAAAAACTTTGCCCTTCAAATCCCATTTTTATGCAGCAGATACCATTGTATGTCATTTTTCCCATGGGAAAAGCTATAGTTCCAGTGTTAATTTTACAGAGGAGCAACAGACGCATCTGCTTTAACAAGAGAACTTGGTTAAGGCAAACTGGGACACACAGTCTTCATCAATTGGTTTAAGAGGGAAACAATTAACATCCATCTGTTAAAGTATCTTCACCTCAGGTGACATCCTCTGTCACAGCCTGCTAAAGTTTAAATAAAAATGCTGAGAGAACAAAAATCTAAAATGGAAAGGTTTGTGAACAGTTTAAGAGAATTCAACATCATTTAAAGAGAAACCTCTTTAAAGATGTTCAACTTACCTGGTCTCTCCAATATGAAATAGGAAAGGCACATTAAATAGTCTAATTTATAGGGCATGTAACTTGAGATTCATCTTTTCTATGGGAAATACCAAGAGCATGTAATATGATATGAATTTGCATATGAATAGAAATGTCATGAACTTTAACTTGAATGATAGGGGTTTTTCTTCAAGAGGTGAACACTTGAAATGAGAGGACTGTATTTGAAGGTACTTTTTTGAAATGTAGGAACATTTTCACATGTTTAAAAAAAATGGAAAAAAAAAAACAACTGGCGTAGAACAAAGCAATTTCTCAATACTTGAAATAGCTGATATTTCCACAGAATTGCTGTGTAAATGTTAAATTGTAAATGTCAGTGAAGATAAGCCAAAATCAGGAGCTTACCTGAAGTATAATATGCATCAGGAACGTGCCTACAATGCTGTCATTTTCTTAATCGCTGCTAAGTCCTCAGTCTGTGACTATTGAAGTCTTGTAACTAAATAGAATCTAAATAGAACAGAACTGTAGCAACAAAGCCAGAAGACAATGGTACATCTGCAGTATATGTAGAGGTAATAGCCACAGATGCACAGACTTAACCTACAGATTACTCCAGGAGAAGTTTATATATTAGAAATAACAATTCTACTGTACAATGCAAGTCAATGCAGTCTTATCCAACAGCAAAATGACCTTTGAGGGGAAAAAGCTGCTCTGTATCACTTCTGTAATTACAGAGGCCTCGAGGCATGGAGCATCACTGAAATGGAAAATGTTGCCATGCATTTCTAAGTTACAGCTGAGAGTTGTTTCTATCTAATGGGGACTTTTAGGAATAGAGTTTCAGGCTGTGTTCCGGTTCAGATAAGTAGGTGTGATCACAGCACTCAGGCCAGCGTCCTGATGTTGCAGGAAGGCTAATAGCTGAGTCAGTCGAGGAATGGGTGCTTTGAGGTTAGACAAGGAACATGAGCAATATCCATGTTGGCCTAAAATGCCACTGGATTGAAGCAAGCCTAGATCACCTCTGTAGTCATCCTGTACCCTGCACCTTCACAGGATGTTACCCAACAGCTGAGCTGACCCCATTTGTCATTGGTGTCCTGCCCACAGAAACCTGATTAATTCCCAAAGCATTGTTTATCAAGTGCCCTGGAAAAGGCACCAGTCCTGTGAAAATAAATAAGCAATACCAGTTGTATGTAACCCGATTGAAGAGGGCCAAATTAAATTTGCATGAGTAACCTTTGCTTAAATTTTCCTGTTTAAAATTTGAAGTTCCTAACTGTTGAGTGTTTGACTTGGTCCTCTTAACGTTCTTTTGGCTGAGGTTTTCCAATTGTTTCATGAAACAAACAGAATGTGAAGCAATTACCTGGGGTCCAGATGAGTCCTAGCAAAGGACACCGGCAGAACCTGGCTGTTTGCATCCATGGTGAGAACAACATTAGCACTTCAACTGCATCTGGGAGAGACTGTGGGTTAGGCAGGTATGAGAAGGGCTTGGCCTCCATTAGTGAGTTTCATGTGCTGGCTGATGGCCTAGGAAACCTGGAGGGAGACACAAGTTTTCTTCTACACTTCCTTCCAAGAAGAACTGATGTGGATTGGATAAATTGTAAACTTTTCTTCTCTTGATTTTCATCAGTATGTTGATAAGACAGAGCAAGCTAAAATACTTTAAAATATTTATATTTTTACTGCCCTTATTTATGCTCGATGGAATAATATAATATTCTATATAACTATCATAACTTGTAAACTATTTTCTCATCTTGCTTTGAGCAGCATATCACAGAAGCTCAGCCAGATTGAAGGATATGGACCTCATTGAGGGCAAACAATTTTTGAATATCAAGAAACCTTTTTTTCAGTGTTTCTGCATCTGTAGTGGACAGGTTTTATAATTACAGAACTAGTGAAGCAAATTAAGGAGATTGAGAGTTAGCTCAGTGTTATACAATGTAGGTAGGTAAATACAAAACATGCCGAGGACAGAAGTCCGTCAACACAGCTTTCTTTTTAGCTGCGTCAAGAAATATAGACACCGGAGTTGAATTTCAGTGTATGAAAGTGGGTGCATGTTCCTCTTCCACAAGCCTGTTTGTTAGCCTTTCTTCTGTGCACTTTACCTCCTGAGAGGTATTATTTTTCCCTCATGGTGCTAGTCATACCATAAATAACCTTAAAAATTCTTTCCTTATTCTTTCAGCTTGTATTTAAATGACCCTAACCCCATTTATATTTTCTGTTTACACTGCTTTTTTGCTGTTCTGCTGCTGTTTCCATCCTACCTCACTACCACCTGGTCCCGTGCTTTCTGAATTTCCTTTTCTCTGTCATCTTCCAAATCCTTGTTAGACTATTGCCAACAGCTCATTTATGCCTGGGAATGTCAGGAAGGGCACAGAGCATATGGGACCTAGTGTCTCCCCTCTCAATGCTGGTGTCTGGCAGCACTTCTCAGAGGAGAACTGAGGCTACTCTTGCTGAGCTTTAAAGCCAGGAAGCAAAGAATTCAGCAAGATATGGACACCTGGGAGGACAACCTTCAACCTGGCATTTTGTTGAAGTTACAAGCAGCATTTTAGAGCAGAAAGTCTTATTTTTACCTGTAGACGGTGTGATCAGCACTTGTAAATGTTACTACCATCTTGCTCCACTGACCTAAGTCATGTGAAGGATCCAGGTGGAGGTCACTAGGTGTCTCCAATTTATCACTTGGTGCAGCTCAGCTGAGAAACGCAGGAAGAAATACTTCTGTGTTTGTAAAAGGTAGAAAGCAAAAAATTTCATCTCTTCAATGGTTCTAGCAAAATAGCTTTCTAATGAGAGGGAGAAAAAGACCTCCACTTTATGAACTACATGAAACTATTTTTACATATATTCTGCAGTTGTCCTCCATTATCTGCAGAAGAACATTCAATTGTTCACTACTGTCCTTATGACCATAACTATAATCACTGAAACTTCCTCAAGGGTTAAGGTGCTCTTGCAGCGCAGTTTCTCTTGGCTCCTGAGCCACAAGGGCAGAGGTGGGTGAAAGTTTCATTCCAGGTTTCAGCTGGCATCACACCTGGCTTATCACCCTTGAGCCAAATTCCACCAAACCCTGGTTTCCTAGCATGTACTTCAACTCAAATCCAAGTCCTCTTATCATTTTTAAAGGTGCTACTCTAATTTCCAAGCATCCTGTATTGATCATGCTTTAAACCCAGGTCTGTTTGTACAACCATAGGTTAATACAATTTTAAACAGTAGACTTCAACTTCAGATAATGAAATTTACTTGCAATCTGCCTCTCCTCAATGTCCAGATAAACGTCTGTTATACCATTACACAATGCTCTCAAGAACATTGTTTTCCTCTAGTTCATAAGAGCTGTAGAAGGGCCATTAGCCTTTCCACCTCTTTTCAGTGTGGTTTCAAAACCAGCTAACAAATATCCTGGTGGCAAATATTTCTTCTCCTGCTTCCATTATTGTTCTTCTAAAGAAAAGCTGCAAATAAATGTAAAAGGTACGATTAACCTTTACCCTACCTTGTATTTGTAGCACCGGTAGGATATTGTGGCATCAGGTACTGGTGTTTTTCCACTATATATGGTCTCCTAGAAAAGAACAGAGGAATAATGTAATTAATTGTCCTTAAATCTGGCTTCAAAATTAAAAATAAAAAGTATAAAGGAGGCACTGGTCACAGTTTTTACAAGATAAGGTAGCTCTGCCACCCTATGTCACATCCTGTCAGTAACTATGTTCCCATAAGGTTGAATTTGAACTCAATTTTCTGGTGAATAATGGGGCTTGTTTTCATCACCTTTTCCAGAAAAATCAGGAAGCCACTGAAAGATACTTATTTGCTGTAATCTAAGGTCATTTTCTTTACATGTGGTAGGGATTGGTGGGGGAGTGGAGAGGATAATTTTTTGAATGCTCAAAATTGGCAATAGTATTTCTAAGGTAAAGCATCTAATTATATCACACAGTTATAAGAGAGGATATCACTGTAGACCAGAGATTCCCTCTGAAATCAATATCCATCATTTTCATGGCCAGACAAATTCCCAAATGTTAAACATACTGTAATTAATAACAATTGTATTAAGCCTGTTATCTGATACACAACCCACTTGCTTCAGAAGAGACTGAATTTTTGTGACCTTTTAAGTTGCACTAAGATCTCAATTCTCAAAATCTGCTTTTATAACATTTGCAAAGCAAAAACATTTTCTGAATTGCAAGATCCTACTGTTAGAATGCTTTTCTGTAGCAAATTATTATAAATAATAAAGACTAAAAATAATAAGACTAAAAATTAAAAAACAAAAACAAAAAACAAACAAACTGAAGGACTTAAAAATGAAAAAGTCTAACCTGGATTCTTCCTGGTCTGGTCACTATGTACCATTAATTATTTTTATTTGTTGCATATTTTTAAGGAAAGAATTTATTAAAATAATTTATGCTATAAAAACAGAACAGAAACACAACTTACTCTGTTTCTTCTTTTGCCTGGCCTCCTCTCTGTTCACTTGAACAAAAAAGTTTCCATTAATATATGTAAATGTAGAAGTTGGATCTCACAAAAAATAGACTGATTAAAAAAATAACTGAAAGCATTTTAAACAACATTTGAGAGTTTAAATTGATATGGTTATGCACACACATGAAAATGCTAGCTAAAAGAACAAAATAACAGTTTTGGGATACTTTTCTGCTTCTCTGTAGAACAGAAAAGACTAATCACACAGCCTTCTACTGAGTATATATGCCAGTAGTTAAAAATTGTTATACCTTCACCAGAATTTTAATTACCACACATGAATCCCATCAAATAAAAATGAATTCCAAATATATCTGTAGAACATGGCTTTTACTGGCGGATTGTTTCTTCCATGCATGGTGGTTGACACCAGATTCATTGTTTTCTGAAGTTGATAGAAGATGAAAGTCCATGCAAAAGAAGGCAGGAAACTGGCAGATGTTCCCTTGATACCTTCAGTTCTATACATGAGCAATAGTCAAGACTGGGCACAGAAGGAGGGCCACTTCAGGATGGTATAAGAGGAATGCTAGAGCATAGAA
Organism: Anseranas semipalmata; assembly: GCA_013399115.1. Classification (NCBI taxonomy): domain Eukaryota; kingdom Metazoa; phylum Chordata; class Aves; order Anseriformes; family Anseranatidae; genus Anseranas; species Anseranas semipalmata. Next base: position 68,408 of record VXAA01000859.1, read on the forward strand.
AGAGAAGAGCCGAGTATGATGTTACGGGGGGGAGATTTTAGGAAAATAACTGAAAACTTTAGTTCACTTACCTAAAATGTTTCTGATCTCAGAGAGAACCGTAGAGATGAAAGTGCTGTCTAGCAGTTCTTTGACCAGATACGAGGAGTTTTCGTTTTTAAACAACACACATTTATTTGGTTGGGTTTTTCTAATAGTAATGGCTTAAGCAGAAGGAAATTGGACTCAGAGACCTAGCTTAGATGCTTTGCTTTTTGATGTAGTAAGAATTAGCTTTTGACTCAAAAAATCTTATGCTTCTTGCCTGGGCAAAAAGCACTTAAGTGTCCTGAAGTAGAAATCCATTTACAGATAGATCATATATTATGAGAAGTAAGTCATTTGTAAGATTTTGTATGTTAATGATCTTAATAAGCACCTTGTATAGTCATCTTGTAAACATAGATGTGATGGGAATACATCATTGATTAATCAAAGGAATAGGATACTCTAAAGATAGTTGGAGATCTATGTAAATTAATATGTAAATTTGTTTCAGATAATAAATTAGCATATCAGTAGAGAGATATTTTTTGGCCTTTTCCAACGTGATGTTGTTTTATGCCATTTAATCATCTCACCCTAACAAAGAAGCTGTATGTTCAGAAGACAAAAATTGCTAACAAGGTTTACTTATTAAAATATAAAAATTCAAGAGGTAGTTTTAAGTAAACCTTCAAATTCTCTGGCAGATGTGGTGCAAAGTGTCAGAGTTAAACCTTAGAAAAGTAAAAGGTATTACTTTAGCCTTACCTTTTCTTTTCTCAAGGTAACTTGAGAGTCAGAATTTTTGTCATGGCATGATCTAATTCCTCCCATTTGAAATGTTTGGCCAAAAGGGTATTATGGTCATAGGTCTCCAAGGAAGCTAGTTTGTAAAGCAGGTTCAAACTTTCAAGTTTTTGCCCAGCTTGCTACTAGGTGTACTTTTCCCATTTCCATACCCTTGTCCATTTTCAGATCAGCTGAAGTGCTGTGTGTGATGCTGAATATGAACCCTCTACTGCCAGAAGTATCCCCTCATCTTCTATGTCTGAATGTCCTAAAGCTTTTCTACTCAACAGGGCTTGAAGTCACCACGTGGACAGATCTCATCTCTTCCGCAGTGCAGGCTAGGGACAAGGGAAAACACTGCCCAGAGTCAAGTCTAGGTTCACACGGGCTCCCTGCACAGAGCCAATTGTGGGGGAGGAGGAGAAGGAAAAGGGGAAGATGAAGTAAAAGTGTTGATGCATGTGTTTTAACTTCAGTACTTTCTTTTCTCCCTCAGGTTGTGGGAAAACAAGCCCAGAATGAGCCCAGGACTTCCCCCCCACACCCCGGGACTTCCCCACTGCAGGGTGAGTGAGGATTTGCTACTCATGGTCCTTTACTGAGCGCCCACTGCTCAAGCCAGCTACTCAAATTTAGTGGCAGTGCAATTACTTTCTGAAAAGACCCTTCTGGATTCCAGGGGATTTGAGTCATGGTCTGACTTCACGGTTTCTTGGCATGACGTCAGTAGAAAAACAGCTTGTGTTTGACTTGATTGAATTTCCAATCTTACCTGCTCCCCCAAAATACTATATGTTTAGTCAGTGGTTTGTGAGATGACAGGTGGTCTTCTACAATGGTCATAATTTTATAAGAATTATTTTATTTTAGCAATAAAATGGAATCTTTAGTACTTTATATACATTTTTATATGTTGACATAGATCAAAGGCAACGTATATTAGTGTTTTATAGAGAATAGCTTCTGCTTTAACAAAATTGCAATGCTTCTGTCAATATTTTTTTATAAAGAAAGTTAAATATGGATGCTAAATGTATCAATGCATGCTTCAATATGACACAATGCAACCCCTATAATTCTAGGAGATATGCAAATCCCAAGACCATAATTGCTCCAATGAAGTCAGCCTCTGTTCATCTCCTTTAAGGCAGAAATTATTAAATACTTAAAAATGCTTACACTATGAAGTCAAAGGCAAATTTAGCATCAGTTTTTTCCAATATCTGAAGCCAAACCTTGAAATTTTCCCCTAATCTTGACACAGACCCAGTGCAGAGGCAGTCTGTCGTGCCCAATGAATTTTGAGCTATTCCCAACCCTCCAAAAAAGAGATAAACACATCAGATTAAGCACATTTTAATTAAGTTAATCACCTTCTACATTTGATGTTTTTTTAAGGATAAAAATATACTATAATATGACTCATTTTAGATTTTCTGACATAGAACAATTGCAGAAATTGCATAGAAACACAAGGTTGGAAAGGACCTACAAGATCATCTAGTCCAAAACCTGAAGCACGGGGTATTTCATTGTCTCCACACTCTCAGGTGCCCGAAAGGTCATTTTCTAAAATTCACAGATTGTGAGGCGATACAGGTTGCATTTTCTGTCGTTCCAGTTCCCATCAGTGTACATCTCCACACATTTTTCTGTCCCTTTGCCATTAGGCTCATATCGGCTCCACTTGGTGTAATTCAGAGGTGTTCCATTCATATACTTAAATTGACCTGAAGTCTCACTCTCTTTAATGCCCAAATAAGCATATCGGTTATACTGTTTCACAATACCCAAAATAGCTGTATTCTCCTCTTCATTCATGGGAGTTGCAAGGGTTCCTCCAAACTCTTCACAGGATTCTAGCGCAGATGAAAAATTAACTTCCTTTCCATTGCTGGCAAGTATTTTCTCTCCTACTTTTGTTATTTTCCCATTCAAAGCAAGCACTAAAACGTGAACAACAACAACAAAAAAAGAGCCAGTTAGCTTTCTTATTTCTTGTGGCATACTGATGAGAAAGCAAAGAAAGAGAAATCAAGAGATGAAGAGAAAATTAAAAGTGGTAAGAGGAACAGAGGAGGGAATGGATGAGGGCAGGAATGAGGGTGAAGGAAAGGATAAAGAAGAATAAAGATCTTCAAAAATTTATCAGTTCAATAAGTATATTGCTATGGTGCTTGTGACCATCTGTGATGGTCTTCTCCAAGACAAGGATGTCCCACTAACATTTGCTATGTACAGTATTAGCTCAGCTCTAACATCAGCTGTGTGTACTCCCCAAAGAGGATCAATTTTGTTTCAAATTTGAGCAAGGGAAACATAGAGAAATGATTATTATTTTTGTGAACTCACACAAAACTTACTTTCTCCACCATCTTTAATAACGTCATTGCTGGTAGATAGAAATGCTAGCAATAGGGTACAAGGCTGAGAAGTTCCCATGAATCCATGTAGAAAGTCCAATGACATTTAGAATACTTTTTTTTTTTTTATATATATAAACCACATTCAAAAAAATACTCAGTGTTCCTGAGAAATCTACATTTTATTCTCCTGCTAAGAAAGTACCTTTCTTTACTCTGGTTCTTATCTCATGTTCACTAATGGTGTATACCTAAGTATATCTTGCTTTACAGTTGAAACATGCATGACTTTTTAAAGTCCAAAGCATCACTCCAGGTTGTCTTACAAACAACCTTTGTGCTACTTACTTGGATATCTATTTGTATTGAGCATTACTATAGCATCTAAGTGAATTCAATTAATTCTTAACAGTATTAATAGATAGATAACTAACTGCACAATTTCTGTTTTAAAGATGACATGGACAAACTAGATCTTATTCTACACTGCTATTAGTGGAATAAGGAACCTACTTACCTTTGAAGATTTGTGTCTAGTCGACCTCTCTGAGGCCAAAAATTAGTCTGTGGCACTACAGAAAGTGAACACAGGCTCTACAATATTCCTAGAACAGCCCATTGGTGTTTCATAGCAAGTTCTAGTTTTGGAATGTAGGACCATTTTTCAAGTGTCATTTCCTTTCCACAAGTTTTGATTCTATAATTAATTTTGCCCATTGCATTTGAAAATGATTTAGAGCTGAAAAAGTAAAAATGGAAGAATTACCGCCTTCAAGTCTGGAAAGTCGTTGTCTTAAATTCACTAAAACTTTGAGGTGTTTGGTGTCAAGAGAAGCAGGTAGGCCTAAACAGATAAACACAGAAGTTATACAACCAAGGAAAACTAGGGTCTGCTGATAGGAACAATTCATTGGATAAAACTTACTATTTTCCAAAACTAGCTAGTGCATGATGTATTTTAACATCACTCAGGGTAAAATAAATATTTTCCTTTTTTTTTTTTT